>JBAIZL010000001.1:1302500-1322500 GCA_036971475.1 Prosapia bicincta | reverse complement strand
CCATGAAAAAGGTTGTGTTACATTACGCATAAGGCTTTGCATTTCAATTAGCAAATAGACGTTGTGCAAGAGAATTTGATTTAGACGAGACATGAAAGGCAATGCAAATTTAAAGGCCAGACCTAATTATTGCCAAAGTCTGTCTTTTATTAGTCCCAATTAAATGAAGTCTTTACTTCATTGTATTCCTTACTTCTGTGAAATTACTTAGCATTAAATAAAATGATTATGTTACTTTATTTAACAAAGCGTAATGTCGTTTAATGATTTTCATCAAAAGGGAAAAAAATGTTTTGATTAGGCCGCAAACTTGCAAAATAACTCAAGTATCAGAATATATTTCAAAAAACTTAAATTGTATACAGGTTGCAATACCATGCTGTCCTCATCACATTGGAACACTCAGTGAGGAGTACTATTCTATCATGCCTAGCTGAAAAGGGAAATATTTTGATTAGTTTTAAGATAGACAAAGCATAAAAAATGCGAAGAACTTACTAAGAAATTACAAATGGTTAGTTTCTATTGTATTTTTATTTATAATAATAAAATAATAATTATTAAAGTTTACATGCTGGTTCAATCTGTCAAAGATATCCTTTCCGATCACAAGTTCATCAGATTAAAAATATTTACTTAAATTTACACATACATTGGAATATGAGAGCGAATAGTTGGTAGTCCAATAGAAGCACGTGTGTCGGTGAGTTTAGGTGTTAGGAAGTAAGACCAGGAAATTATTAACATGTTTATTAAGCTACACTATAACGGTCTCTCGTATTGATCAGATTCCACAGAGAGTAACATCGACGCCAGCGTTGTAGAACGATCACACATACATAACATGGGCTCTAGAGAATGTACAAGTAACTGCATCTAAACCTAACAGTTCTAGACCTTGATCCATCACCTAAGATCTACGAAGCGATCCCTTAAGCGTGTTTCCAGTCGTTCTGGAACAGCTCTCGTTCGTCTGGAAGGTATCTAGATATATTTTCACTTTAATAAAGATTAATTTTGGATCTGCAAATATACAGGTGTGGAAGTGATATTTCCGTAATTGTTGCTAAAAGTACGAAAGCCATTAGATTAAATATATATGTCGTGGTGACCACACCAAAATTAGAAAGTAAGGATAAATTATAGGTGTCTTGAAGAAAGAGCTAAGCACATGAAGGATATAAAGGTTTTTTTCCTGGCACTCAATAGCGGGGGGGGGGGGGGCAAACATCTGTTGCTGGGGTTGACTAAAAATTTAGTTAGTAAGGTTTCGTAATGTTTTTGCTAACGGATCCCGGTTGAAAAATTGAAAGTCTTCGTGCCCAGCCCTCTTACTTTCAATAGAAGTCTGAATATAGGTAATTTAGAACTGAAAAGATAGTGTATTTGATGATAGGAAATAACTAACCTTAGTTCCGAAAGTGTAAAATACATTTAAATACAAAATACGTAATTATATTTATAAATGTTGCAAGTAATGAAATTAGGAAAATATCACTAAATATGTAATATTTAAATGTTAATATTTACACTTAAATACGAATGATAAAATAACAAACACAACTAATCTCACACGTTCAACCCTTACCTAAAATTTAAACTATGTTAAACAAAATTATGCATGCTTTTAAAAGCCATGCATTTCAGAGGTGCTTTATTACTGTAAATAATACTTCATACAGAATTGTTTGACGTTTTAAATTTTAAATTGTAATTGCAAAGTGTCTGGGGGTATTAACCAATTTATAGAATAGAAAGAGGCTTCTAACATTTTCCCCAACTACGTTAGACAGTAAATACATTTTCGTGTAGTCCCGTGGTGAACTATCGTACAGGGCCGCAGAACGGAAAATGGTCTGTCGAGTCTTTTCTTGTTAAGTAAACGATTATACATAATGTTAATTTGACCTCAATTGAAATCTTAAACAAAATATATAGATTCTGTCTACTCACTTAATGATTCAATATGTGATTGCACTATCACACGAACGCTACCAAATAAATATCTTATCTCAGGTGAAATAACGTTCTTTGTATGCAATAAATTTCAAATAGCTTATATTTAGAAATATTTTAAATATGTGCCTCTTATTGAAAGAAACTATAATAATAATGAACTACTGATTACTTAGTTATTATTTTTAACAAATAATATATTTTTTTCGTGACCATTCAGCTATGAATCCTTTGTTTAATTAACGCAAGGAAAAGAACTAACATTTGTGGTTTATTTTTTTTAAGACATACCATAGATAGTCAGACACACAAATTATCATTTAAATTTTATTATTTTAGCAGAATTTATTAATAATAATAATAATAATAATAATTATTATTATTATTATACAATAAAAATAATTTCAGCATATGGAAAATGTCTATTCGGCTAAGTAAATAATACAGTAATGTTTTTTTTTAAAATTATGGTTATAATGCTAAAAGAAATAAAAATTGGGTGTTGCAAGTAGTATTAGGTGATACAAGTACTGCAAATATTGTGCTATATATACTGCAGTTTTTATTGTTGTCATTTGATCTAATAAGTCAATCTGAAACGTTTTTTTAAAATGTGTAATTACAAAAAATACATTAAGTGCATAGTTTTTCAAACAGAAAATAGTCTCAATTCTATGTTCTATTCAAATATAAAAAAACGATGTGAAAGAAAATTCTTTTGTTACAATAAAAGTTAGATGTTATCGATAATGTTGTTTCACCCTTTTTTTTAAGACTTCGAGAAATAAATTGTTTCACACACTGATGGTTCGGTCTTGGTGAGTGACGTTGACATTTCAATTTCCTCTTCATTTAAAAGAATGCTTCGTACCAACGTAAACAAGTCTTAAGCATGGACTCTAAATCTTGTAGACTACGAATAGCTACGTGATAGGTCTCTCGCTCTTAGTGAGTCGTTTAATATATAAAACTTACATTTTAGAATTTAAAAAAACGAGGTGACAAATATTTCGGCATAACAAATTTAAACGTTGTTCCCAGTTCAATAACGAAAACATAAAAGCATATTTTGTTTTTCTAATAATCATCAAATATTTCGTGCAAATGTGATATTTCTTCTTACGGAAATCTGGGACTAAGATTAGAAATACTAGAAGCATAATTATTCTAATATTGCAGAAATACTAGAAGCATAATTATTCTAACATTGCAGAAATACTAGAACCATAATTATTCTAACATTGCAGAAATACTAGAAACATAACGATTCTAATATTGTAGATATACTAGAAGCATAATTATTCTAATATTGCATAAATACTAGAAGCATAATTATTCTAATATTGCAGAAATACTAGAAGCATAATTATTCTGGTATTGCAGAAATACTAGAAAAATAATTATTCTAATAATGTAGAAACACTAGAAGCATTGGTATTGCAGAAATACTAGAAGCATGATAATTCTAATATTGTAGAAATACTAGAAGCATAATTATTCTGGTATTGCAGAAATACTAGAAGCATAATAAGTCTAATATTGTAGAAATACTAGAAAAATAATTATTCTAATATTGTAGAAATACTAGAAGCATAATTATTCTGGTATTGCAAAAATACTAGAAGCATAATTATTCTAATATTGTAGAATTACTAGAAAAATAATTATTCTAATATTGTAGAAATACTAGAAGCATAATTATTCTGGTATTGCAGAAATACTAGAAGCATAATAATTCTAATATTGTAGAAATACTAGAAGCATAAATATTCTAATATTGCAGACATACTAGTAGCATAATTATTCTAATCGTGTAGAAATACTAGAAAAATAATTATTGTAATATTGTAGAAATACTAGAAGCATAATTATTCTGGTATTGCAGAAATACTAGAAGCATAATAATTCTAATATTGTAGAAATACTAGAAACATAATTATTCTAATATTGTAGAAATACTAGAAGCATAATTATTCTGGTATTGCAGAAATACTAGAAGCATAATTATTCTAATATTGTAGAAATACTAGAAGCATAATTATTCTGGTATTGCAGAATTACTAGAAGCATAATTATTCTAATATTGTAGAAATACTAGAAAAATAATTATTTTGATATTGCTGAAATACTGAAGCATAATTATTCTAATATTGTAGAAATACTAGAAGCATAATTATTCTGGTATTGCAGAATTACTAGAAACATAATTATTCTAATATTGTAGAAATACTAGAAGCATAATTATTCTAATATTGTAGAAATACTAGAAGCATAGTTATTCTAATATTGTAGAAATACTAGAAAAATAATTATTCTGGTATTGCAGAAATACTAGAAGCGTAATTATTCTAATATTGTAGAAATACTAGAAAAATAATTATTCTAATATTGTAGAAATACTAGAAGCATAATTATTCTAATATTGTAGAAATACTAGAAGCATAATTATTCTGGTATTGCAAAAATACTAGAAGCATAATTATTCTAATATTGTAGAAATACTAGAAAAATAATTATTGTAATATTGTAGAAATACTAGAAGCATAATTATTCTGGTATTGCAGAAATACTAGAAGCATAATTATTCTAACATTGTAGAAATACTAGAAGCATAATTATTCTGGTATTGCAGACATACTAGAAGCATAATAATTCTAATATTGTAGAAATACTAGAAACATAATTATTCTAATATTGTAGAAATACTAGAAGCATAATTATTCTGGTATTGCAGAAATACTAGAAGCATAATAATTCTAATATTGTAGAAATACTAGAAGCATAAATATTCTAATATTGCAGACATACTAGTAGCATAATTATTCTAATCGTGTAGAAATACTAGAAAAATAATTATTGTAATATTGTAGAAATACTAGAAGCATAATTATTCTGGTATTGCAGAAATACTAGAAGCATAATAATTCTAATATTGTAGAAATACTAGAAACATAATTATTCTAATATTGTAGAAATACTAGAAGCATAATTATTCTGGTATTGCAGAAATACTAGAAGCATAATTATTCTAATATTGTAGAAATACTAGAAGCATAATTATTCTGGTATTGCAGAATTACTAGAAGCATAATTATTCTAATATTGTAGAAATACTAGAAAAATAATTATTTTGATATTGCTGAAATACTGAAGCATAATTATTCTAATATTGTAGAAATACTAGAAGCATAATTATTCTGGTATTGCAGAATTACTAGAAACATAATTATTCTAATATTGTAGAAATACTAGAAGCATAGTTATTCTAATATTGTAGAAATACTAGAAACATAATTATTCTAATATTGTAGAAATACTAGAAGCATAATTATTCTGGTATTGCAGAAATACTAGAAGCATAATTATTCTAATATTGTAGAAATACTAGAAGCATAGTTATTCTAATATTGTAGAAATACTAGAAAAATAATTATTCTGGTATTGCAGAAATACTAGAAGCGTAATTATTCTAATATTGTAGAAATACTAGAAAAATAATTATTCTAATATTGTAGAAATACTAGAAGCATAATTATTCTAATATTGTAGAAATACTAGAAGCATAATTATTCTGGTATTGCAAAAATACTAGAAGCATAATTATTCTAATATTGTAGAAATACTAGAAAAATAATTATTGTAATATTGTAGAAATACTAGAAGCATAATTATTCTGGTATTGCAGAAATACTAGAAGCATAATTATTCTAACATTGTAGAAATACTAGAAGCATAATTATTCTGGTATTGCAGACATACTAGAAGCATAATAATTCTAATATTGTAGAAATACTAGAAACATAATTATTCTAATATTGTAGAAATACTAGAAGCATAATTATTCTGGTATTGCAGAAATACTAGAAGCATAATAATTCTAATATTGTAGAAATACTAGAAGCATAGTTATTCTAATATTGTAGAAATACTAGAAACATAATTATTCTAATATTGTAGAAATACTAGAAGCATAATTATTCTAATATTGTAGAAATACTAGAAACATAATTATTCTAATATTGTAGAAATATTAGAAGCATAATTATTCTAATATTGTAGAAATACTAGAAGCATAATTATTATAATATTGTAGATATACTAGAAGCATAATTATTATAATATTGTAGAAGTACTTGAAGCATAATTATTCTAATATTGTAGAAATACTAGAAGCATAATTATTCTAATATTGTAGAAATACTAGAAGCATAATTATTCTAATATTGCAGAAATACTAGAAGCATAATTATTCTAATATTGTAGAAATACTAGAAGCATAATTATTCTAATATTGCAGATATACTAGAAGCATAATTATTCTAATATTGTAGAAATACTAGAAGCATAATTATTCTAATATTGTGGAAATACTAGAAGCATAATTATTCTAATATTGTAGAAATACTAGAAGCATAATTATTCTAATATTGTGGAAACACTAGAAGCATAATTATTCTAATATTGTAGAAATACTAGAAGCATAATTATTCTAATATTTAGAAATACTAGAAGCATAATTATTCTAATATTGTGGAAATACTAGAAGCATAATTATTCTGATATTGTAGAAATACTAGAAGCATAATTATTCTAATATTGTAGAAATACTAGGAGCATAATTATTTTAATATTGTATGAAATACTAGAAGCATAATTATTCTAATATTGTAGAAATACTAGAAGCATAATTATTCTAATATTGTGGAAATACTAGAAGCATAGTTATTCTAATATTGTAGAAACACTAGAAGCATAATTATTCTAATATTGTAGAAATACTAGAAGCATAATTATTCTAATATTGTAGAAATACTAGAAGCATAATTATTCTGGTATTGCAGAAATACTAGAAGCATAATTATTCCAATATTGTAGAAATACTAGAAGCATAATTATTCTAGTATTGTAGAAATACTGGAAGCATAATTATGCTAATATTGCAGAAATACTGGAAGCATAATTATTCTAATATTGTAGAAATACTAGAAGCATAATTATTATAATATTATAGAAATACTAGAAGCATAATTATTCTAATATTGTAGAAATACTAGAAGCATAATTATTCTAATACTGTAGAAATACTAGAAGCATAATTATTCTAATATTGTAGAAATACTAGAAGCATAATTATTCTAATATTGTAGAAATACTAGCAGCATAATTGTTCTAATATTGTAGAAATACTAGAAACATAATTATTCTAATATTGTAGAAATACTAGAAGCATAATTATTCTAATATTGTAGAAATACTAGAAGCATAATTATTCTGGTTTTGCAGAAATACTAGAAGCATAATTACTCTAGTATTGCAGAAATATTAGAAGCATAATTTTTCTAGTATTGTAGAAATCAATGTTTTATTTGCTATTCACACCTATCTGTATTGAACCGTAATGAGTAATATAACCTCAAATATTTTAAGCCGTCACAGTAACTGAATAAAAACACGTTATTTCAGCGAGATAAGCCCGTAAATGAGAGAGATTAAACCTAAAACAAAAACTGTAGCAGGTTTTAGTACCTTGGATATTAAAATCACTTATAAAGAGTAGATGCGGTTCTTAGTCGGAGGTGTTGATTGATGGGCCTCTCTAAGACAGTAATTAATAACCTTTTCCCAAGGATTTTCATTTCTTACTTGTCAGAAAAAGGGCCCTGCAATCTACGTATTTTAATACAAGTGGCATCATGTTTTACAGAATGACATGACACGTTAACTAAAGTAAAGTATAAAATTGTGTTGTAAGTTGTTATAAAACGGTGTCCAACACTATTTTAAATGACAACATTATTTTAAACCTCTATTTATAAAAGTGTCCCATTACCTCTGGGTTGTTGCTAAGAGCACTTGTTTTAATACACAGGCAACTTGGACTTTTATTCATTTTGCAAAAACATATGCAGTAATTAGGTGTAGAAACAAAATTTAAAAACATATTTCTAATACGGTAAAATATTATGTTACCTAGTGTCTAGATAATGAACAAATTTCACATTTTATATTTGATACACTTTAGTAGGATAAATACAGTAGTACATTAAAAGACATATCATATTTGTAACCATACACTTACATAAGAAACATTTTCAACCCTTGATTTAATTAAGACCTATAATTTAATATTGCAATTCTCTCAGAAGTATAAGTTGTTCAACTTGAGTCAGGAAGTGCCGAAATATAGAGTGTTCAACTCGTGTGTATAAGTGCCGAAATATAGAGTGGTCAACTCTTGTGTATAAGTGTCGAAATATAAAGTATTCAACTCGTGTGTATAAGTGCCGAAATATAAAGTGTTCAGCTCGTGTGTATAAGTGCCGAAATATAGAGTGTTCAACTCGTGTGTATAAGTGCCGAAATATAGAGTGTTCAACTGGTGTGTATAAGTGCCGAAATATAGTGTTCAACTCGTTTGTATAGTTGCCGAAAAATAGAGTGTTCAACTCGTGTGTATAAGTGCCGAAATACAAAGTGTTCAACTCGTGTGTATAAGTGCCGAAATATAGAGTGTTCAGCTCGTGTGTATAAGTGTCGAAATATATAGTGTTCAACTCGTGTGTATAATTGCCGAAATATAGAGTGTTCAACTCGTGCGTATAAGTGCCGAAATATAGTGTTCAACTCGTGTGTATAAGTGCCGAAATATAGTGTTCAACTCGTGTGTATAAGTGCCGAAATATAGAGTGTTCAACTCGTTTGTATAGTTGCCGAAAAATAGAGTGTTCAACTCGTGTGTATAAGTGCCGAAATATAAAGTGTTCAACTCGTGTGTATAAGTGCCGAAATATAGTGTTCAACTCGTGTGTATAAGTGCCGAAATATAGTGTTCAACTCGTGTGTATAAGTGCCGAAATATAAAGTGTTCAACTCGTGGGTATAAGTGCCGAAATATAGAGTGTTCAACTCGTGTGTATAAGTGCCGAAATATAGTGTTCAACTCGTGTGTATAAGTGCCGAAATATGGAGTGTTCAACTCGTTTGTATAGTTGCCGAAAAATAGAGTGTTCAACTCGTGTGTATAAGTGCCGAAATATAGTGTTCAACTCGTGTGTATAAGTGCCGAAATATAGAGTGTTCAGCTCGTGTGTACAAGTGCCGAAACATAGAGTGTTCAACTCGTGTGTATAAATGACGAAGTATAGAGTGTTTAACTGGTGTGTATAAGTGCCGAAATATAGTGTTCAACTCGTTTGTATAGTTGCCGAAAAATAGAGTGTTCAACTCGTGTGTATAAGTGCCGAAATACAAAGTGTTCAACTCGTGTGTATAAGTGCCGAAATATAGAGTGTTCAGCTCGTGTGTATAAGTGTCGAAATATATAGTGTTCAACTCGTGTGTATAATTGCCGAAATATAGAGTGTTCAACTCGTGCGTATAAGTGCCGAAATATAGTGTTCAACTCGTGTGTATAAGTGCCGAAATATAAAGTGTTCAGCTCGTGTGTATAAGTGCCGAAATATAGAGTGTTCAACTCGTGTGTATAAGTGCCGAAATATAGAGTGTTCAACTGGTGTCTATAAGTACCGAAATATAGTGTTCAACTCGTTTGTATAGTTGCCGAAAAATAGAGTGTTCAACTCGTGTGTATAAGTGCCGAAATACAAAGTGTTCAACTCGTGTGTATAAGTGCCGAAATATAGAGTGTTCAGCTCGTGTGTATAAGTGTCGAAATATATAGTGTTCAACTCGTGTGTATAATTGCCGAAATATAGAGTGTTCAACTCGTGCGTATAAGTGCCGAAATATAGTGTTCAACTCGTGTGTATAAGTGCCGAAATATAGTGTTCAACTCGTGTGTATAAGTGCCGAAATATAGAGTGTTCAACTCGTTTGTATAGTTGCCGAAAAATAGAGTGTTCAACTCGTGTGTATAAGTGCCGAAATATAAAGTGTTCAACTCGTGTGTATAAGTGCCGAAATATAGAGTGTTCAACTCGTGTGTATAAGTGCCGAAATATAGAGTGTTCAACTCGTGTGTATAAGTGCCGAAATATAGTGTTCAACTCGTGTGTATAAGTGCCGAAATATAAAGTGTTCAACTCGTGGGTATAAGTGCCGAAATATAGAGTGTTCAACTCGTGTGTATAAGTGCCGAAATATAGTGTTCAACTCGTGTGTATAAGTGCCGAAATATGGAGTGTTCAACTCGTTTGTATAGTTGCCGAAAAATAGAGTGTTCAACTCGTGTGTATAAGTGCCGAAATATAGTGTTCAACTCGAGTGTATAAGTGCCGAAATATAGAGTGTTCAGCTCGTGTGTACAAGTGCCGAAACATAGAGTGTTCAACTCGTGTGTATAAGTGCCGAAATATAGTGTTCAACTCGAGTGTATAAGTGCCGAAATATAGAGTGTTCAGCTCGTGTGTACAAGTGCCGAAACATAGAGTGTTCAACTCGTGTGTATAAATGACGAAGTATAGAGTGTTTAACTCGTGTGTATAAGTGCAGAATTATAGTGTTAAACGTGAGTGTATAAGTGCAGAAGTAAAGTTTTTAATTTGAAAGAGGCTTCATCTCTTAATTCATTGAGTAGTTAATAGGCTATTTGGCAAAAGCTTGTATTAAAAATTACAGCAGGTGTAGGAAATGTTGTCCATCCATTTCTATACACCTCTCAACACGTTTCGCCATGTTCCGGGCTACTCTTTATCTAACATTGTATACTTAATTGATAGTATTGGAAATGTCTGTCTTCATCTGTGAAGGATATGAGTATGGCTTCTGAAAACAATTTGTTTTAGCCAGCTGCACAGAAAGAAGTCAAGTCTAGTCAGATCAGGTGATTGTGGTGGAGACATTCCTGTTGAAATTATTTTACATAATAAATTCCTGTAGAATCTCCATAGTAGAATGAGCGCTATTACACGTAGCGCTACGCAGGCCTGTTGCAACCGGCAGTATGGCCTCTTGCAAGTATGGCCATGAACTTTCCATAGTGTCTTGGTAGACGCCAGATCCACAGTTGTTTCGAAAAACAAATAAACCATACACCATACGCCTTATTTTTAGTGGGTGTAGAGGAGTCTCAATGAAAATGTACGGGGTGTCAGTAACCCAGATCCGGTAGTTATGGCTATTGACATAGATGAAACCAAGCTTTAGCTGTGAAAAACAGTTGATCTTCAACAATTAAGAGCATTAAAACAATCAACAAGATGTAATTACGCAACTATGTACAAAAGCCAATGCTTTACAGACACAAGAACAACTGTAAATTGCAGGCAATAAACAGCTCTCTCCACAATCTTCAGTCGTACCAATATTATGCACATTATTTCATCCACCTCCCCCATTACATCTATTTTCAAAAACACATTCATTTACTAGGAACTAATTATTAAGACACTGCACCTTTGAGCTTCCTCCTCTTACTTTTCCTTCAGAATTTTGAGGCCATCTTACTTGGTAAAAATAAAATAAAAATGTTTTGGATTTTTCGGTCCATTATGTTTGGTTAAACTTAATTAATAACTTTACATTATTTTACGATTATTCTATTTTTAATCTGTGAATACAGGAGGATGGTTTTAAAGGTTAGAAAAACACACACACAATTAAAGTTCGGATAGTCGTATATTAATGTAAAGTTATTATTTAATTTAAAATATTTACCACTTACTACTGTGCACCACTGTTGATTGCAACAATAAAGTAGCACTAGCAATAAAGCTACCTTCATATGCTAGGCAGGACGCATGCGCCAGAGCGGATATTTGAGGTTATTAGGACGTGTAAATCTAAATGGAAACTAAGGTCATTGAAAATACCGAACATCTATATATTTTCTTTGACCCCTTTTGCCTCCAATACACCGAGTTTTAAATAAATATTTCTTTAAATAATATTCACCAGTAACATACTTTGTGAATTTATAGAGCCGGGTTTGAAATTGTTTATATTATTGGAAATAATAAAATGAATACAAAACAGATTTTTTGACATTAAATGGATGTTAAAAAATGTAATTAGTTTAAAATAAAATTTTATCAACATATGGTACCGAATTATCTACATTACTTAAGGAAATACAGTTTTGAAAATACCTAAACATAAAAAGGAATTAACTTTAAAAAATAAAAGAATTAACTTTAATGTATGTTTATATTTTAAAATATAAATTATTTTTTTCAAAGCATGTTATGTAAATGAAAAGAAAACTAAGAGACTCGAGGTGAACAACAGATTTACTGAGGTTGCTTAAAGAGAAAAACGTTGAACACAGATATTTATTTGTGAATTAAAAGTGACCGAAATAAACGAAACAGAGAACGTGGCCGGATAACCTATTCCTCAGAGCTTATTAATTAGGTGTATACATAAAGCTTGAGATTGTTACGTTATCTTATGCTAAGGGATCGAAGGCACAGTTTGGTTATCGCATTTGATAAAGTAACACAATGTAAACAAAATGTCCTATTTGAAAAACTAATCAAAAGCAAACAGCTGTTCTCTCTCTGACAGCATTTTCTAAAGCACCGTTCCGAAAGAAATTTCAGTCATTGATCTAGTAAGATCAACTTGTATCATGACCACGGGTTTGTAAAGCTCATATTCCTGAGGGCACTCCAACTCTTCTCCAAATTTTGTCTACATGGATCAGAAAGAAACTTGTCTCGGTTGAAAGTCAAAGGACTCAGAAAGATTTAAAAGAAAGTCGAATAAAGTAATAGATTGTATTACCCTTGCGAAAGGAAACAGTAACTAATAAGCAGTTGGTAGCATCATTGATGCCATGAGGAGAATACGGCCTTTGGAATTGTTGTGCTTTAGACGCATTCTGGAGATGACCTGAGTGCAGTGAGTGGATAATGTTCAGGTTTTGGATAAGTTGGAAAAATGCCTGGAAATTAAAAACTGTATAAAGATCAGAAAACTACACTGTCAAGTGTCATGTAATGGGAAATGAAAACATATCCTTCAGATAACAACTGACAGCTGATCTTAGGAAAGAGGATAGTCAAAAGAAAGATGAGTTTTTGATTAAAGGATCTGCGTCTGTAGGTAAATTAGTCATTGAAGTTTTTGGGACGTTGCTAATAGACTTCCTGGCGTTACTAATCCTTAATAAGAAAATTAACATTCTTAAATTTATCCTATCTATTCTTTCCCTATCGTAGAAAAGAACAAAAATTATAAACAAATTTAACCCCTAAAAAAATTGAGAGCCAAAGGGATTAGAAATATGAATTAAAACGAAGAAACCTTTACGTTTCAACATCACATTTTACTGCAGAATATCTTACCAAAATGTCAAAAGGAATGAGATGACCAAAGATTAGAATAAGGAATAACTTCCTACTAGCTTTCACATGCAACTTAGTGAGCTCTTCAAACTTTCAATACTTAGTAGCTAAACTAATAAGATTCAAAGTTTTTTATATACTTTTATTTTAATTTACTTTAAGTTAATGGGTTGGAATTAGTATGTTTTATTAAACCTTTACTGTAAACATTCACAAAGTTATGTTGTATTGAGGCAAAATGCAAAAGCAAGTACATCAGAGTTTGAAGTTTGTTGCGTTTATAAAGTTACGGTAAGAGCATAATCTTTCTTCCTCTAAGAAGCCCTCGAGCTAAGGAAGGGAGGGGAGAACGATTCTAGCCTTGCTGTAATAAATTATTTTTTTTACATAAACTGAAACAATTTTAATTTAAAGGAAGCGTAAATTTTACCTTTCCTAACATTTTTATGTAGAAGTGATAAATGTATGAAAATTATCATTTAATCTATGCGGTTTTTCTGTTTCTAAATGATGAATTTTGTTCTTTATGACCTACCAGCTCCATTTCTTCTCTTTTTATGAGCTTTTACCCTCTGGTTATGTGCCTTTTTTTATCTGTAGCCCTTTTAAAACGGTTTGAGTTTGTGTTTACGTCTTTTGAGTATTGGTTAAAATAATATTGCCTGCAGGTAGGCGCACATTAACTAAACTACTGTACTATATGGATTTGTTACTATTGCGGTACCCTTGTAAAACATAACACAACAGAACACAACACACACACACACACAACACTACACACACACACACACACACACACACACACACACACACAAACAAACACACACACACGCACACACACTCACACACACAGACACACGCACACAGACACAATCTCTATCTTATACACTATATATATATATATATATATATATATATATATATATATATATATATATATATATATATATATATATATATTGTGTATTGATAATAGTTTCAGCATTTTCAAACATTACAAAATTTATCCAAACTGAAAAATGCAAATTAAACAAATTGTTTGGTTTCACCGAACGTAATGGACTTCAAGAGTTCAACTCAACAAGACAGGCTACAGTCCACGAATACAAGATGACGGTTTTAAAGTTTAGAATAATACACGGCCACATACATCCACAAACAATGCCTAATTCATAACATAACCCCGACATACGCGAAAATAAACATTAACAATAACATCAAAGCAGCTACAATCACTAAACAAAAAGCGGAAATCATTTACATAAGACAAAACATTGAACGTTATACAAAAATAATGACTCACTGAACCATAGACTACTATATTTTAAAGTTGGAATCTGTTACCGGTTATTGCAACCTTCTTTGATTTTACCAAAAATAAATAAATTTATGAAATCATAAAACAAATAAAAATATGCACAAAACTTACAAATGAATCATTTATTTACTCATACGCGTCTCAATGACAAAGTCATCATCATCAGTGAGTTTTACTACTACAAACTCTAACTTACTAAGTTGTAAGTTAGAGTTTGTAGTAGTAACACCCGCTGATTATGATGACTTGGCATTGAATCGCTTGAGTAAATAAATGATTAATTTGTGAGTTTTGTGTATATTTTTATTTGTTTTAACATAATCTCACAAGCTAAGCTCAAAGAATGGTTATGAAATAACGTTTTAAAATGTATAACATCTTAAAATGTAATACGTATACATAATAATACATATACGCATTAATATAATATATGTATGTAAAATGAAGCCATTACATTAAAAAATGCAGTAGTTTTCGCTTTGGCTTACAGTTGCTGAATATAATTTGAAGTACTTTCTCCGTAAATAGGAGAACAAAAATGTTTCCGTTTGCGGTTGAGTCTAATTGATTTTATGACATAAATGTTAATTTATCTCGCTTACTTTTCTGTTTTGGAATTTGTTTACTATTAAAACTCGTCTGATAAGTAAACTATTAGTGTTTGTCCTTCAATAGTTGCATTTCTGCATACCTTTATTGTTTACGGTTTAATAATCATGATTGTCCCTCCTCCCATTGTTGTTTAATAGATTATTTACAGAGTGAGAATCGAGTTCTGAGCTGTTAATTAAAACCATTGGCTACCATATAGGAAGATTTTTCTAGTTTGTTTGCTTATATTCCTTGAATAATTCCTTAAATTTCATTTACCATCGCAACATGTCTCTTCTAAACCTTTTTTTTTTTGTAACCAATGCATTACCTATTGCAATTCAATAGTTAATATTTCGTCATTAAATAAATTCCCTTTCTTGATAGAATTGTACCATGTATTCGCAACATTTAAAGGACAAATATCAGAAAAAGGAATACAATAAAAGTGACAGACGTAGCTAAACGTTTTCTGACCGTTTTGAAATATGAAACTCTGACAGTAAAATATGATTTACAGATGTCGTCCAGAGAATTACGTCAGAAATACAACTTCAAATCCTGGAACTGACGTAGCTACATTGAATGAAGACAAATGGAACAAAATATTGCGATCTGTCGCACCCGCCCCGGTTAGCGTTGCTGTCAGGACTGAGATGAGCCCTTACGTACGTCTGGAGTATTATTGCAACTCGGAGGGTTTACTTGAACATATTCACCGCTAATATAACAATAAAAAATAGCCTAGATCTAAAAACGTTCGTTTTGTTGTAAAAGTATCTGTTCCAGTAGATTCACAGTATTTGTATTGTGAAACGTGAGAATATTTTTGGTGTGTTTACATATATTTAGATACCAGAGCCTCGACAGCAGTGAGATAGTTGTAACCATGACTGTACAGTTTGTTCTCGTACATACACAAAAAACTGTTTATCACTCAATAAATGTTTCTTGTCCATATCATCATGGAAGAAATCATTAAAATTATATTACGGTACATTCTTGAAATAGTTTTGCGTTTTAAAGTAATTAGAGAATCGAGAAAATGATTTTAAACTTTTGTTTTAAAAATCGTTTACTATTTAAATACCATGCGACTAATATTGTTATAACTGTTGTAAGGGTAAAGAGGGTTTCAAAAAGGACAATATAAATTTTAAAAAAAAACCTACAGAACTGATTCTAGTGTAGTTTTAAGGGGAAACATCAAGTTTTTTTTACCATATAGTAAAGATGTTCTATGTGGTTATCCTGCAAACATCCAATCGGTAGTCAACTGCATTGGAGGTGTAACTTACTCAGAGGCGACGTGAGTTCAGAGTCTAAGTTCCGGTAGAGAAGTCGGGAAAGCGGTCACAGAAAATTCTGAACGTCAGTCATGTAGTCGGATGGTGCCCCACGTTGCATGAAGTAAACAGTTCATTCTGGGTCATCTTCATCGATCTGTAATATCAAACGTTGTTGTGACATACCCAAGTATACTATCTTGTTGATGGTTTTCTCTTGGGAAAAAATTGGCCGTACGGTGTTTTCTTGCTCAATGGACATAAAACATTCAGTTTAGGGCTTTCACGAACAGGTTACAATGTATTTTGTGGATTTTCACTACCCCAACTCTTACAGTTATGTATGTTAACTTTCCCACTTAAGTGAAAAGCCGAATCGTTAGGAAAGATTATATTGTCTAAGAAAAATTCATCCTCATCTTTGCGATTTAACATACCCGCACAAAAGTTCTTACGAGCAATTTTATCAGTATCTTTTATTGCTTGTAAACTATTCAATTCTTACGGTTCCATATACAAACCTTTTCTCAATACACTTCGTCAGACTTGTTCGGACGAACTGATGATGTCTTGTGTCGTTCCAAGCACCCTGTTTCTACAAAACATTTATGTTACTTATAAATTCTTGGCCCATTAGCACGATGCTTAGCGTACTTGGTACGGAAATTAATGTCGTCGCTAACTTTGATTTTTTAAACCAAAACACACAACTAGCAAAAGTCATCTATAGGTAAAAGAAACTTAGTTACATTAGAAACTTATAGAGTAAATTTATTTATATTAGAGTTATAAATATAATATTGTATTAAACTGTATTGTGTTGTACTGTACTTTATTGTATCGTACTGCATTGTATTGAATTGAATTTTATTGTATTGTATTTTACTAATATATTCTACTTTTGTATGTTTTACTTTAATAAATTCTCTTATTCACTCGGGTCCAATGAAGGCAGCCATCTTTAACGCAACTACCACTAGCGCTCGTTATTTTGCGATTCCGCACTAGCGAACTACGCGAGTCAAAACCTGATGTATTGCCTTACAAATTGACAATACAATCACCTTTTTAGGTTTACTGAATGAATTTATATGAATTTTCAAATTTGTAAAGTTCTTTTTGAAACATCCTGTATTTAAAAAAGTTTAAATAAATAAACCTCCTAACCACAAAAACCTTTCATTTAAACCTTGTGTCCATTTCGATTGCAAAGCAACCATCTTCAGAGGGAATTATCACAAGAATAAGAGTTTTATTTAATTAAAATACAATGATACGCAGCTGTTCCTTAAGCTGTTATTGTAAAGTTATTTTATATCGATGTACAGTTGAACACTACCTCTCAAGTTATGAGAAATAGCACACAATTAGTGGTATGTAATAGAGCTTTAGATTTAGAATTTTAAAAACAATTAAAACGTTTTAAAAGGAACATTAACTTATTTAATGTTGTTACCTATTTAATGTTGTTACCTATTTAATGTTGTTATCTATTTAATGTTGTTACCTATTTAATGTTGTTACCTATTTAATGTTGTTACTTATTTAATGTTGTTACCTATTTAATGTTGTTTGAAAATGTATAGTAGAAAAAAGCAAATATTTGGAAAATACACCATTATATGAAATGCATTTGGTAATCCGTATAAGTATGGTTTATTTTTAATATATAACAGACTTAAGAATATCGCTTTCAAATAATTATTATATTGTATAAATATCAGGGCAGGCATAAATTTACTTTTGCTCCATATATTTTATTCAGAACAACCTTAGCATCTCGAACCTTATTAACTAGAGTTACTTGAAAATTCTAGTTTTTTCAGTTCTCTTGAACGTCTTGTAACAATATAACATTTCCTATTATATTCAGGTTCACCTTGACAACCGGAATATTTTGAAGTAAACACTTGATAAACCGAAGTTTTCACTGTTGGAACAATATATTAACCTTCAATGGCTTGAAGTTTTAACTTCGGAGACCTCGTTCTACTCCATTAATCTCTAGAACTCGAAGTTAAAGAGCTCGATAAGTCGCAGAGGTCTACTGTAAGTTAAACAATAAACTTCTAGGTTCAGACATCACTTCTAGTAAGGCTGTACTAAAAGAAGCTCGTGCAGTTCATTTGATAATCACTATGTTGTTGAAAAAATAAGAAAATGAGGGAAAATGTTGTGCAGTTAGTTATTATCTCTGTATCTAGTTTGTATTATGGCACTTTCTTTTAACGGGTTTCAAACAAAATTAAAGAAATTAAGAAATACGGGGTTAAGACATTAACAAATTAAAGAAATTTCATGAGGTTAAGTTATGTCTTCTATTTACTAACCCCATGGTGTTTATATTGTTTAAAATTATTACCAAGGCAATTTATTTTAAATACTGTAATTAAAACAGTATGTTACCATAAAATATACACTATCAGACAAAAACTTGGCAGTAGAGAAACCTTGACGCATGGTAAACCTTGAATATTAATAAGTATGAAAATGTAATAATAATGAAGTAATTAGTCCTTACTCAAAATTTTATACTGTAATAAGATAACCTTTGTTGTTATGCGGGTACATTAAAATAAAAGTTTCTAATATTACACACTTTGTTAGAAGGAATAACATTAAATACCTACAAGAAATACAACACATACTTCTACATTTTTGTAAACTAAATATGTATCTAATATTTCAGTCTCGTAAAGAAAGCCGGTACAAACTTGTTGAGGGAAAAAGTCATCATTTCTTTTTATTTTTTTAACAAAAGCATATTATATAACATATTGGTAAAGATTATGTTTAACAATAAATTTTATTATTTTGCCGATTGTTTACAATATACGTTCTTGATTAGCGTGTAGAACATACAAATCTAAAAAAGTTTTATCATGATTAAATAAACTGTATGTTGCATTTTAAATTTTGTTTTGGTGCATTTTTCTTTAGTTTATCTTCTTTGCATTTATAACCAAATAAAACTTATAGCTTAGATATGTATTATAGTGGCGCCGGGCACCGTGCACGCCGGAATCACGATCCGGATTTGCGACGCTCCGGATTATTGACGTCCTGATTACCGACGCTCCACTGTAATAAGATAACCTTTGTTGTTACGCTGGTACATTAAAATAAAAGTTTCTAATATTACACACTATGTTAGAAGGAATAACATTAAATACCAACAAGAAATACAACACATACTTCTATATTTTTGTAAACTAAATATGTATCTAATATTTCAGTCTCGTAAAATAATCTTAATCTGAAATAAGCAGAAACAAACAATGAAACAAATTAATTACAATATAATAATCAATACAAAATACAAAAAATAAATTATATTCCTCTGTATATTCTAAAAAGAACATAAAAACCCTGCAAAAGGTATTTACACAAAAAGAATAAAAGAGTTAAGCGTTTAAAAATCTTACTGGCATGCAAAATAGAAAATGCAGAATCCTTAGTAGAGTTGACAAATATTTGAAGCATTCTTGACTCATTAAACACTGATCCTACACAACAATTTATTGTATTATCATAACGCCAAACATTTTGCTAAAGGAACGAGATCGAACACTGCAGAGCAAACTTTACCCTTAGGAACTACCG
>JBAIZL010000001.1:1050000-1297500 GCA_036971475.1 Prosapia bicincta | reverse complement strand
TAGTGCTATTAGGAAAAAAGAAATAGATTAAAAACAACTTATGGAATATATTTCATAAAACAAATTTAATCACTCTTATTACCTACTGTGCTAAAAAAAGTATTTATTCCAGGATTTATATCATATTATATAGACTTGATTGTTATTTATTTAATGAAATTCGGATTAACATAACAGTTTAAAAGTTTATTGATAAGGTTTTACATAACAGTTTACAATTTTTGCTTGAAGAGAATTTGAAGAACATACAATTTTTCACAGTTATAAATTCATATTCAGAAAACTCAGAAATTAATCAACGGTTGCTGGTGTCTTGTAATTAATCTTCTGGCATTTGCTTGAGCTTATAACGTTCAAGGCTTGTTTGTATTAAATTACTTGAAAGCAATTGCTACAGGATGCACCAAGACTATATGGGTTAAGCCAGCAGTAATCCTGTTTACATAGACTATAGCGGTACATTCGTTTTACTTACCAAACGAGTTTATTATAAATATTCTGTATTTCTGAAGTTTAGAGTTCTGATAGCGTTTAATTTCTTATCCCCCCCCCACACACACACCACAAACAAACACACACACACACACAAACACACACAAACACACACACACAAACTCACACACACACACACTCACACACACACACACACACACACACACACACACACACACACACACACACACACACACACACACACACACACACACACACACACACACACACACACACCAAACACACAACACAAACACACACACACACACAAACACACACACACACACACACACACACACAAACAAACACACACACAGACACACACACAGACACACACACACAACAAACACACACACAAACACACACACACACACACACACACACACACACACACACACACAAACACACACACACACACACACACTCACACACACACTCACACACACACACACATACACACACACATCACGTGTGTCATCATGAAGCCTCTAAAGACATTCTATTCACAGGAAATATATCTATTTAGGTGGTTATAGACAATTCCTGGGAGAAGAGTAACGGTTTACCAATTCGATTGGAAAAGCTGACATGACAGCTGCCACTTTCCAAAATGCCCCATATAAGGCGTTCAAACAACAAATCTCTTCCCTATGAACAAGTAAAGATTTGGACCAGCATAATTTCCTTTCCACTAATAAATAACTGTAAATACTCCATGGACGTATGTGATGAACAAGAATTTCAACCAAGTTCAAGTTGATTTGTTAGTGATTTTATTTTTGAGCTTTGTGCAAGAAAATAAAGTAGTAAAAAGAAAAGTAAAATTCTTTATTTAACTTTCTCTTGACTTACATGGGTTGTAATTATCAAAACGTGGTAAGTTCCTATTCAATCCTAGTAGCAATTTTAATTGTTTTTACATTGAAGCTCATTGCTATAAAATATATTATATATAGTGTTCATGTTTTTACATTTTCCAATATAACTTGATGTATTTTTATCATCACCTCAAATTATACACCCAGTTTCTAAATTGGTGAAATTATAATTCTTGTGTTTATAATTAATTACTGAAAAAGTATACTGTTTATTTTTAAATAAGTTGCTTGATGTAATCATCTTGAATTCACTGATTAATCTAATTTTAAAAATACTTAACTATTTGAATACGTAGTTGCTTACTTGCTGACGCTTGAGTAGAGGGCTAGCTTCGTAAAAGGAACGAACGTTTTGAAACGCGTCAGCAAGTATGCAACTACGTATTCACTTAGTTAAGTATTTTTAAAATTATGTTTATTTTTGTTTTAATCATGTAAAAGAGTACTAAAATAGTTCTTGTATTGATGTATTGTGTAAGAAATACCAAAACAGCATTTATGAAACGTATGGTCCCCCCTCCCCAAATTAGGATACTTTACTCAATAGTTACATTTCCTTAATACCTTCAAGTCATTTCGCAAAAACTATTGTTTAAAGGAAAAATTTGCTAAAAAATCAGTTAAAACGAGATGAAACTTTATGACAACTTTTGCGACTTATCTGCTTTTATCTGTAGAATATAAGACATTGGTGCAATTGAGGTTAATATCGTATACGCTTACAGACTATGCACCTGACTGAAATTCAGACTATTGTATTGTTTCATGGATTTATTTTGGAAATTAAGGCTATTTAGACAAAGCTACACAGAATTTATTGTATTCTCATACAGTGTAAACTTCTAAACATAACTAAATAAATATAATTATTTTAAAGCCTTATTTAATTTATATGATGGTACTTTTAGGCATTTACTTCATAAATATATTAAAATAACATTTACGTAATTATAAAATAAATATCAATATATTACAAATAAGAATGAGTTATTAAACACTATCAATACGGTAAAAACAGTTTATTTTCTTGGTAATGAAGATGAAAATTAAGTTAAAAATATTATCAAAATATATTTATATTTAAAAACAACAAATTTAAATCTAAAAACATTTACTATATTAAAAACAGTATTTGGTTTGAATATAGAGCCTGTATTAAATAATGCCAATTGTATTTATTAACTGGTTTTACATTTTAAAAATAAAAGCCTAATAATAGTAATAATTGTTTCCTATTAATCGACTTTGCCACGACTTAGGTCACGACGTTTCTCATGTTAACAGGGAGCCTAACCCGTCTCAAAAGTCTCAATGACTTTTATGTCGTCATCTTAATCTTATATCATCATCGTTTCCTCTTTACTCCCAATTGATAAAACTTTTCTCGTCGTTTCGTATTAAGGTACAAAACAATTAGAAAATAAATAAAGTTAGGAGTAAACGAGTGATCACGTTTGCCGATAGAGCTCAGAGGGTTGGTGAAACAAAAAAGAAACTAACTTTGAAATGTTAGCGTTTGCTCACTGAACCAATAATATAAAGTTCTCGTGTCCGCACGTTATGCCAACGTATTGTTAGTCGATACCTGAAATTGGTGTTCACAAACAAAAACAATAAAGGCCATCCATGCGTAAGCACTTCGTTGTTAAGAAATACGAAATCTTTGTATTGTTGATTTTTACTAAAAGTAAAAGTCTCCAGGCAATACTCTTCGTCTATACTCCAGTGCTTTTATTCCTTTACTTCGAAAATTGAAACTTCTGTGTTGTTTTATTACTCTCCAATAACTGTCTAAGCGAGAACAAGTGCATTTATAGTAGTGAAAGGGTAAATCCAAATTACAATTTATTTTACATCCTAGATAATTTCTATTTCTAATAATTTGAAACATATTACAACTCAATTTAAAATAGAAAAACTATGTTAACGTCTTTTGTGGCTTTGAAAAATATATTTCATTTAGTTTTTATCTGATATGGGGTCACATTCAATCTTTTTCTCCCTCTTTTATCTTCTTTTCTTCCTCTCTCTCTTTTCTACTTCCTTTCTCCCACTACATCCCTCCCATATCCTCTCTCTCACTTTATCTCCTCAACTCTATCTCATCCACGATATCTCTATCACTCTCTTTACTCTCCCTACCTCCCCACTCCTTCCTCTCCACTCTTTATTTTCCCCCAAACGCCTCTCTATCATCTCCTCCTCACCTATATCTCTTTTCTCATGGTCAATTTCTCTCTGATCACTCCCTCTCTTCTACGTCCTCTTTCTTTAATCTCCTCTTTCCACACATTTCCCTCTCCGCACTCCCCGTCTTACCTTCCTCACCTCACCTCTGCCCCTCTCTCCAATACTCTCCCTATACCCTCCCCTTTGTCTCCTCCTCACCTATATCTCTTTTCTCATGGTCAATTTCTCTCTGATCACTCCCTCTCTTCTACGTCCTCTTTCTTTAATCTCCTCTTTCCACACATTTCCCTCTAGGCACTCCCCGTCTTACCTTCCTCACCTCACCTCTGCCCCTCTCTCCAATACTCTCCCTATACCCTCCCCTTTGTCTACTTAGTTAAGATACACATATATAGAACACTCATAACGAAACACACACAACATTCGTGAGACATAGCTTTAGAACAAAGTTAACATTCAGCTCACCGTTGATCAGCCATGACACAGGAGTAGAGACATTTTCCAATAGAAGACTATTGCATAAATTAAACATATGATGATGAAAATACCCTATTATGTTTAATTTTGAAAATAATCTTTTGATATTCTCTGCAGTTGGAAGTAAAATTAGACAAGTATTACTTTTAAATAGTATAATTTACTTGTATATAAATATATTTTTATTTGAGCTAAATATAAAGATTCCGTAATATTTTTAGTTTACTTACAATTTAATATTAGATAAAAACAAAACACATAATAAACAAACACAGGTAATAATAATGCTCACTTATACATATTTTCCAAATAAAATTATTAGTTATTCTAACGACATAATTGTACATTCAAATATTTACTGTCCATATTCATGATGTAGAAGACATCTATTGTGTTTCTAAATAGTTTGATGTAACAAAAACAATAATTATAAAAATTGTTATAAAGAAAAATTAGTGCTCAACCTTGTAAGCAATTAGAGCAATTAAATTTATGCCATCTTGTAAATAGTAAGTTTTAAGAATTCAAGATGTTCTTTCAGTCATAACTGTGAGTCAACTTTAGGGAAATCATAATAATTAAATAAAAAACCCACTAACCACAATATAACTTGATTTAATCACTTGATGTACATTTCTGTTACCAGGTAACCATATTGAGAAGTACTGAACAAAATTAATTTATTAATTAATTTTGTTCAGTACTTCTGAAGATGGTTACCTGGTAACCGAAATGTACATCAAGTGATTAAATAAAGTTATATTGTGGTTAGTGAATTTTTTATTTAATTATTATAACATTAGGCCACAGTTGCTCAAGAAATCATTCAATTAAAGTTAGGGAGATCCATTGATTAATATAGTTAAAATAATTCTATAACAATATAGTCAAATAATTTTGTTAAAACGGAATGTTCTATAAAATTTAAATAGAAATAAAACACAAGAATTTTACATTTTTAATAAGCAAACTTTGTTTATAAAGGTACATCAACTGAAAAACAAACGAATTAGAAATTTATATTCACAAGAAGTGCAGTATGTTATTCTTTATGTTTAGTTGAGAAGCCTGAACCAAAATACAGATAAAATAAATATTATAAACATCTGAAAGACAGCCTACATTACATTGTCAAGTTACATCTTGAATCATTAATTTAAACATTAAACATAAACGAGTAACAGCAAATTTGAAACAAATTGTGCACTTAAAAAATATAACAGTATAAGTTTGCCCAATATATTATATCTTTAGCCTGACATACATAAGTGATGAGGTGTTAAATGAAAAACGAAAAAAAAGATAGAGGGATCCTCCACAGAATATAAAACTCAGTTTAAGATTTGAAAGTAACGGTTTACGTTAGGTTTAAGAAAAGAGAGGAATGACTTTAGGGCATTAATTGATATTTCTGGATTCCATAATGTTATTGTTGTAAAATGTAAGGTAACAATTGATAATTTAATACAAACATATATACAATTGTATAAAATATGGGTTAAACACTTTATTTTTAAATTTCGTCCATGAAGTTTCACAAAGAACCGCTTTTAGGACATAAAATTAAATCCATGATAACTTTTCCCGAATAAGTAGATTCCTTTTTCTTGTATATTAAATTGGTTGGAACATTGTTCGGCGTACATACATGTAGAGGCCCTTGAAGTTACGAGGGAGAAATACTTGAAGTTAACTCGAGCTACTAGAATTCTTGAGATACTGGAAGAAGTATTAGTTTCAGCATAAGTGAAGTTTTAGTTTGACCAGAGTATTTGCCGAAAGGGTAATAATCTTATTAAGTAGTTTGAAGTTAACAAATCTTACAAAATATACAAAGGTTTTACTAGACTTAAAATTTAAAATGTTCAAAGCTTGTATAAATAAAATTGCACAATACAATTTTTATATCAGTAAAGTATTTGACTTGTTAGAGAAGGAGAAGGTTTAATACCCAACCTATTTACTTTGAAAGGTAGCTCACAAAATAAAAAAAAAAAAAAAAAAAAAAAAAAAAAAAAAAAAAAAAAAAAAAAAAAAAAAAAATAGACTGAAGTGGAGATCCCTACTATGTTAGTTATTTTACATTGAATTTAATTTAGTAAATGATCACATTTAAATGTTTAATGTTAGCCATCTCTAAAGGATCTCTAAAGGTTGAAACTTTTTCAATTTTCATATAAACATTTTGATGTGATCAGTATTTTTATGATTAAAAACGTGATATAATCAGTTAATTTGTTTAATTAATGAGTTATATGGTGCGTTAACATAGGTTTGTAATGCTTGTTGAATGGTTTGAGACACAAATCGTAGAGTGGAACGAGTCAGTAAAAATGTCTCCAAGTAATGGTGAAGTTTATATAACAGTAAAAACTGTACAGATAAATAAATCTTGAGATAGACAACGATTCGTAACTGTTCTTATACATTTTTGCTTTACTTTGGTGACATCCTTTCTAAATTATCTCTGATTTCACGATTTGAAAATTAACAAATTTTCATTAACGACAGAACTTTTTTTTAATTAATTAGTTTCTCATTTTTTTAATTTATCATTGTAATAAAATAGTTTGAGCAAAGATTTGGAGTTAGAAATAGCTCTAAATTTTATTTTCTCTAAATAATCTGTAATTTTTAGCTGCAAAATAAAGGAAGATGTCCTTCGAAATAATCGAAATAACATTTTAAAAAAAGATAAAATTAAAGTTTCCTTTTAAAAATATTCTTAAATCATGTTTACTTTAAAATTAAATATCCACATGCCACATGAAGGCTAGAGGAATCTCCATAAGCTATGTAGATATATCTCAAGTGTTGAGGTTTTAGACGAAAGTCAGAATGAATAATTTAAAAACGACTCTCTTTATTCATGTTTTTAGGAAGTTTATTCCTAATTTTCGATCTATTTTATCTTCCTAAAATCTTTTAACTTTTGATTTCAAAACCTTTTAATATACCTTACAAATAGTAGCAGCTATAATTACCAAGAGGGGTTATAACACCTTATTGCAAATTTCCCAGTAGGACAAAATTAATTTAAAATTCTAAAAAAAATAAATGGCAATATGAAGATGAAATTACTTTCCTTATTACAATTAGTTGACGTTTTGTTGGTTAGAGTGCAGCTCCGAACGTAACCTGGCTTAGGAATTACAAACTGTGAGTTTTAATTTGAAGGATGGTTATGAAATTATTTTTTTTGCATGACATAAAACTTCTGCCGAAAGTTTTTAATTCTACGTGAAAGTGTGAGATGAAGTACGCTTTTCTTACATATTTACTTATTTTACCTCCATCTACATTATAGACAATATTATTATTAACGAATTGGAAACATGCAAGCAGTTGTTTAAAATACATGTTATGTATGAATTGAATTATTTGTTTTTTTCTGGTATTTTCGTTCATCGTCACTATCGCTATATCCTGAGATAGGCTCACAACACAAAAGTATAAACAACTGCAGAAAATCCATACTCATTATGATTCAATTACACCAAACCCTAGACATCACCTGCTGTAAGCCCATCAGAGCAGGATTAGACAAATGCGACTCCTGGGATATTCCGCCTGTACAGATATAAGATTTCAATTTATCTTGATTGATTTTGTCTAACGTAATGTAGAATTTACTAATATTTTGGGTGTAGAGAGGGTGTTATTAACACAAAATGTACTTTTGTATTCTTGAAACAAATTTAAAAAATAAAAAAAATCTGGTTGTTTGGCGAAAAGTATTTTTAAGTGTAATTCCTTGTGATACACATAAGGTTTAAGTGATAATATCCATTTTAAAATCGATACTTTAGATATTTAGCAATATCTAAATTATAATAAGTAATTATATAATAATATAATATTATATTAATATAATTATATATATAATATATAATATTAATTATATAATTATTATCATACAATAATATAATATATATAATTATATATATATATATATATATATATATATATATATATATACATTAATTTTCATGTTATATATTATATTTTGTAACCAATTTAAAAAGAATTCCGATTAAATAAAAACTATGAGGAAGAACAACAATAGCGCTTATAGTGTGGGAGAGAATGCGCAGATATAAAGGCAGTCCCGGAGTAAAATGATTATAGAATGCCAACACTGACGCAGAAAGTACAACATAGTGCCCTCTCGATAGTTGCTGATATAAGCTTAGAGATGGGGCTGACATTAGAACAGAAGGTTTTGATGTTCTTAGGCTAGCAACCCCCATAAATGTATTACCGAACTCATAATACTAGTGAGTAAAAGTGCATCTCCTCAATGTGAGTTGAAGACAACTGCATATCGAACTTTAAGAAAGGTAATTTCCCCCCTAATGGCTGCGTGTCTATACAGAGGGTTTGGCTGCAGCCATTGTGTACTCCAGATGTCGGATACAGCTTTAATTGATTTGAGCTTAACGTATCTTAACCCTTGGGAATGTAGGTCAGTGGTCGCGATGGGAAAATTACTTCAATTACTTTAGCTTTATAAAAATTATTAGGTATTGTATTTAAGAAAGAAGTAGTTCTTATGTATTATAGGGATCTTTAACGCTATTGGATCCAGAACGGCTTGGTTTAGGGCGTCTAGATGTAGCCTCAAGAGGATTCAAAATTCGACCAATGCAGGTAAACATCTGATGTCACAGAAAATCCCTGCTCACTGCGGTAATAATGGAAATGGTAAGACTGATTTACTAGCATGGCAAGGAGAAACGTCTCAACCATGTTCAGCAATATCTTATACTTAACCCAAAAGTGTTATTAAAACAGCCTATTAGGCAAAGTACTTACAGCAATTGGGAAATCATAGTGAAGGAAAATGTTGGAGACATTTACTTGACCATTAACTATCGCCAAACCTACTCAGAACCATTGGAGTTGCCTGTTTTCCACTTGAGACTTGTCACAATCACCTATATTCACACTTATACAAATAGGAGTAAAGGATGCCTCACATTGCTATTTTGTGACAACCAGAACATTATGTTCTTCATATATTTTAATATACCGCTCTGGAACATGTGAAAAATAAAAGTGAAAATTGCTATATATGAATGCTGTATATTGGGGACTGCTGTATATAATATCAGAAATACCAACATAGCGTATTAAAAACAAAAACAAAAAACTATCTGCAACTAAAATTTATATAAAAAGTACACGGCGCTGTGTAGGCAATTTAGATACATGTAATCTTGGACTATAGAGCGGTGTTCCCGTGCCTTGGTAACTGGAAACGTAGTGAGCTAAAGAAAAGAGCTAGAAAAGAAAGTTAGCAAATTAAATACTATTATAGTTTTAAAAATATTTCTTACATTATATATGAAGTGGTATTTTTAGAAAACGTCTGGAAAATGTTCTCCAAACTGTTATTGCAGCTATTAACACTGTTACACGCGCAGCCTCCATTTACCCACCACGCACCCGAAAAAATCCGATTGTGTTGTTCTTAAGACGATAGTTAACAAGAAAAGATAGTTTAAAGTGATTTTGGCGGGGAATCCCCTCCTATGCGTGTGACCACGTTACAGATGGTAAATATTTGATAGTTGGATATGAGGCATTTAGACAAATAATTTATCTAACTGTACCTATTAATAATCAATAGAACCTTTTTGTGTACAAAGGTAGATAAGGCTCCAAATATTGTAAAAATAATGAGTATGTTTATTGTTAAATAAAAATATTTCAAACAAATGAGCTCAAATTAAAATGATTGAGTCCTCACCATGCGTGTAACCAGGTTCCTTTTTCTACTTGTGTAACAGGGGGTTATTATGATAAATGAAACCAGTTATGGGTTTTATGCTTAATATACCTTATATATTCGTTGCAGCGTATGAAAGAAATACTTGATGCAAATATCATGTGAAAAAATTAGTTCAAGTTACGTCATATTTTTAAATTATGAATTTACAGGAAGACATGATTTACTGTTCTGTTGTATGATATGATCCAGAGAGTTATGTCAGAAATACAACATAAAATTACAAAACTGACGTAACTACGTTGGATGAAGACAAATGGAACCCGATATTGTTTGTTATTGCAACCTCTTTCGCGCGTCGACCCACACCAAAGTCATCACGTCTACGTGCAAGGGATCAACTTATCTGAGAGTGTTTTTTTATTTACTTGGCAATAACGTTTTTATCAATAAATAATAATGCTTCAAGGTGAATATGGTTATGTAATATAGAACCTAATATTTGCAACAGGCCTTGTCCTAGAAATCTTATTAAACAAATCCTAACATTGCGATTGTGGTATTTTGACTGTAACTTATCAAAGGAATTTTTTGTTCATATTAAACATTCAACCTTGCGCTAAAGTACAGACTGTATATTATTATTTATAAAAAAAATCTGAGAACTATTAGCATTCATATTGTTGAGAGATTATAAAAAAATATTCTAAATTATTGTTTCTGTAAGACAAAAGGGACTTTAAAAATATTTAAAATTATTACAGTTGTCTAAAATCAAATTTTAACATTGACCGCTAAAACGATATTCTTTTTTTTATGATTTAGAGTCTTAATAAAAACTTGCCATTATAAAAGTTTTAAATCTACATTTAACAAATTGCATCGACTTTGTACCTTTCCTACTGCATTATGTAAACCTACTAATAAAGGTAATAAACTGTACTACAGTCTAATAAAATATAAATAATTTTAAATATATAAACTAATATTTGAGAACAATTGACGCAAAACGTTTCTTATAAAAAAATAATTATTGTTAGAGAAAATATATTTTATACTTCTTTATTATTTTTCTCTTTTAAATTTAGTTTCCTTGTTACATTTAATCATGTTAGTTTTCTGCCGCAGGGTGTAACAATTTATATAACAAAACCTTCTATTAAAAGTAAACCTTTTATTTAATGAAAAACCCAAAGCATTTTAAAAATTCTCACGCAGTTCACGAAGGACTAAGTATTACATTATATGAAACTGTTGAAAGGCGGTAGTAAATTGTGTTAAGTTTTTGCAAATTGCGTTATTATAGTTTTAAACCAGGGGTCGACCATTAAATTACTAAGCGCAGGTTTATGTGTAATACCAGTTTATGTTAGGTCTGTATTAGTTGGTATACTGATCTTTACTTCTGTTAGGAATATTTGAGTTAAATTGTCTGTCTTTCCAAACAATAAAACATTTTTCTTAGTTGACGAGTTTAAGTTTAAGTTCATTCTAAAAACTCTAAACAATACTTCCTAAACTTTATTGAATTTTTTTTAAAGTTTTGAGAATGAAGTTAAACCGAGACGAGTCGACAAAGAAAAATCCTTCAATGTAGAAAATGCAGGAAAATGTATTTAAGTTTATATCTGTATTAGTTATGATTACAATATTTGTGGTAAATACGATGTTAAATCTTGATTTTTACAAATATTTTACTTAGTATAGCAGATAGCAAGAACGAACTCAACAAATATACTGGTTTCGTAAATATATTGTGGACATTATCTTTTAAATTATGTAAGCTCTTGCGCATGTTTGCGTTAAGATAGCTTCGAGAGTTTGTTGATTTGACAGGGTGGTTTTATATACCTCGTAAATTTATTTTTCCATGGAAACTTTATAAGTTATTTCTCGGTAGATAGAGTTGAATAAGTGTTTCGGGATAAAAGCGGTCACCTAACAGAAGGGAGCTTAGCGTGTGTTATAAATTGTAGCAGGAGTTTGCACGTATATGAAACTTGACTATGGTTTCTGTACGAAACTATTATCCTCTCATAATATTGGAAGAAGAAGTATACAAATAGAAATTTCAGGTATTAATTAAAAAAAAACAACTGTATAAATTCCATACACATTATGAATAAATTACTTACAGATTACACCAATCCCCATACATCACCTGTTGTAAGCCCATCAGAGCAGGATTAGACAAATGCGACTCCTGAGATATTCCGGCTGTACAGATATAAGCTTTCAATTTACCTTGATTGGTTTTGTCTAACGTAAAGCAGAATTACATAATATTTTGGATGCTAGAGAGAGAGTTATTAACACAAAATGTATTTTGGTTTTCTTGTGACATATTTAAAAACTTAAAAATCTTTTTGTATGACGAAAACAGTTATTATAAAATCGATAATTCAGATTATTAAGGAAAATTTAAACATATATTAAAATGTATTGATTTGTAATGAAAAAACTATATAATAATGTTTTTTTATTTGTGAAATTATTCTATTGTATTATGGAATTTGAAAATGATTTGTTTAAATATTTTTTACAATAACATAATTTTATTATTATCACTCACTACACTAGTAGAGTACGGAGCATGTCTTTGCAATAAAAACAAATGTTTTACCCGGCCTGGTTTCGCCTGTGATATTTGCATACACTCCCAAATACCACATTAAGAAAAGAAACTATTTGGTATCAGTAAAAGTATGTAGATTTCAATTACAAATTTGAATTTCGGTCTTCGGTATTGAAATATAAAAATTAATGTATTATAACGTTTGTTATATACATTGTAATATATCATTATACATAAATTTAAATATTTTAAACCAGTATGTAATTTAAATTTAGTAAAAATTATAAAAAACGTGTAGAAAAATTTCTCTTTTGTTTTTTTATATGAGTTCTATTCGAACAGTGATATTTTTAAGAAGATACTAACATTTACGATTTTATATTCTATCAAAAGCTATTAATTTAATCACTATCTATTGATATTGTACATGTTATTTACTTTATATACATAGGTGTAAACTTTCTGAGGAGCTATAAAAAGGTATTTAAATTATTAGCAATATTATTATTTTGCCAGCCGTCTCTCTGGCTTCTCTATGTTTTCCTAGTTCACTTTAAAATTTTTTAACTCTCTATCTATTTGAGTAAATTTTACTGCCTTTCCTAACATTACAATAATTTTATCTATTGACTTGTTTCAGAATGACTCCATTTTCCAAACATAAATTGTTCTCTCTATTTAGTTTTGAAAATAGAGTCATTCCGAAACGCGTCAACAGGAGAAAATATTGTAATGTTAGGAATGGCAAACAAAATGAATTCCAATGAATAGAAATATTCCTAACTGAAATGAAAATATGTATTTTAAGAATTTCAACTTTTCACTTTGTATAAATATAAAATTTTTGTTATGTTTTTATTTGTCTTCATTTAATGGTTATTATTTATCTTAAAATATTATATTTATAACATTATTTTTTTTGAAATATATTTGGCTAATTCAAAAAATAATTTTACTTTTCATTGTTGGAAATGAGTAAGAACAACAGTGGCACTTCAAGGGCGTGAGAGAATATTCAGATATAAAAACAGATCAGAGAATGCGCAGATATAAAGGCAGTCCCGAAATAAAATTACTATAGAATGCCGAAACAGAGGGTAAAAGCACTACATAGTTTCCTCTCAATAGTTGCTTATATAAGCTTTAAGGTGGGGCTTATATTAGTACAGAAGGTTTTGGTGGTAATAGGCAAGCAACCCCCATAAAAGTTATCCAGAACTCATAATGCTGGTGAGTAAATGTACAACTCCTCATTGTGAGTTGAAGACGACTGCATATCGGATCACCCAAGAAAGATATCTTCATCAACAATGTCTGCATGGGTATACAGACGGTTCGGCTGCAGGAGGACGACAAGGGATTGCCTCAAGAGGATTCAAAAGTTCAGAATCGCTGGTAGACATGTGACGTCACAGAGGATCTCTGCCCTCTGAAAACGAAAAGGCTGATTTAATAGCATGAGACGGAGGAACCTTTCAACCATGTACTTAAACTTTGACAGAAAGGTTTATTAAGGCTGCCTATAAAGCAAAGAACTTACAGCAAATGACAAATAATAGTGAAGGAAAATGTTGGAGGCGCTTGACCGTTCACTATCACCAGACCTACTCAGAACCTTTGGCGTTGCCTGTTTTCGACTCGCAACTGGCCACAACTACCTATATTCACACTTATACAAATGGGAGTAAAAGATACCTCACACTTCTTAGTGTGTGACAACCAGAACATTATGTTCTTCACAGCATATATTTCAATGTGCTGATCTGGAACATGGGAAAAATAAAAATAAATAGTGAAAAGTAGAGATTTCTACACGAGGGCAGCTGTATATTTCACCGTACGTAAAAAATAGAAGATATATGAAAAATAACTTATTAAAAAAACTTATTATATAAAATACACGGCGCTGTATAGGCAATTTAGATACACGTGTTCTTAGACCAGTAGAGCAGTGTTACCATGAATTGGTAATTGGAAATGTAGATGACTAAATAAAAGACGTAAAAAAAGGAATGTTAACAAATTTAATATTGTACCGTTTCGGAAATAATTCATACAATATATATTGCATTTATAAAATGATATATTTTTTTACGTTTCGAACAAATTTTTCTATCAACACTTTGTTACACTAGCAACGAGGAATCCGACTAGAATCCGTATTGAGACGATATTCAATACACAAAGACAGTCTAAAGTGGTTTTGGCGGGGAATCCCTGCCTATGTGGGTACGTTGTCATTCTTTTATATAGAAAACATTATTGTTTGATGAGTGATTTATATTAATTGTAATATAAATTATAAGTTTTATTTGTCAGCGTGGACGATAATGTAGAAAGACTTTATTAATTTAGAGAGTATTTTATAAAACTCCGTATCTAAGTTCTAAGTCGGCGAGGATATTCCTGCCTACGCATTTGACCATGTTACAGAAGGTAGCGATTAGATAGTGGGTTTTGAGGCATTTAGACAAATAAATTTACCAACTTTAGATATTATTAAACAAAAGAAACGTTTTGCACAAAATGGTAGTTAAGACTCGAAAGACTGTATAATTGTTATGTTTATTGTTAAAGCAAAATAATTGTAAAAAATACAAACAGAAATATAATTTTATTGAGGAGGACCCGCCATCCGTGTAGCCGTGTACTTTTTCACTCGTGTAACGGGTGGTTAATTGAGATAAATGAAACCCGTTATCAGTTTCATGCTTAATAAACCTTACATATACGTATGCTGCATACGAGAAATGTTTGATGCAAATATTACATGTAAATTTATCTCTTTACGTCATATTTTTAAATTAAGAATCTACAGGAAGACATGATTTAATGTTGTGTTGTACGATATGATCCATAGAGTTATGTTAGAAGTACAACATAAAAATACAAAACTGACGTAACTACGTTGGATGAAGACAAATGGAACACGATATTGTTTGTTATTGCAACCTCTCTCGCGCGTTGACCCACACCACAGTCACCACTCTGTATACGTGCAAGAGATCAACTTATCTGAAAGTATTTTCAATTTACTTAGCAATAACGTATTTAACAATAAATATTATTGTTTCAACGTCAATACGCATATGTAATATAGAACCTAATATTTGCAACAGGCCATATCCTATAAATCTTACTAAACAAATCCTAACAATGCGTTTGTGGTATTTTCGTCTGTAACTCATCAAACGAATTTGATGTTTTTAATAAACATTTAACCTTGCGCTAATGTACAGACTGTATATTATTATTTATTAAAAAAACATAATAGATATATTTGGATATCAAAACTGTCCAATATAAAAGTTTTAAATCTATATTAGTAAATTACATCGACATGGAACCTTACCTACTGTATGATGTAAACCTACTAATAAAGGTAATAAATTGTACCATAGTCTAATAGAATATGAATAATTTTAAATAAATAAAGTGTTTACTTGAGATAAATTGACGTAAAACGTTACGCAAATTTTAAAAACTCTTACGCAGCCCTCCAATGACTAAGGATTACATTATTTAAAACCGTTCAAAGGCAATAGTAAACTGAGGTAAGTTTTTCCCAAGTATTTAATTATAAGTTTAAACAACGAGTTGCTCAATAAATTATTAATCGCAGGTTTACAGACTTTTTCTACAGTAAAAAAAGATATATATATATATATATATATATATATATATATATATATCTGGCCTTACTATATTGAAATAACAAAGCGATAAAGGTCAGATAAGCAATGTACCATGAATTATATACAGGAACCATGTAATATGTAGGAAAACAGGAGAAATACAAAGCAGATTTGTTGGATTAAACGTTACCAAATATAGTATTTCCAAACTGTCGAAGTTGAATTTGTCAAAATAGCAATTTCACTAGATATATAACAGTTCTATTAATTAATTAGAGATAATGTAATGAAATGCACGGTAGACAAGAGGGACGCCTGTCATTGTATAGAAGCAGTCGCATTGTATTGGGAAACACTGTTGGGATCTAGATAAGCAAATAGTTGGCTTGTTATATTAACTTCTCTGGAGTCTGCGGTTTTATTTTTATCATATTGAATGGAACTTCTATATTAGATTATCTGGGATACATAATGGGAATAGTAATTTAGTACATTTATTTATTTTATTACTTTTATTGTTTTTACATATAACTTTGCGACACTGTTCTCTTGTATTCATTCAATTGCTTCGGCACGCACTACCAAAACAAATGCAAGTCACTAAAGACTTGTAAACATTGCAACGTTAATCATCACTCCTTGTTACATGACTCTAACTCAGCTTCGTCCCAGCGACCGTACACTCATCGACACCCAAACTCAGCCAATGACTGAAACCATTCAACTACCAATGGAAAACCTCTCGCCAGCGCCGATAATACTAACGTCGCTTCTGCCCTATTAGGTACCGCTCAGGTCATTCTTAATGATCATTTTGGAAATCCGCATATCCTTCGAGCAATCATTGACCCAGGCAGTCAAGTGTCTGTCATAACAAAAACAGCAACCGCAATGTTGAGCCTACCTACTAGGAAATCTAATGTTTCTCTTGTCGGGGTCGCTTCTCAAACCACACATATATCAGAATATGTGTCCCTACAAATCTCTTATAGATATGCCTCAAATTTCAAACTCGATGTCGAAGCTGCAGTACTACCTCACATCGCTGACCCTCTTCCATCAACCGCACTATCACCCAGTATACACGCACGTTACAGTCATCTACAACTTGCTGACCCTCACTTTGACACTCCAGCCCAAATTGACTTAATTCTAGGATCTGACGTATTTAACCGCAGTCTTATTAATGAACCACAGACCATAATCAAAGGTCAACCTGCTGCCCTAAACACCTTCTTCGGATGGATTATCTCAGGATCGCTTCCAGACCATCGATGTCAACCTCACGCCTTCACTACAAGATTAGCCGCTCGTTACACCGCTGCACGTCGATCCATGGAAAGGAAAGAAGTCATCCGCACCATTAAAGACACTGAACGCTACAAGGACTTGCGCAAGGTTAAAACCACCAGTGGCTCCGTTAGAAGAGTCAACCATATCACCGAGTCTCTTCGCCCTCTAGTTGACGCCTCCGGACTGCTCATGGTGGGCGGCAGAGTCCATCAGCCTCCACGAAATCACCCCTTTTAGCAACCGCCACCTCTTCAGCAGATGTCCAACCGCTTCTATCATTCTTGGTCCACCTCCTATTTACTTGCTCAACACCTCACCAACTCTTGGACATCCATCCATCTCTTAGCTATCCGCTGACCTCCTGGTTGTTTCTTTCTGGTTCTTTGCCCTTCTACCCCCCCGCTCATCTTTCTTTCTTCTTCTTCAGTTCTAAGACATTCGTTTTGGTGGGCGGTATGTTAAGTACAGGGTTGTTAACCTCACTTTCCCTAAACCACGTTTGTTTACATCTGTAATTATTTTCGTATAACCTCGGAACAGCTGGTGTTTTACCACAGTTCAATTTCCACCGCCTACTAGACTTTCGTTGCCGGCCAGAATCTAGGCTTCTTTTACTGCAAAGAAGTAGTTTTTTGATCTAGTTACTTTTGCTAGCCTTTTCCGCTTTCTCAGTTACACATCCTCTTGCAACATGGCCTTTTACTAGTGCGGCTCTCCTAATTCTATTCAAGTGCTTTAGCCGATTACATCGGGTTTAAACCGCGTTAGAATATTACACCGCTTACTGATTATGTTCAGTTAATGTCTTAGATGCGTTCTAACTATAAATTACCGCCGTCAAACTTTATTAAGTCATTTTAACCGCCTTCTAAGTTTGATTGCCATTGTGTTAGGTTAACCGCGTGGTATTTCATTGCACCGCAGACAATTAACTCTTTAACCTCGTGTGTGAACTATCAAGTGTTGATTAAAGATTTTATATTGTGACTATTGAAGTGCTTTTAACTTTCAATTAATTTTAAATAAGTTCTAGTTTTAGAATGGAACTTCTATATTAGATTATTTGGGATACATAATGGGAATAGTAATTTAGTACATTTATTTATTTTATTACTTTTATTGTTTTTACATATAACTTTGCGACACTGTTCTCTTGTATTCATTTATTATTTACCCTGTGTAATGTACTTAAACAAGAATCTTACTTGGTATGTATGAGAATTGAATTTCGAGAACTATTAACTACGTCTTCTCATTTTATAGGTTATTTTTAGACAAACTGCTTCTTCTAGTTGCCAGGTGTGGGGAATTTCCTCTGTCACGTGGCATACCGGTACTGTTCAGTTTTCGGTTTCACTGCACTGTGGTAAAGTTTTGGTTTGTGTTGAGGTTATTTTTTCTATTAGGTTTAATAATCTATAATCGTTTAATTTTATTTGTTCGATTATTACATAAATAAATAAATAAATAGATTTGTAGTTGTTCCCAGATTTGTCATATATATATATATATATATATATATATATATATATATATATATATATATATATATATATAATATTGTAATTTTCAAGCGTTATATTTATGTATCGCCATACATTTTTATAATTTCCAATTTTCTTTAAGTAATAATAATGTAACTAAATGAATAAGCATTTAGTTAAATTGTAATAAAACAAAAAAAAATATTAGGACACAAAATAGATTAATACTATTTGATTCCATCTTCATTAAGCTGCTAGTTTTTCCCTAAAAATACTTAAACATGTATTGGTATATTACATTTGCCTGTAGTTGCACTTACCTTTTTGATTATTGAAGACGGCCGTTACGGGAGACGTGCCAACCGTTGTTAACTCAAACCGTAAAAGTTTTAAAAAAATAGATCGTTTTTATAACGAGATATCGACCCTTGCCTTGGTATTTGTTATATTTCCAATGCAATATTTTCATTTATTTCATAATATGATAACAATATGTACCCTTATTTTGTTGAAAAATGAGATACCATTAGTTTATAACTGTTAAGTACAGGGTTGTTAACCTCACTTTCCCTAAACCGCGTTTGTTTACATCTGTAATTATTTTCGTATAACTTCGGAACAGCTGGTGTTTTACCACAGTTCAATTTCCTACGCCTACTAGACTTTCGTTGCCGGCCAGAATCTAGGCTTCGTTTACTGCAAAGAAGTAGTTTTTTGATCTAGTTACTTTTGCTAGCCTTTTCCGCTTTCTCAGTTACACATCCTCTTGCAACATGGCCTTTTATTAGTGCGGCTCTCCTAATCCTATTCAAGTGCTTTAGCCGATTACATCGGGTTTAAACCGCGTTAGAATATTACACCGCTTACTGATTATGTTCAGTTAATGTCTTAGATGCGTTCTAACTATAAATTACCGCCGTCAAACTTTATTAAGTCATTTTAACCGCCTTCTAAGTTTGATTGCCATTGTGTTAGGTTAACCGCGTGGTATTTCATTGCACCGCAGACAATTAACTCTTTAACCTCGTGTGTGAACTATCAAGTGTTGATTAAAGATTTTATATTGTGACTATTGAAGTGCTTTTAACTTTCAATTAATTTTAAATAAGTTCTAGTTTTATGCCCTTCTTCGCAAGCTACGTTTCATCACTTCTTGACTTACCCAGGCCTGGGACAACCTCCGCATCACCGCTTCGCCTACCCTGTATAGCTTGGAATGGTAAGTGGCGTAGACTTAACTCCACTCATAAAATTGAACTATCTCTTTTAATTAACGTTTAGTGTTTCATTTAAATTCAGTGTCGTTTCATCATTAAAGCAGCCCTTGCACTGCTTCAACAAAGCAAGGTGGTCTTCCGGACGTTTTTAGTGCAACCTCGAATGATTTGAACTACTCTATTGATTTCTAATATTTCACATAATTTTTCTTTCTTTAATTTTGCTACCAAAATTACAAATGGTCCTCCGGGCCGGATAATTTGAATCGAATAAGCCATAGGTTACAGTTCACTGCAAAATTTCCTTTACAGTTCATCTTTAAAATTTCCTTAACAAATCTTATTCGAATTCTAGTAAAAATGGCAATTAATACTGATTATTATTTGTTAAAATTAAATAACATCATTGAGGACCTGGAACAGGTTATTAACATAATTGCTGGAAATGATATCCCAACAGGTCTCATTAGTGAAATCCGACGCATCCACGGAAACTTTATTGACACGTACGAATTTATGGAAAAAACGTTTGAGCATGAAGTCGCTGAAACCGCAGAAAAGGCTTTTCATTTGAAAGCCAAATTTCAACTTTTGTACTTGCCCATCCTGGCTAAATGTCCAGGCATTATAAAATCTGAAGAAAAGGAAATTTCACCGGTTAACCTCACTAATAATTGCATCAGTCTGCCAAGCCTACAAGTACCCACTTTCTCAGGCAATAACAATGAATGGACAGACTTTATCACTATGTTTGACTCCATGATCCACTCTAATGATAATCTTACCGCAGTACAAAAATTTCAGTATTTAAAATCAAATTTAAAAGGCGATGCCTTAACAATCATTACCGGCTTAACAATTTCAGAAAATAATTATGCAATAGCTTACAACGCTTTAAGAAACCGCTATGCAAACCCACGCAGGCTAGCCGATCATTACTTTAAACAGATTCAAGAGTTCAAATCAATGAAAACCGCTTCGCAATCAGAACTCAACCGCTTTCTAACTGCACACTCTAACGCAGTATGTGCCTTGAATTCCATTATCCTACCGGACTTGGCAGATTTTCTGTTGTTTCAACTGGCAGTTAATAATTTAGATCTGAACACTCGTCTTAATTTTGAAACCAGGCTAGGCACCAACACTATGCCTACTTACCGCAGCTTAAATGATTTCGTAACCGAACAAGCTAGGGCAATGGAATTGCTCAACCTGCCTTCGACTTCAACCGCAGCTAGCACAAGCCAACAACCTCGAGTATTGGTGTCTTCTTTAAATGAACCTGACTTAAGTAATAGATCTCCTGAGAGTATACCCCACTAGACTCATGACGCTGATCTCGACTACCGCAGTCACTACAAGTAACACCGCCGACTACGCAGATGAAGCCGCACAGCTGAATGAAGGTCATCACCGCAGTACAATGCACCACACCGCCAGGACACAACCGCAGGATTTGCGACCACCAGTGATAAGCCAACGCATCCAGTTCAACCGAAGAGCACCCGCACCACAACCATCACCGCTTGTTAGACAAAATTTACCCAGACCGCGCTTGTCTACCAGACCTACCAACCCGCCTTGTAACGATTCGTCCGCAGCACAATGTTTCTATTGTTCAGCCATTCCCAATATCTTTTGTTGTCCAGACTTTCTCAAACTAAAAGCCCAGGAACGTCGCGAGTCTATACGACATATGCAACGCTGTTTCAATTGCTTCGGCACGCACTACCAAAACAAATGCAAGTCACTAAAGACTTGTAAACATTGCAACGTTAATCATCACTCCTTGTTACATGACTCTAACTCAGCTTCGTCCCAGCGACCGTACACTCATCGACACCCAAACTCAGCCAATGACTGAAACCATTCAACTACCAATGGAAAACCTCTCGCCAGCGCCGATAATACTAACGTCGCTTCTGCCCTATTAGGTACCGCTCAGGTCATTCTTAATGATCATTTTGGAAATCCGCATATCCTTCGAGCAATCATTGACCCAGGCAGTCAAGTGTCTGTCATAACAAAAACAGCAACCGCAATGTTGAGCCTACCTACTAGGAAATCTAATGTTTCTCTTGTCGGGGTCGCTTCTCAAACCACACATATATCAGAATATGTGTCCCTACAAATCTCTTATAGATATGCCTCAAATTTCAAACTCGATGTCGAAGCTGCAGTACTACCTCACATCGCTGACCCTCTTCCATCAACCGCACTATAACCCAGTATACACGCACGTTACAGTCATCTACAACTTGCTGACCCTCACTTTGACACTCCAGCCCAAATTGACTTAATTCTAGGATCTGACGTATTTAACCGCAGTCTTATTAATGAACCACAGACCATAATCAAAGGTCAACCTGCTGCCCTAAACACCTTCTTCGGATGGATTATCTCAGGATCGCTTCCAGACCATCGATGTCAACCTCACGCCTTCACTACAAGATTAGCCGCTCGTTACACCGCTGCACGTCGATCCATGGAAAGGAAAGAAGTCATCCGCACCATTAAAGACACTGAACGCTACAAGGACTTGCGCAAGGTTAAAACCACCAGTGGCTCCGTTAGAAGAGTCAACCATATCACCGAGTCTCTTCGCCCTCTAGTTGACGCCTCCGGACTGCTCATGGTGGGCGGCAGAGTCCATCAGCCTCCACGAAATCACCCCTTTTAGCAACCGCCACCTCTTCAGCAGATGTCCAACCGCTTCTATCATTCTTGGTCCACCTCCTATTTACTTGCGCAACACCTCACCAACTCTTGGACATCCATCCATCTCTTAGCTATCCGCTGACCTCCTGGTTGTTTCTTTCTGGTTCTTTGCCCTTCTACCCCCCCGCTCATCTTTCTTTCTTCTTCTTCAGTTCTAAGACATTCGTTTTGGTGGGCGGTATGTTAAGTACAGGGTTGTTAACCTCACTTTCCCTAAACCACGTTTGTTTACATCTGTAATTATTTTCGTATAACCTCGGAACAGCTGGTGTTTTACCACAGTTCAATTTCCACCGCCTACTAGACTTTCGTTGCCGGCCAGAATCTAGGCTTCTTTTACTGCAAAGAAGTAGTTTTTTGATCTAGTTACTTTTGCTAGCCTTTTCCGCTTTCTCAGTTACACATCCTCTTGCAACATGGCCTTTTACTAGTGCGGCTCTCCTAATTCTATTCAAGTGCTTTAGCCGATTACATCGGGTTTAAACCGCGTTAGAATATTACACCGCTTACTGATTATGTTCAGTTAATGTCTTAGATGCGTTCTAACTATAAATTACCGCCGTCAAACTTTATTAAGTCATTTTAACCGCCTTCTAAGTTTGATTGCCATTGTGTTAGGTTAACCGCGTGGTATTTCATTGCACCGCAGACAATTAACTCTTTAACCTCGTGTGTGAACTATCAAGTGTTGATTAAAGATTTTATATTGTGACTATTGAAGTGCTTTTAACTTTCAATTAATTTTAAATAAGTTCTAGTTTTAGAATGGAACTTCTATATTAGATTATTTGGGATACATAATGGGAATAGTAATTTAGTACATTTATTTATTTTATTACTTTTATTGTTTTTACATATAACTTTGCGACACTGTTCTCTTGTATTCATTTATTATTTACCCTGTGTAATGTACTTAAACAAGAATCTTACTTGGTATGTATGAGAATTGAATTTCGAGAACTATTAACTACGTCTTCTCATTTTATAGGTTATTTTTAGACAAACTGCTTCTTCTAGTTGCCAGGTGTGGGGAATTTCCTCTGTCACGTGGCATACCGGTACTGTTCAGTTTTCGGTTTCACTGCACTGTGGTAAAGTTTTGGTTTGTGTTGGGGTTATTTTTTCTATTAAGTTTAATAATCTATAATCGTTTAATTTTATTTGTTCGATTATTACATAAATAAATAAATAAATAGATTTGTAGTTGTTCCCAGATTTGTCATATATATATATATATATATATATATATATATATATATATATATATAAATATAATATTGTAATTTTCAAGCGTTATATTTATGTATCGCCATACATTTTTATAATTTCCAATTTTCTTTAAGTAATAATAATGTAACTAAATGAATAAGCATTTAGTTAAATTGTAATAAAACAAAAAAAAATATTAGGACACAAAATAGATTAATACTATTTGATTCCATCTTCATTAAGCTGCTAGTTTTTCCCTAAAAATACTTAAACATGTATTGGTATATTACATTTGCCTGTAGTTGCACTTACCTTTTTGATTATTGAAGACGGCCGTTACGGGAGACGTGCCAACCGTTGTTAACTCAAACCGTAAAAGTTTTAAAAAAATAGATCGTTTTTATAACGAGATATCGACCCTTGCCTTGGTATTTGTTATATTTCCAATGCAATATTTTCATTTATTTCATAATATGATAACAATATGTACCCTTATTTTGTTGAAAAATGAGATACCATTAGTTTATAACTGTTAAGTACAGGGTTGTTAACCTCACTTTCCCTAAACCGCGTTTGTTTACATCTGTAATTATTTTCGTATAACTTCGGAACAGCTGGTGTTTTACCACAGTTCAATTTCCTGCGCCTACTAGACTTTCGTTGCCGGCCAGAATCTAGGCTTCGTTTACTGCAAAGAAGTAGTTTTTTGATCTAGTTACTTTTGCTAGCCTTTTCCGCTTTCTCAGTTACACATCCTCTTGCAACATGGCCTTTTACTAGTGCGGCTCTCCTAATTCTATTCAAGTGCTTTAGCCGATTACATCGGGTTTAAACCGCGTTAGAATATTACACCGCTTACTGATTATGTTCAGTTAATGTCTTAGATGCGTTCTAACTATAAATTACCGCCGTCAAACTTTATTAAGTCATTTTAACCGCCTTCTAAGTTTGATTGCCATTGTGTTAGGTTAACCGCGTGGCATTTCATTGCACCGCAGACAATTAACTCTTTAACCTCGTGTGTGAACTATCAAGTGTTGATTAAAGATTTTATATTGTGACTATTGAAGTGCTTTTAACTTTCAATTAATTTTAAATAAGTTCTAGTTTTATGCCCTTCTTCGCAAGCTACGTTTCATCACTTCTGGACTTAACCCAGGCCTGCGACAACCTCCGCATCACCGCTTCGCCTACCCTGTATAGCTTGGAATGGTAAGTGGCGTAGACTTAACTCCACTCATAAAATTGAACTATTTCTTTTAATTAACGTTTAGTGTTTCATTTAAATTCAGTATCGTTTTATCATTAAAGCAGCCCTTGCATTGCTTCAACAAAGCAAGGTGGTCTTCCGGACGTTTTTAGTGCAAACTCGAATGATTTGAACTACTCTATTGATTTCTAATATTTCACATAATTTTTCTTTCTTTAATTTTGCTACCAAAATTATACAATAACCTTATTATGGGTGATTCATATAAAACCCATAATTTTTATTTTATGGTTATTTCAAGAAGAAAATTATAGGTAACTTGTTATTGTGCCTTGCATGTGCAGAATATCTGAGAGTTTACTTGATCGCATAAGTTTGTGTTAAAATGTCGTCAGTCCGTCTGTGGGCACAGCTGGATACGTCGTTTCATGTTTTTAGCGGTTTGCTGAAGCGTTGCTTTGTAAGTGAGGTTGACTTTGTGTGTAATATTGTCCATCAGATCATTCAAAGTAGGATGGTTTATAGTGTAGACTCTTCGCATTAAAAAAACCCTACAAGAAGAAGTCTGGTGTGGTCAAGTCCACGAACTTGTCGAAACTCTGCGGTCTTCAAAGTAACTTTGGATCAATGATGTAGACTCACGTGAATTATGGCAAGTGCCACCGTCCTGTTAAAAGTACCCTTGAAGCAGCTCAATTGTATCCAAATGCTCAACAAATTCACTGAATATGCGCCAGTACTCAAATGTTTTCACTGTACCGTGGAGAAAGTGGACCCACGATTCTCTCTGCTGATATTGGGCACTGAACTCTGTATCAGAAAATTCTCTCTGTTAACAAATGTCAAATTCTCAGGTGACAAATGCGTGACATGCAACCCAAACTCCAAGATCTCCTGCATCATTTAATAGCATAACAATACTTTTTGGTGTATTGCTACTCTAATAATGGACAAATGATAATCACGAGTTTTATATGAATTACTCTATATATTTACATAATTTATTTCTTAATTATTATTATGTAATAAAGCAAGTAATTTAGTATTGCTGGTAATGAATTATAAGTATGAATGTTAAGTAGTTTCCTAAAGTTATTAGTATTATAGGCTTAGACGCTCGCAGTCTTTGTCTCTTAAAATCAATAATAGGAGGTTAATTACATGAAAACATTGTTGTAGTTTTACTGGAGCAAGAGTAAAATAAGTTTACAGAGAGTAATTAGCGCTTTTGTGAAAAAAACGAATTATTTATTATCAAGTGAATAAATCTTATTTATTTAGTTGAAACACGTTTGAATATATAGAAACTTTTAACATAATCAAAATAACAACCCATGCAGAAGCATTTCATTTCAAGAGTTAGCTTTTCACGATAAAATGTTGTACAAGAACCCACGTGAATCTTCATAGCCTACTTGACTATCATTGTTAATAAAATCTGTTATGCAGCTACTCTTTAAAGTGCTCTTTAATCTTTAAAGTGGCTACTCCTGGCACTCAACTCAAATGCGCCTCGGCATTGTAGCGCCGTACAAGAGGCGTATTGTAATACTGCTTTCAGGCCTGACGGTATATTATTTGTATGTTGCAGCTACAACCTCTCCTCATAATCGTGAAACTGTCGCGACTAGAATGTTGTGGCCGTAGATTATTATCTATTAAAGATTTTAATATCTTATCTTCCATCAAAATATAACTTTTGTTCTAGGTATTGTATAATTTGTTGCTTATGAAGGCTGCAAACATTTTACCTTTTATTTGGATGAGTATTTAAAATTTATTTAATTTAAGTAATAATTTAATATTACCTATTGATATATTGTATTATATTCAATAAATATATTACAATATGGAATATGTTGTAAAATATTATATTGTAATAAATAAGGGTTACATATTTAATAAGGTAATCTAAATATGTTCATTTGATAAGCAAAACTACTTAACAAGTAATATACATTTTTCTTTTAAAGTCAATTCCTACTTAAGTCCACTACAAAAAGTTGTATTTTAGTGTCGTTTTATTTTAGATTACAATTAATATAAATATGTATATACATATGTCAAAAAAACAACATTAGGTGGGAAAATAGAAATTAAATTTCCATGTAATTTTCCATTTTCCTTTCTATGCATGGTGTGGACTATTATTTTTGTTTGTTACGATTTATATAATATGCTGTTTTTTCGTGGTTTGCGTTGTGTTCTAGTTTCTTTTCGCTTTCATTTCTGATTGTCCGTTTGTGAAGCAAGGTTCGACGCTGTTAGTTCAGTTAGATTGTTTATTCTATTCTTTCCCTTCATTTTTAATCCTAGAGCATTATTTATGATATTGTGTGGTAACTATAGCAAAAATTTAAGGTTGTACAATGGAGGTTTCGACAAAATCCAGATGAGGGAGAAAATTCATATAAATCTTTGAGAAATAGATTTCTAGCTATGGGAAATTTTACTTATGTGCAAAGAGATAGCTTCAAAAAAAACTGTATTAACATCAATTGTCATCTCCTATAGGCTAAACGAAATGTATTTGAAATTGATTGAATGAATAAAAACGTATTTTATTAACGATTGAAAATATGTACCAGATATATATCAGGAGAGTGTGAACCAATAGAAGGAACTAAAGAAACAAACAATTTATCTTAATTTAGCGAGAAGCGTGTAAACTTTAAATAAACGCTGGAGGGAAAATTATAGAGTTACACTATTAACGGATGACAGAGTGAAGAAATTATCAAAGGTCTAGACGGTTTATTCTCTTGGGTAATTTAATAATTTTATTTAACCGCGGAGCTGTGATATTGAAACTCAAATAATAATTAACATATCCTTAACGACGCTTACAAACTGACAATTCAAACACGTTCTAGTTATTTATACAGCATAAAAAGAAATCTCCATTTTACAGTTTACTGTATAGAACGTATAGTATAGAACAAACCAAAAATATGGAATAAAAAAAAATAATGTATGAAATAGCTTTAGTAAACGGTAGATCGATAATTATTGAAATATCAATGAAGCAATAAATGGCCTAAAGAAAATAACATTATCATTTACAATAACAATAAAAAAAATAACATTTGAACACATGTAGCTATGTTACGCTTGCCTATTTTACACTTACAAAATAAAGATTTTTATATTGTGTTTGGTGGGTTTTATTTATTTAGTTAAAAAAATGTATAATAATATTTTGTAAAATATTTAGCCTAATATCTTTGTCATATTATAGTATTAAATATATATTACTAGATGCTTGGTCTTGATAGGAATTAAAATATAATTGTATTTGTAAATCTATGGATTGTAAATCAGGCAAATTAGTTATCATCTTCAGAGACAGAAATGTAAATTTAAACTTAAATTTCATATTGTTGAGTCCAGAGGTGTTTCTTAAATAATTCCGTAGGAGTCATACTCTCGATATGATTTAATTTCAATCCTAGAGTTTTATTATCGCTATAAATTATGAAATCACGACCTTATTACTTAAGTAGCTTTGCCCAGAGGTTACCCTAGAGCTTTACCCTTTTCTGTGGGACATGGTGGTTGAATGGATGAGAAATGAGTATCTAAAAGAAGTATAGGTTTCGTAGAAATTTAATTTTACTACACTTCAGGGGCTAGGGCAATAAAGAGCTGAGACTACGTCATTTTTTCATCGAGCCGTTGGTGTTGCCCAGTTTAAATATCTTTACAGCTCTTCCTGGGCATGCAAGACGACGTTTTCCCCACCCCCGTCATTTATCATTTGTATTATGCAATTGAGCATTAGGATAATGACACGTTAATTTGGGAATGCTTGGTTGGACATACGACTGGAGATCTCCGGTGTTATAACGCTGTTCAAGGTACAAACGCACGTCAAATGAAGCAGTCGCAGTTATGGTAGGTGCTGGCATTTCCAAACAACCTTTACTTTGGGGAGCGACGCAACTCGATCACGACTTAATCACACAAAATTAAGGGGAGTATTTAACTCTGGTCTAATAATAAAGTGAATGGGATGCAAGTAGATTAGTTTATGTTTCGTAATAAGCAATGTACTTGAAAACAAGTGTTTCACATGTGACTGTGTTTGTCGTTAGTATGGCGAGTGATCCTCTCTTGCGGAAGATGATGAGGGGCTGGTATACAGCTGCCCGTTAAAAAAGTTTTTTTATTAGACTCACAGTTATGGTAATGTCGCGAAAAATAAATAAAAACAATCTTTAAAGATGGCTTTGTGTGGTATCGAAATTTGACTCCAACCGCATTTTGATTTTCTAAAGCGTACACAAACCAATTTAACATTCATAAGCATAAAGATCCTTGTTTATTCTCAAAATGTGTTTTTTACAAAAGTTTGAATATGTCTAAATAAGTTCAATCGTGTAAACACGTTATGTATTATGAATTTTAAAACAAGAATAGGTAAGTTAATTTAGTTTCACCTTGAAATTATACTTGAGCAAAGTGTACATTAAAAATTAGTAGAAATAACTTTAAATAAATCACGTCAAAGTGTAATTTTAAAACCAACCATAGTAGCCAAATTTTAAATTATTTAGATTTACTTTTGTATTAGATAAATAAACAGGCTATACATTTTAAACGCTTTGCCTGAAGCGACTTGTGTTAAGTAGTTAATGGCTCGTTAGATACTGCTACATAAAGTTGAGTCAAACCTACTGTTAGTAATCATTGCTTGACTTGACGGTTCGTTAAACTAAACGCAACGGAATTGGTTTCCCAGTGTGATGACGACTCTTGATATTAACAGCTCTCTCTATTTAAATTTGCTTTGTTGTCAGCTAATTGTACAACTGAGCAGCGTAAAGTAATGCGCAAACATTATATGCTTCACTTAGACTTAAACCAAACCATGAAGGGTTTATAAACTTTAAATGGATGTAATGTCCTGTCTTATTTTCTTTAAACCAAAAGCTGATAGGTTTGTTGATTAAAACAAATCACTACAGTGAATGCATCTTTTTATGTGTAGGTCACTTAAACATTTTCTGATATATTTTCCTTCTTGTATGTATTTGGTTTTTCCAACGCCCACGTTATTTCCCCTTGTATTTGGTTTTAGAAGGGAAATTCTGCTTTAATGATTAAAACAAAACACACAATATGCTTTTAATAATCTAAATAAAGATTTTAAACATTTGAAATGGGTTTAGATCCACTCTAAGCAATTTACTAAAATCAGGCTATATTAGTATTATTATTACCAAATTGAAACTATAAATAACAGCTTTTACCAGGTATTTATATTTTTTGTAATTTAAAAAAGTGTTTGAAATGAAGTGGTTTTAATAAAACCTACCTTCAATAATTTCAAAAGGAAGAAATACACAGATATGCAATAATTTCTCACAATACAAATGTTTTAGTTATAAATGTTCTAATCATAATATCTACGCTACGTGGAATAATTACTGATGAGGGCAACATTGTTGCCGAAACATATTATGATTAAAGAATTTGTTATATGAGAAACTGTCCTGCAGGGAGTGATTCTTGTATATTTAATTTAACAAGTTGTGTTCTAACTTATAATGTAACAATTTTAAAAGGGTTTTGTTCATTTCATCCCTTCAAGCATTGTATAAATAAGCATTATGTAAATTTATGTTAAGCAAATACCAAAATGTTTGAAAAAATATTGTATGCCAATAATTAACTTAAAATAATAAAATAGGATAGGTTATGTTTAAGTAATATTTTTGTTTGTTTATGTATTCAATCTAGCTATTGATGTAAGTGAAATAACTTTTTTATAGTCAATTCCTTCTTAAATCAACAAAAAAAATTGATTTAGTTTTTTTTAAATGTTGTAATTAGAACTAATGAAAATATGTATATTAATGAGTATTAATTATTGAATATTTGATAAAACTTTATTAACATCAAGTGTTATCCACTATAAGTTAAAAGAAATGTATTTGAGTTTGAGCGATCGATTCGTGTATTTAATTAACGATTGAAAAATTGTACAAGACATATATAGTGAGAGTGTGAACTAATAGAAACTGAATAACAGTATCATCACGTCAGTATTCTGATATAATATTACGAAACCCTATTCCACAAAGTTGCTTGTTGTAATCATCTTGAATTAAGTGATTATACTATAATTAAATGATACTACACTAAGTGAATACGTAATGACGCATTTCGAAACAATCGTCCCTTTCACGAAGCAAAGCCTCTACTCAATTAGAACCTAATTATACTAATTAAACCCTATTTTACAGTTGCAGCTACTCAAACCTGCCATACTATCGACACCAAAGAAGGGCAGGTGGTCGTATTATTACGCCACGAAACGGTTTCGATTGTTTCAGAGTTCCATGCAGGTAATGTATTCAGCAATCCTGACATGCCTAGGCGCCATGGAGTAGCGGGAAGTTATGGCGGGTTTTCCTTCAAGTACCAAGAACCTGTATTTCATTGGCGGGCCTTCCTCTCTGTCTACTCTTACATCTACGCTCTGCGAAACAAACTGTGAGGATACCTGATAAAGCTAGATATTCAGTATGTTTTTTAAAGTGCTGAATCATTTTTGCCTTGTGCTAAATTGATTTATTAACAATGTGAAAATAAGAAACCACTTAATGTTAAAGTTTTAGAATCATCGGCTTTATTGTATGCCCCCAAAAAATGCTCTATTAACTAGACATTCATCAATTCTCATAAGGACAAAACCAATCAGGTTTAGCAGACGATAATGCGTGAATTTAGTGCAGAGAGAGAGTAAGAGGCCAAGAGGAATGCGTTACACGCAACATTCAACTAAATATATCTATAACAAACCGTAATAACCACTACTTTAGAAACATTCAAAAAACTTGATTTGTATTTTAGAGAAGTTTTTTAGTTAAAAACATCAAACAAAAAACAAGGTTTGGTGAGAGTAGTGTAATCATCTATAAAGAAAAAAGGTATGAAAACAACAGTCTTTCTGTAAAGCAGTATTCCTACTGATGAACTGTACCGCGGCTAGAAAAGAAACCTTCAGACGGTGCTAAGGCTAGATGAGGAGCTATGAACAGAGTAATTGTCTGAGTATTAAAATGGAACAAAGGCACGAGCGTTATAAAGGTAGAAAAGGAAGAAAGAAGGGGACAAATTGTTGCTTGTTAGAAAGAAACGAAAGAAAGCCAACCAATAGAGAGCTTAGAAAAGGAATTAAAAGATATTCAATGTCAGAACTATAGAGAGAGTAAAGCGGAGATCACATCAGGGTGAAAATAAAGGAAGAGGGAAACCTTGTTAAAAAACGTAAGGAAGAAGGAAAGTGACAGAGGCATAGTTAGAAAAAAATGAACAAGTGCAACTGTGCTGACGTTAGCAAAGGAGAAGAATGTCGAGAGTAGAATTAAAAGAAAAAAAGATAAAGTAACATGGGCTTCTTTCATAAAAGAAAAAAAAGTGACAGGAAAGAGAGGAAAGTTAAAGAAATATAAAAAAAAGTTAACCTAATCTCTACTTAGGTCAACAAAGGAAAATTTTATTTGAGTTATGTTTTATTAAATAATTACAATATACATATTGGCAGCAACAAAATATTAAGTGGCAAAATAGAAAGCGAAATAAATTTATTAAATGAATTAATATTTATAAAAACTATATTAACATCAAGTGGCATCCACTACAAGTTATAAAAATATACTTAAGCCTGAGTGGATGAATAAAAAGCATTTCATTACTATTGAAAATTTGAACAAAAGAGGTGGATAGTCCTGAAAATAGAAAAAAAATGGAAACGTTTCAGAAAATAAGGCAAGGGAAATATTCAAGAACTAAAAAAAAAATTAAATGACATTATATATTAAATAAAATTAGATAAATGTATTGATTGATTTTTGAATATTTGGTCTAATCTTACCTAATAGCATTACCACCAGAGCTACAACGAATCTTTAAATATTCTAAGATAGCAGTTGTGTTAAAGAACATTAATATTGTGTCTGGATCCCTCCCGATCCGTAGTAACAATATTTGGTATTAAAATAGTCCTGCTATGGTCATTTGTAAATGGTGCTAGAAAAGGTAGAAAATTCAACTTTAAAATAGTTTCAAGTAATATATTACGTCTTCTAACGCAAAAATAGAGTTTGTAAAGGGAACCTTCAACATTTTACATCAAACGCTACATCATTATCTTTCTTAAATTCAAACTGTCGAACTATCTATGGAAAAAGCGCAATTTATGTCAATATTTACTCAAAAGGAAAACAAAGATGGAAACAAACACAGCAATTAATCCACTGAGTTTTGTTGTACTTTGATCTCGTTGATGGCAACTGTTTTAAAATTTGTTAGTATTATTTCTTTGAATTTATCGAACATATGAAGCGTTTTCATAGAATATGTTTTAAAATATTTCTTTTAAAACAGTTTGATCTAAAAAAAATATGATTTTTAGCTCTAAATATTATGAATACTTACACTCTGTCGCTTGTACTGGAACAATTCTCTATTGGTGTTTCTTTTTAAATCGGAAAAGATAGATAGTTTTAATTTTATGTTTCTTCAGCTGAGAAACAGAAGGTTTAAAAGTGGAATAAGAGATTAAAATTGAGAAAATCATGGTATATTGTAGAAAAACGCTGAGTTCAAAAAACTGTGTCAAACAAAACAAACACATTCACGTTTCAAAGGCTTATCAGTCTTCTCGTTTGGTTCTTTTAAACCAATATAAATTAATACTGACCCAGGGGATACTAAGGTAACCGAACTAGCTCTAAACTTCTACAAAACCGGATATGTGAATATTGAAAATTTGTAAAGAATGGGGAAGAGCACGAATGAAGAACCTTGAAGGAAATTATATAGAACCCTAATCACGTGTTGGGCTAATTTAGTTTTTAAATAAATGACAAACCAATATAAATAAAAGCTCCTTAACCATAAAATATTTTTATGTTTGTCCTGATTTCGATTGAAAAGCAATCATATTCAGAGGAAATTACTACACGACTCTGTGAATTGAATGCTGTCAACTGGAGCAATGGTGAAAGAATTGTTAGTAGAGCTGCAGATCAAAGGAAGTTGTTGGGGACGTGTTGGGATTTGATGTTTTGCCTTCTCACATTACGCATTTTAACGATAAACGTTAGGAGTTTGCTTTTTATAGCACAAAAAGGGAACGAACTAGTTGCCAAAACGTTGCCCAATTGAAATAAATATCTTTCATTCGTTAATCAACAGGTTTATCTTTTTTCAAGTGCTCCAATAAACACTATGTATTGTAATTTAGTTTTTATTACAAACAATAAAAATAGTTAAAGATAGAGTTTAAAAAAAATAACGACATTAAGCCTTAGTGAATTTTGGTTATGGAATATTTGTTGTCGTCTAAATTATACAATAATTTTCCTTTCAAAGGACATTCCAGAACGTCGTAACCTCGGGTCCGTATTGGCCTCTTACGTCAACACTTGCTTCAAGGCTTTTCTCATAGTTGACACAGAAATTTGAATCAATCCAGCTTTGAGTGCATTATACAATAAAGCTACAAGCGAGTGAATAAGCGAGCTCCAAGCATCCTCATCTGTCAGCTATTATAACGGATCCAGGATTAACATAGATACACTCCCTCGTCTTGCTAACCCCTAGAAGGGTCAAAAAGAACTATAATGCTCCGTTACCCACTAAAGAAACCCACTATATCACAAGCACTGAACTTGCTGTAAATACAGCTGTAAATGTGAAAGCAATCAACATGGAAACTACTTCAGTTTCACAGAAAACCAAGGCAAGGTTTATGCGTGACGGTGTGTTGTACATTCTCTTCACTTTATAAGTTATTATGTAAATATGTTAATTTTATAAGTAAATGTATTCTGTAAACCTATTTGGTTTAATAGTTTTAGTAATACGTTATTAACGTTAAGTCATTTTTAAATCTATGTTTAAAATATTGAACGCTAGTGAGACGAACGGGTTCATTTAGATTCCTACCGTCACGAGACATAGCAAAACATTTGGTTAGCCGATGCGCAGCAGCATAGTTGCCATTTAGAGTAGTGGAAAACCTGCAATTGCAGAGTCTATAATATCTATCCGTGATATTCCCTGTGCCTTGTTCACCATTGTGTCTAGATGCGAGATAGGAGTAGACAGCAGATCACACCCACTTGTCGGCGAACTCCCCATCTGCATATCGTTGAAATCTTCAGTCTCTGGCTATATCTCGTGAGTTATACTATTCAAGTATAAAATATTTGATTAGTTTGCAACTATGTTAGCAAAATGTACCCTGCTTTTAATTTGTTTAATTAAGGCTTTTTGATTGTATATTGGTTCAGTATTTGTATGTTTTAGTGTTCTATATTTAATAATGATTATAAACATATATAATTAGAAATTATAACATTTGTAAAATGCATTTATTTATTGAAACTGTTTTCAGTAGATTTTTAGTAATAATATTATACATTACGTTTACCAATGTCTAAATTATTATGAACATTAAGTTATAAATAGTTTTTAAGGAAAATGTCTGGACGATATTTGTTTCAGAATGAAACTTCTAGTTGGCATTTTTACATTTAAATATTTTATTTGAGTTGGATATTTGTAAAACGAGCTTAAATAAGTTCTACACAAAACACTATCTCTTTAATGTTACAATGTTTCAATATATATTTTCTTCCTGTTTAAAATTCTAAAAACGTTTCCTTTTTCATGAATTGTTAAATTCTCGAGATAAAACTACTTCAGTGTTATAAAAGGAAGCCATTAGATTTTCCATTAGGTCCTTGCAGCAGATTAAAGTATATCCTGCATTTCCTTTTTTTTTCTGTCATCCTACGGCAGCGCTATTCCACATTCAATAACCTGGAAAATAATTTCCCTTGTCGTATGTATTTTCATCGTTCCTTAACAGTAGTTTTAGAAACACGTTCATAGTAATTAGTTTTGGAAACCGATCAGAAAATAACCTATATAGAAAGTAAGAGTTCACAATAGTAGTGAAAAAATATTATACATTTTCTTTAATAATGTGAACTAAATCTATATATGAGGTGGAAATATTTATTTGAAGTTGGTACAGGTGAGGAATACTTTTCAGTGATAGATGTCTATTTGGGACGCATTGGAATAACGTATTTCAAAACATCAAAAGTAAGATGCGAAATAATTAAGTTCCATTATAAATTTTACTTTACAAACATTAATTTACAACTTTAATTTAGCAATTAAAAAAAGTAATTGGTTTAGTATATAAATTCCGTCGTCTTTCTTTGTACTATCCTACTGCGACGGTCTACCGTACCCAGCGTACGCCGACTCCACCTCTTGGCCACTGTTTTCCTCTCTATCCACACCTATCTGTAGACAGTCGACGCAGGTAAAATCTGAAAGAAGTAGGTCTGACACTAGCCAGAACCTGTACTACTGCTTGCCAAATTCTGCCAGAGAACCGGTCACTGGATTTTAATTTTAAAAACCTAACCTACTGATATTTAACCCTTTGAGTCACTTTATCTGGGGGAAAATTTTATTTAAAGGCATCAGACACAGCTTAGTGACCAGATTGTAGAATTGTTTAAGACATTTGTTTAGTGAAAAATTTTATTTATGTAATGTATTAACTAGTACAGGAGTTTTACTACTTATTTAATTATATATATAAAAATTATTTTAAAATTACAATTCTCAAATTTATGAAAATATTTACTAATAATTTAACGTTACTTATTTTCTAACCTGTAATACATTTAAAAACTCAATAATCCTGCCTGTAACGATTTATCATGAACAAAATATATATAAGCCCCCAAAAATATGCAATATTGAACAGAAGTTTGTTCTAATTTCCTTCTTTTTACTTATGGAGTTGTATTCATCTTTCATTAACTTTCAATAGTTATTCAAATATTTTATTTCAGAATTATAATTGAATCTCTCATCAACTTCCATAAAATGTTAATTTTAATTATTTTTTTAAAGTACATTTAATTGAAAAATATTTTCAAACATTCCCAAATTATTTATCTTTGTGTTACTACCAATCATAATTTAATCTACGTTTATCTTCTTTGAATATATTTACTTAATTCAAAATTAAATTTTTATAGTTTTTCAACCAAGCATTTTTTATAAATTTATCCACTTTCAAATTTAATTTACTGAATTAATTTCTATTAATCATCTCTTATCATCAAAACATTTTGCATAAACAAAAATTCTTTGTAAAAATCCACATAAATTTATAAAAAGAGACGTGAAATATTAACATTTGTTAAAACTACAGGCCTATAATTCTAAACATGTTCATATATCAACTGAAAAATCATTTTCTTATTGTTATAAATTCCACCTTATTTCCTTTAATATTTCAGTAAAAGCAATTTTGAAAATTTATGTTTACTTTGCAAATCTTGTTTTATTGAAATTATTAAAAAGGTTTAAAATCAATTTAAAATATTCTAGAGTCTTTTTAGACTGCTTCTTATTTAGTTTAATATTATTTTGAAAGTAAGAAAAATATGAATGTAAAATTTTTTTCTTAAAATTGATTTAATAAATTTTAAAATCTTAAATAAATTTCATTAATCAAAATTTAAAAGTTTAAAGATAACCAACAACAGTGCTACCTTGTTTGACAGGTCATGTCCACAGGAATCGTTTCCTTTGAACAGTCCTCGGTTCGGTGTTTAGGTCGTAGATCCGGTCTGTCTTCCGTCTAGAGTAGAAATTCGGCTCTTCGCTCTCGCACCGCCTCGGCTCCTCGCTCTCGCTCTGCCTCGGCTTCTCACTCTCGCTCCGCGTAGGTCCTTTTCGGTTTGGCCTCACAGGATGTCTTCCTTTTCTTGATAGTTTGGTTTTAATTAGATCGTATTATATAAGTTCTAAAAACATTTGGTGTTTAACGCTCGTTATTCTCGCTTAATTTTTATCTAATAAATCTCTACCTTTTGTCTTGCTAAGCTTTATTAAACTTTTTATCTTGATTTAATTATTCTGGATATTTATTTTGGCGTTATAAAACCACTTTACACCTACTTATTTTTAGTTCATTTTGCGTTCAAACCTATTTTTATAATTTAGTGTTCACGTAACAATGCGTAATAATATAATTGGGAAAACAGAAAGCACTTTGAACACTGATGTTAAATGTTCCGTTTTAGGGGGTATATCCCTAAAACGTACTCCGGGAAAACACAAATTCTACGTTTCGGCGTCACCACCTGCCTTTAGCTGCACATTGTCTCTATCACTCACTCAAAAACAATTCCGATCTCAACATCGTACCTTCTTCTGTGTTGTTTTCAGACTGCTTTCTTTCCGGAAATGTAAAAGCGGTGGAGACCGAAACAAGTACAGTGGAAGGAACTATGTGCCACCTGATATTACTTATACAAAGCAAAAGATTCATTGTTCCCTGTTTGGAATTAAAAAAAAAATGGTAAACTGTAAACGCAATAATCTTGAAAAATTAAAAACACTAAGGTCTCCATTTGTTCGAAATGTAGAGAGGTGTGGTTACTCATCTTCTTGTCGACCATTCTTTGTTAACTTCTAAATGTTTGACGCAACACTTGTATCCAGCACGGTTACCTCCGCAGTAGAACCAGTGCAATAGGACATATATTGTTTGAATGGTATGGTTTGAGCAATGTCTTCAATAACAGGATCTTTGAGGAAGTTGAAAGGTATTGTGGGACAATGATACTGTCATTGAACCTATTATCATATCTTTCGCGATATAAATATATATTATAAAATGTAGTTCCCTTTTTTCTATAATTATTTTTTATTAATTATATTTTCATAATTTTTAGTTGAATTTTTCTAATTTCAAACAATTAAGTTCTGATTTTTCTGCATTTATTTCTTTTATTTTCTCTTGTGTATGAGATCGTAAGTCTTTCTTTATTTGTACTGGTGACAATAGCCTATTTTGGTTTGTCGGTAGAAAATATTAAAGCTCTTGTTAGCTAAGGTAAAATAAACACTCTAGTGTCTTTTCGGCTTGAGTAGTCAGGAGTAAACTTACTATTTCAATGTTGTCATTTCACGAAACTTTTGGAATGCTCTTACTTTCAAAGTGCTCTATAATATTTCTATTTCGAGAAAATATTGAAATTACTTCAGAGATAGGAATAACAAATGAGTAATAATTTAAAGGGGTGTTGAAAAAAGGCTTTTTTATTTTTCCTCGTTTTAAATATTAAAAATAAATAACTAAAACACGCGTTTATGTGATAAACATATAAAGAAAAGGAAAAACAAATTTTCCCAAAAGCGACCAATTACGTTTATTCATAATTGCAGTGACGCTCGTATAAAGAACTATCATTCATCAAATCGCTTTATGTATCCTCTCGAACAAAAGCATTTTATGCGAGATTTTTCAAACATTTATTCCTATGTGAAATATTGATGAATAGCAAAAGTTAGTTTTTGTAATGGCTGGGATTCATATGCCGCTGCGGTTGTACATAAGTTATACATATTGTATGAGGTGGGAAGCACACGAGGGAAAAGTTCTGAATAATCATTCATGTTTATCGTGACGGTTCTTTGGTTTCCCAAGTGTTTCGTGTAAACAACCCTAGTGAGAAATAACCTGTCCTTGGCTGACGTTTGCTATTAATGTTTGGACGTTTTAAATGCTCTAAAAGCTACAATAAAGAATGTCGTTTCGGGTATTATTTAGCCATTTTGAACCCATTCGAAGATTTTCTCACATATAACTATTAAAAAAAAATCGGCCTCAAAGATTTCTATTAACAATGGTTATACATATTACATTAGAAGAAAAAATAAAATAAAAATTTTACTAATAAAAACCCACTAATATAAATTTTTAAATTGAACAAAACATTTCGAACAAAGATCCGTATATTTCTTTTAAAGTTTAAAACCCCTTAAAGAGCTACTAAACATTAGTATTTATAGATTTGAGAGAGATACTGAAATACAAGATTAAAGCGTAGATTAACGAGGAAAAAGTCGTGAAATCATTATTTTTGTCTGCAGAAGTTCTTTCTTGCAAGGGTTTTTTCACACGACACTTATCTCTTTGTTTTATTTCACTATCTTTCGAGTATATTTGGAAAGTGCTATTGAGATTTGTACCTGGACAATGCATCTTGAATTATTTACTCGCGATAGAGAGACAGTGAGCGTGTGTGTTGGAAGAGATGTGACTCGCGAGAGGCTGGCTGCCATGAAGGCGGTGATCGTATCCAAACCTGGTACTTAGCCTTTTATACTAAAACAGCTACCACTAATAAGAAACACCGCTCACCTGACGGAATATTACCTCGTGATCTAGTACCAAGTAGTTTTATGTTCCTACCTTAATTATTTCTATATTCACTTTCCTTTTCTGTTCTTCGTAAATATTTCCACTGGTGGGATGCTTTAAAACGAGAAAACCTGAGGAAAAACCGAGGAAAACTATCTAACATACTGACAAAGATGGAATGAAGGCAAACTCCGGAGTCAGTCACTCATCAAAAAGCCAAATGTCTCTCTTGTAGTTCCTTTTGTAATGCTGAAACGCAAAATAACTAATTAGATTATAGAATCAGAAATATGTTGTAGAGAGACAGATATTAGAGACAGTAAGTTCCCCAGCTTATATTGAAGCTAGGCTCAGTCGGTCAAAGAATAAGTAGATTTGATAACCCCGTTATTTTCACAGCGTTTGTCTTTTAATATTGGCTTCAGGTGGTATATTGAATTAAGGCTGATGATTTTTAAATGGCAAAAAAAGAAGGAAGTTTTCCATTTGGAAGGACATTTACTTTGTCTAGACAAATACACGTCTCAATCAAATGAACTAATTCAAACGAACAGTTCATTCAGAACTGTGAAATTATTCGGGGGGCTGTTGTTGTAACTCAGGGGTGTCTGAGTGGTTGTGACATATATTTTGATTAAACATGTGACATATATTTTGATTGTGAGTGGCGTTTTAAAGTATTTTGATTTGCACAAAAATCCATTTAATAGCTAAAAAATACCTTTAAATCAAGGCTAGGATACAAAATGACTTAACACCAACTCGTCAACATAAATGTTGTGCGGACCAAAGGTAATACGCAATTAGAGAAAAAAGAGAAATCTGCATTAAAACTATGTTGTACAGACATTACCCTTAAGCTCATACAACAACCTCGTAGTACGTAACTCAGGACCAGAGCGGTTTTACCATAACAATTCACTCTAAATGTCCTAATATCAGTGTCAATGGACTGGTTCGTTTCCTAATATTGTTGATAATTTATTTACCAAGTAATTGATTTAAACGCAACTGTAAAGTGCCCATATGTATTTGTACCCCATTTATACATTATGTAACTCTCTAGGCAATGAGTGTGTGGCTGGAAATTATAAATTTCGAGTATTTTATTTCTTTTCAGCAACTGGATTGGACAATCCGCACATACTGAGTGGGTTTTGGGTCTCTCACCGCATACTAGTCATATACTAAATTACTTGGTTAAATATAAACACGAATACCTACTCAGAACATTAATACTGCCCCTGACACATACCCATACTGTGACGGGCAGAACCCTGGCACAATTGCCACCAAGAGGGAAAATAGTTAAAAGTAAAGCCAGGTTAAATTGTTTTTGTTATGACATTAAGCCAAGCCATTGAGAAAGGGGTTAAAAATTTAAAGTAACTTATAGGGGGTCATTTGCAAGGGGAAAATTGTCAAATTCGGCCTAAAATTACAAACGACATTTCCATAGATGCAGAACAACAAATAAAGAACAATGACAAGATTAAGAAAAAATCGTTAGAAGCACGGGAAAAGAGTTATGCAGCCCGAAATGAAAACAAGTAAATTAATTTCTTTTAGGATGTCATTTCCTTTCTCACGGTCTGGCAGTGATGACGACAGACACGCGCATCTAGGTAGGCAAGTTGGAGAAATATCGATTTTTGATTGGTGTGATCGAAACGCGGGAAAATTGCTACAACAACGAGCCCAACGGTTAAAGAGGGGCAAAGCGTTACTTGGCATGGAGAGACGGGGTGAGAAGGTTGGTCAAGGGAGTTCGCGTGAGTAGTAGCCGCGAAGAAATGAACTTTTGTTTTAAGTGAATAACAACGATCAAAAACGATGGCAGGCTAGACGGTTGTGTTTCGCTGAAATGTAGGAAGTGCTGTTTCATAAATGGGGCCCTTTTGGATTAAGATCTATCCGAAAGCGGTGCCCATAACTAAGACCTAAAGGTGCTGCGTCGTAAGTCTTAAAGTGTTTCGGAATAATATATAAAAATGCAACTTTACTTGTGGTACGGATAGGAAAGTATGCAGTGTTTTAAATAGGGACAAAGTTTTTTAAGAGAAGAACAGTTTTAATTCTGACATAGCAAAAGTAGAAAATTAACGATAAACTGTGTAAAAGCTTGTAGTGTTTTAAAAATGGTGTTTAGAACAGTGTTTCAGTTAACTAGCAAATCAAAATTTAACCATCTAGTGCTTAATATCCACAAGATGCCCATGCAGAGGATGCATAGACAGAGGACGACACCGTGGGAACAGAACAGGAGCTGTATGCAGGGCGTTGGCCATTTCAAACAAAGGGACGAGGGTTTTCAACATTGCGGACTTCTCTTTTTAAATTTTGGAAGGAGCTATAAGCGTCACTTGGAACCGGCACGAATGCAACCCCCCACTTCGATGTTCCATCGAAACACCTGAGGGAGAGGGAAGACTCTCAAGCCTTTGTCCAACGGAAAAATTAAGGTCAGACCTGTACAGTTTTCTTTTTGCAGATGGGCGTTTTTATTTTGATAAAATTTTAAAAGGGGAAATCGTTCATTAAATTAAATTCATTAAAAAATAGTAAGTTCCAAATTGTTTAAATTAAAAGATAGGAGCTGATGGCTTTGTTTAAGGGTGGGGATAAAAGAAACAAAATGGCGCAAGACTCATGTTAGAGTATAGCATTTAAATTCTAAAAAGATGTTTTAAAAATGTAATTTTGAAATAATAAATTCTTAAAGGGTTTAAACTTGAAATAAATTGAATTGAAAACAAATATGTTCAAACTTATTAACAAACAAAATTAGTAGAAAGAACAGAAAATAGAGTTAAAAAATAGTTGTATTTTAAAAGTGTAAAAATCAAGTTCTATGTTTCAAGATGGCCGCCAGTAAGATTGTTTATTTACATCAGCTGACTGGAAGGTCAAGCGTTACTATGTAGCATTTGAAGAAATGAAAGGACTTTAAAAGAAATGTTTGTTTTTGTTAAAAGGAGTTGTTTAGTAAATGACAATTTTAAATAAATCGTTTTTGGTTTTAAATATAAATGTTTTTAATAAGAATTCAAATAATATTTTCTGTTTGTTTAAAAAAGGGTTATATCGAAATTTCAAATTTTTATTAAATAAATTTTTGGGTATAAATAATACAGATTGAAATCAATGGTTGTTTCTTAAATTATATGAGGTAAATTTATTAACAAATAAAAATAAATTACTTTAATTTGAGATAGGAAATTTTGGTTTAAATTAAGAAAGGGTTGTAAGGAACAAATAATAAAGCAAATATGGAGATAATATAATTTTAAAATAAATTTTAAATTTTTTTAAGTTAAGATTTAGTAAAGAGAAAAATATAACAATCAACTATGAGTTTTCATAGGATTAAGTGGGTCTAGTGATTGTTCATATAAATAATAGGTATTTTGGTTCATGTTTTAGATGTAAGGAATAATTTGTTTTGTTTTGGTATTAATTTATATATATATATAAATAATAAGATGTTTTTTTTGTATTTCAAAAAAGAGATATATAAAAAAGTATAGCAAGTTTAAATTGAATAGTATGGTTTTGTTTTTATTAACTGAATTCATTGTTTGATAAATATTAATTAAAATTTTATGAAAATACAATTGTCCTTCAGAAATTGTGTTGTTTACATTGTTGTATAGGTTAATTAAATGTCAATGCATTTTATTTCACAAAAGGAAAGGGATAAAAGATTCATTTTGTAAAAGGGTTAAATAAGGGGTTTTGTAAATGTGTTAAATGATTTTCAATAACTATAAAAATGTTTTATATCAGATTCAATCATATAATTAACTGAAACTTTGGGTTTTAATTTTTCAAATAAATATGGGGTTTTCTTTCAGTAAATGAGTCAACATTGTTAAATATAAATATGAGTTATTAATTAATTCAGATGTCAAGCTTATAGCGTTAAATAGGTGCATTTGTAAGTTTATAACATGGATTCTATTTCAGAGGAGTTTGATAAATTTTAATTTATGAAAATAATATAATTTCAGGTGATTGTTAGAAACTAATTGGTAAAATAATGTTAATAATTACAAGTCGTTGGAATGTACAAAAGGGTAAAACTTTCCCAGTTAGAAGAAGGGTTAAAATAAAGTTTTAAGATTTGTTTTTGATTTAAAGTAAAGGGTTAAATTGTTTAAAGATTAAATAGTTTAAATTCAAAGATTTTGGTAAATGAGTTGGAGATAAAGTTTAATCCTGTAGTTAGTTGTTTTGAGGTTTCTTTTTATGAAAATAGTTTTTAACTTTGATATGTATAAATGTTTTAAATTGGAAGGGTTAAATTTAAATATATAATAAAAAATCAATTGGGAAAGGTTTTGCATTTTGCTATATTCTTGTTGACTGTGAACAAATTTCAAATTAATAATTAATTGGTAAATTTTTCTGATAAAATAACATAAGCAAGTAAGATGTTTTCAATGTTAAATTGTTTTAAATTGATAGGATTTTCTGGGTAAAATGTAGTGCTTACTGTGCCATGCACATTCAAATAAATAAATGTAATTTAAAAAAATAAATATTCTTTTTTACTAACTTGCAAACATATTGAGTTTTCATATAAACAAGTTTCTTACACTATCCTAGAAAGATGGTAATTTCTCCGGTTATATGCCTTTTAAAAGAACTCCTCCCCGGGAAGTCTCACCCAAAGGGTTAATTCTCAGCAAGTTAGGTTTTTTGTTTTAAGCCCAGGGATTTATCCACTGGCAGAATTTGGCGAGCAATGCACAGCGTTCGTAACTTCGGCTACGAACGGCTCGTAACAAATTTCTTACCCTGCAGCGGGCGCGAGTGTTGGTCATGCGCTTGGAGTAGGTCGACGGTTGGGTTGACCGCTCAGGTAAGTGAGCGTGGTGATCAAAGGGGATGGCACGCGCTTTTGGCGTGGGCCAGTCCGTTGCAATACACACACACACACACACACACACACACACACACACACACACACACACACACACACACACACACACCCACCCACCCACACACACACACACACACACACACACACACACACACACACACACACACACACACACACACACACACACACACACACACACACACACACACACACACACACACACACACACACACACTTACACACACACACACACACACACACACACACACACACACACACACACACACACACACACACACACACACACACACACACACACACACACACACACACACACACACACACACACACACAGGTTTGTATGAGGACCTCGGTGTGCCGGAGTTAAAGACTATCCGGCTAACCGAGGACTCCATAATTTTCCGAAAACGACTAATGAGGTCTCGCCTAATTATACCTAAAAAATTGAATAGTTCGACAATAAATTATGGTGATGTGTTATGTTTTAAATTCTGAATCAAATGGTATAAGTTTTGTATTTCGGAAATGAATTTTAAAATTTTGATTTTTTTTGCTGTTTTAGAACCTACTACCGGGGTCTCAGCTCCACTATATACTGTGAAATGTGTTATTATAATACAATACAAAATTTAAGAAAAAATAGATATTGTAATTATATTAGCCTATAAGTCGGGTTTCAATAAATTATGAATCTCGGCTAAAGTTTTTTCACTTTTAAAATTCGTAATTATTATTGGAAAATAAATTCAAGTATTCTATTTGTTTTTACTGATAATTTAAATTTCCAGTATTTTGAAATTGTAAAATAGTATTAAATTTTACAACTAGATGTATGATTTTGCTCTAGATGTAAAATTTTAGAATGATTAAAGCGCTATTTTTAATCCAGTAAAAAATGTTTGAAATATTTTGCAGTTTTTTATGGTATATAACAGATTTAATAAAAAAATCTATAAATTCTAATGTTTGTACAATTTAAATAAAACCTCTATTGACCGGATAATGAACCGCTTAAGACCTCGGTTGTATGTTAAGAAAATGTCGATTCCTCGCTAGGCCGTTACTGTACCGCACCAATTTCAGGTATATGAAACACATTTAAAAAATTTAAGACGTAATAACTAATATTAAAATAATGTCTCACAGCATCATTTTCAGAGCTATGTTATATACTCCATTAGCTCTAGTATGTATTATGTTCTGGTAATATAATTGTAATGGCATTTATTTAAAATATATTAACAAGCAAAATTTGTTTTATATTTGTTTAATATAAATTACAATATTTTGTCGATTGTTGTTAATTAAAAAATTAGACCACGGTTAGTTTGTTCAGTTGATCTAGGAATTAAGAGTTAATGTTGAAAACAGGATTCCTAAATGCTCGCGATATCTTGTACTTTTAATGCCGAATATGGAGGTTTATACATGTATACCAATGGGTCCTGACGAAATGACAATAACCGGTTACAGTTACAGATGACTTTTTTCACAAAATAACAATCCGTTCTAGGTGTCTAAACAATTTCCTGGGATATATCCGCATATTACAAGATCATTTTTCTTAATAACATAGGCTACTGTTACCTACTTTCTTTTGATTTCGTACAAGTCGTCCTAGTATTATTCATTACAACCCTATAATATTATAGCACTTTATGAACAAGGTGGTTATTTAATCAAGGTGGTTTTGGAAACTCACTGTTCACTAAAAAATTCACTTTATATTCACACGAATTGTTAGTTCACTTGTTATACACGGCACTGGATGGCACATTTTCACAATTAACTCTTTCCAACTAACCTGTTCTTGTTAACATTCTCAACCCCTACTAAAGATATTTTTGGCTAACGGAGAGACAGATGCTCAACCCTACTGTAATCTTTACATGGATTCTCTCTCTCTTGTCAAGTTCAAGAAACCACCCTGTCTTATACATCAAAAATTATTTGAGCAAATATATTCAAGGCCTTATTTCTCTTTATAACTTAAACCTACTATTCTAGATTCGAATTATTTAATTTTAACGTCTACCACTATGCGGATGTTTTTTTTAATGGCTATTTTCGACACTTCACTAGATTACAAAACAAATATTTCATTTAGAGCTCCAAATTTGAAACATGTATTTTAGTATTTCTTTACTTTCATATAGTCTTAAATAAATTATATAGACTACTTGTAAACTTTGCTAGTACAAGTTTTATAACGATTGAATCCTGAATACTCAATATTTCAATGCTGGAATATTAAGCTCTTATTTCAGAGTTTATAAAATCAACAAAAATAAGTTTTATTGTTGAAAGTCATAGACGTATTGCTGTATTTAGTTTGATTAATACATGTATTGCATATTCTTCATAATAAAACAATATTTCTCCCGCATAGCGTAAAGTTTAACTACCAGTTCTCATTATGCATCTAAGTTTCAAATTTCATTAGAAATTTGGTTGAGTTGAACCAAATACCACTTAATCGATTATATAAAATGATTTTTATTTTGTACAGAATAAATTTCTTTTATTTTATAAAGAAGGAAGAAAATTTATTTGATGCTACTAATTAGATGAATTAGAAAATACTGTAAAAAACTATTAAAAATGCCATATGAATTATTTTAGGCTGTTAAAATTAATGATCAAAAATATTAATCCGCTTGATTATAAGAAACCTATTAACAATCAATAACCGTGTTAAACTTATTAATACAATACTAAAATACATGATTACCTCTGTAAATGTAATTTTATGTCAAATGCGAGTTTTATTATTTTTTAAATATTCAGTCTGTTAAATCTAGATATATGTTACTTATAAGTTACTGTGGATTATTATAATAAATAACCTGCCCCCCTTTGCGTATTCAAAGCCTCCTAACAGATTAGTGATACCTTCTATATTCAAAACCTACTAATAACGGCCACCTCCCTTGTATATTCAAAAGTTACTAATAGATTAGCTGCCTCCTTTGCGTATTCAAAGCCTCCTAACAGATTTGTGATACCTCCTATATTCAAAACCTACTAATAATGGCCACCTCCCTTGTATATTCAAAAGTTACTAATAGATTAGCTGCCCCCTTTGCATATTCAAAGCCTACTAACAGGTTACGTGATACCTTCTATATTCAAAGCCTACTAATAATGGCTACCTCCCTTGTATATTCAAAAGTTACTAATAGATTAGCTGTTCCCTTGTATATACAAATCCTACTAATAAATTGTCTGCCTCCCTTGTATATTCAAAAGTTACTAATAGATTAGCTGCCCCCTTTGCGTATTCAAAGCCTACTAACAGGTTACGTGATCCCTTCTATATTTAAAGCCTACTAATAATGGGCACCTCCCTTGTATATTCAAAAGTTACTAATAGATTAGCTGTTCCCCTGTATATTCAAAGCTTACTAATGGACTATGTGTCTCCTTGTATATATAAAGCTTACTAATATATTAGTTGGGGAAAGGATTGCAACATAAGACTTGAAATAACTGATATCATATGATATAAAAAAAACAGCTGATTTTATGTAATAGGGTATGTGGTAGAACAGCTGTTTTAACGCAAAGTTTATGATACTTTATTTGATAATTTATGGTGATAATTGTTTTTGAAAAATTAATCCATTAAATATATTTAATAATAAATTAATTTTAGTTTTACATGGGATAAAATCGTTTCATAAAAGGGGTAAGGTTGATGATATAGGTAATTTATTCTATTTGGCGTAATATAAGTGATAACATAATTAGATAAGAAAGCTGATTTTATGTTATAGGTTATGTGGTAGAAAAAAAAAACAATCTGATATATAGGTTTATTTATTTTTAAATGAACATATAGATTATTCTAATGTACGAAAACATTGGTTATTCTAACGAAGATTAAAGCAGCTGTTTTAACTTATAGGTTGTTACTTTATTTATAAAAAGATAAATAAAGTAACATTTTTCGCTGGTTATCTAAGTAGGAATTGACCTTATCAAATAGGAATTTTTGTTTATATTACTTGTATTACAGAAAAAATCTAACTAATATAATAATGGCAAAAACGATTGAATGATACAAAGAAATTAAAATAATAAAAATAATAATATTTGAAACAAAGTAGCAAACATCTATAGCTCTCTATGTATGTGGATTGACCCATACATAAACTGACTGATTGACCCATATTTCAGAACTAACCAGTGCTTGTAGTACGAAGATATTCCGGTAGATCAGTACTTGTAAAATACCGCAAAGTATTGTTAAATATACCGTAATAAGAAAGTGGTATCTTGGAAACAAACCTTCCCGAAAAAGTCGTAACGAACTTATTCTGAGAACTTATTCCGGATAAATCTGAGAAATGATGCGTACAAATTGGATGCAAGAAAGATACATTCAAAATAATTCAATGAACGGTGATAATACAAGAAATAAAAACTACCAAACAGTTCAAATAACGTGGTATTAGCTGTCTATTCACATTCAAAATATATGTCTACATAAACTGGTGGTCAAGAACACATTGAGCCATGGCTTAGTATAGCCGTAGTGAAGCATGACTGTATACATACAGTGCTTGTGTTGATTGCAAGTTTAGATTATTTCAGCTGGAATAATGCCAAGACTACGGGAAGCATTAGTTTTCTGCTCTTATTGTGCCGGCATATAACATACTTGGCCCGGTCATTAGAACAGTCGTGGTTTCATCTAAAGAGGGCATGGATACCCTGAGTGGCTTATCCACTAATACATTCTCCGAAGGAAAAAGTGTTAATAGAACATTTGTGTATTACTTACGATTTGATGGAAAATTCCATTTACATATAATATTTTAAATAACCATATGAAACACGATATTAGTCATATGATAAGAAAACTACCGGAGGAATATGAGGCAGCAGGCTCAACAACGAACATTCTAAAATTTGATTATCTAATAGTAGGCAAAGACGAGATTTGGGACTGTAGCTTAGAAAACACTGTAATCAAGAGGGTACCAACCTCCAAATATCTAAGGGCGATTTTTAATAAGAATTGCGATAGTGAGGATGAAATCAGGGGACGACTAAACAAAGGCAGATCAGTGAAACTAACTTTAAACACTACAGTTCAGAGGTATGGGATGTTACGAATGCTAACAATAACAAACTCATGACGATGGATATGGACTACTTAAGACGACGCTACGTGAATCGAGACTTGAAAGGGTCAGAAATAGGTAAATACGTAATGAAATGAAAATGGATAAAAGTATAAGGGAGGAGATAGAAAGAAGACAACTAAAATGGTTTGGACACGTAAAGATGACGGCACGGCAGAAGGTGGCCTCCAAAGGTAATAGATTAGATTCAACCTGAGAAAAGAAAGAGACGACGGCCACGAAGAAGTTGGCGTGATGGCATCGACGAAGCAATGACTGGAAGAAACCTAAAAGAGGCATAATCTATCTAAAAAGAAATTGGAATTTGAAGCGGAGAAGTGGCAACATCTGTAACAGATCCGTTATAAAAAAATAAGTACATAATCTCACCCACCCTTCTGTATGGACCCTGTAGAGAGCAGATCTTCTTCAGATATCTAATACACTTCCTTGTAGGAAGAAGGAATAATCAAGGACCGATGAAATAAGGCAGTACTACGAACAGGGCAATGTTCCTTTAAAAAAATGGTGCGTTGTCAGGTTAGGTTCACTCATACGTAGCCTTGCTTTCCGCCAGAATGAAGAGGTACCGACTACCGCTACACAGGGTTTTAACGGAGTTTTTGTCCTAAATATTCTTCAAAATGGCTGTTATTTATACCATTTATATAAAAATTAAAATTAACACATTTTCATTGAAAATTTTTAATAAGTAATAAAGTAATACACTTCTCAATTGGATGAATTTGAATTTAAATATTGTGCTTTGGTAAACTACAATGTTATGATTCATATAAGTAACGATGTCTTGAATTTTTACTCTCCATATTTAAAATAACTAGTTACATTGTTTAGGTATACTAGAATTTATGAATTTTGCTAATCATAATCACTTCCAGATTCATTTTGTAGTTGTATACGTGATTTCTTAAATTTCGTTCTTCAATCGTACAATATTTAGCTGGCTTGCTTTGGTAAAGTGTAATTTATATATTAATAAAATCGCACTTTAAATCAGAAGAGTGATCTGTAATGAGCAGCAGAGTTCGATTTTCAGAGGCTACTTCCAATTTTTAAAACACTCATAATTTTTGCTGTATTGGATAGGAAATTAAGTAGCATTATTTATCTTGAAATTTTGCCAATCATAATCACTTCCAGATTCACTTTATAGTTGTATAGGTGACATCTTAAATTTTATTCTTCAATCGTACAATATTTAGCTGGCTTGCTTTGGTAAACTGTAATTTATATATTAATAATATCGTAGTTTAAATCAGAAGGGTATCTGTAATGAGTAGCAGATTAAGAATTTTCAGAGGCTACTTCCAATTTTAAATGCACTCACAATTTTTGCAGTATTGGATAGGAGAATAAGTCGCATTATATATCTCGAAATTTTGCCAATCATAATCACTTCCAGATTCATTTTGTAAATGTATACGTAATTTCTTAAATTTCGTTCTTCAAAAGTACAATATTTAGCTGGGTTGCTTTGGTAAACTGGAATTTATATAATAAAATCGCACTTTAATCCAGAAGAGTGATCTGTAATGAGCAGCAGAGTAAGAAGTTTCCGAGGCTACTTCCAATTTTAAATGCACTCACAATTTTTGCTGTAAAGAAGACAGTTATGATTTCATGTTATATTGTTAGGAACGTGCCTAGGTCTTGCATCTCATGTTTTATTGGAGTTGGAAAATCAGTTTATTTATCTTCAAATTTTGCTGGTGTAAAATGTAAGGTATACTGTTAAAATTCACTGTGTACTGATAAACATCACTGACCACCTTACTGTTAAAATTCACTATGTACTGCAAATCATCACTATCCACCTTACTGTTAAAATTCACTATGTACTGCTAAAGATCACTGTCCACCTTACTGTTAAAATTCACTATGTACTGCTAAATTTCACTGACCACCTTACTGTTAAAATTCACTATGTACTGCTAAACATCACTGTCCACCTTACTGTTAAAACTCACTATGTACTGCTAAACATCACCGAACACCTTACTGTTAAAACTCACTATGTACTGCTAAACATCACTGAACACCTTACTGTTAAAATTCACTATATACTGCTAAACATCACTGTCTACCTTACTGTTAAAATTCACTGTATACTGTTAAACATCACTGAGCACCATACTGTTAAAATTCACTATGTACTGCTAAACATCACTGACCACCTTACTGTTAAAATTCACTGTGTACTGTTTAACATCACTGAGCACCATACTGTTAAAATTCACTGTGTACTGTTAAACTGTTCTGATTTTATTTATTTACTGTACATTTAGATGTCATTTTTAGTTAATGCAAGACCTAGGCATGAATTTTGTTAGCTGATACAAATAAGAACCTTTACGTGAAAATTTTTAAGCCGAAATAATGGCCGTTGCTAAGCAAACCCATATACAACAATTATCAACTATTACTTTTATTGGGCGTTTTACTACATTTTTTCTACTACGCTTTTTTTTTATTTTAACCTGAATAGTTATAAATTCGGCTCAAGTCAATAAGTCTAAACAATTCAAATATTTCGAAAATAAATTATGGCGGTGTATTATATTTTAGATTCTGAATCGAATGGTATAATTTTTTAATTTCGGAAATGAATTTTAAAAAGTTGATTTTTCTGCACGCAAGCGAGGTCTTGTCGTTTTAGAACCTACTACTGAGGTCTTAGCTGCACTATTTATATAAAAGCAAAGCGAGGTCTAATCAGCGATATCGACTACTGAGGCCTTTTTCTAATAAATTTGTAAAAGATTTTTTGTGTTCATGAAATCTTTATATAATTGTAATGTTAATGAATTATTTTTGAATTAATAAAATTTGGTAGTAAAACTAGAATTTGTTTTTAAAACAAGACTGTTTTACAACACATGTAATGTGAAAGGTACTTTATTAAATGGATTAACCTATATTTTTCTTTGCGAAACTAACAGGATAATTAGAGTTTGGATTGTATGTAATTATATAAAATGCTCTTGAATATACAAATATTTTAAAATATACATAAGTATTCGATCACTTTAAATGTTTACATTTTTAAGCCTAATAAAAGTTATATAATAACGATTTTTAAATTGTTTTCATATTTTATTTAACGGTGTCGTATCCGTGATAGAAATATACTGTAAAATATTTTATTATAATACAATATAATTTTTAATATTAAAATATAGATATTGTAGTTAATATTAGCCTATTAGCATGTTTCAATAAAGTGGGAATCTTGGCTTACGTCTTTTGAATTTAAAAATTCCTAATTAATGTTGGAATATAAATTCAAGTATTTTATTTCTTTTTACTGTTAATTTAAATAGTAGTAAATAGTACACATTAAACTTTATAACTGGATTAAATTTAAATATGTTTAAAGCACTACTTTTACTCCGTAAAAATTGTTTAAAATAATTTTGCAGTTTTTTATAGTATGTAACAGATTTAATAAAAAAAGCATTATAAATCTTTCTGTTTGTACAATTTGAATAAAGACCTCTGATGACCGGATAATGAACTGCCTAGGACCTCGGTTGTATGTTAAGAAAATGTCGAGTCCTCGCTAGGCTGTTGTTGTACCGTACACATTTTAACATTATGAAACATATTTAAAAAATTTAAGAGATAACAACTACTATTAAAATAATGTTTCACATCATCATTTGAAGAACTATTTTGTGTACGGTTTCATAAGAATGGTTAAAAATCTTTCTGTTTGTACAATTTAAATAAAGACCTCTTTTGACCGGATAATGAACTACTTTGACCTCGGTTGTATGTTAACAAAATGTTGAGTCCTCGCTAGGCCGTTGCTGTACCGCACACATTTTAGAAATATGAAACACATTTAGAAAATTTAAGACGTTACAACTAATATTAAAATAATGTTTCACAGCATTATTTGCAGGCTATTTTATATACTCTATTGGTTCTAATATGTGTTTTGTTTTCGTTATATAACTGTACTGGCATTTATTTAAAACATAACACGCAAACTTTATTTTATATTAGTTTAAATCTAAATTACAGTACTTTGTTAACGATTGCCGCGTATTAATAAATTAGACAACGGTTAGTATGTGAAATTGATTTAGGATTTAAGAGCTTTTGTTGAAATAGGTTTATTAAATGCTGATATCTTGTAGCGAAATCTTGTACTTTTAATGCCGAATATGGAGGTTTATACATTTATACCAATGGGTCCTGACGAAATGACAATTACCGGTTACAAATACAAATGTCTTTTTTCATACAATAACAATCCGTTCTATGTATCTATACTATTTCCGGGGATATATCCGCATATTACAAGAGCATTTTTCTTATATAGATAAGTTACTGTTACCTATATTCTTTCGATGTCATACACGTCGACCCTAGTACTGTTCATTAAAACCCTATAATATTATAGCACTTTGAGAACAAGGTAGTTATTTAAACAAAGTGGTTTAGAAAACGCACTGTTCACTAAACAATTCACTTTATATTCACACTAATCGTTAGTTTACTTGTTAGACACGGACCTGGAAGGCACATTTTCACAAATAACTCTTTCAAACTAACCTGTTCTTGTCTCAACTCCTACTAAAAATATTTTTGGCTTACGGAAAAACCCATGTTCAACCTTACTGTAACCTTTACCTGGATTCTCTGCCTTTGTCATGCACAAGAAACCTCCCTCTCTTGTACATCATAAATTATTTGAACAAATATATTCAAGGCCTTGTTTCTCTTTACATAACTTAAACCTACTATTCTAAATTCCAATTATTTAATTTTAACGTCTATCACAATGCTGATGTTTTTATTAATGGCTGTGTCGACACTACACTAGATTACAAAACAAATTTTTCATTGTTGAGCTCCTATTTTGGAAACATATATTTTAGTATTTCTTTACTTTTATATAGTCTTGAATATATTATATAGACTACTTGCAAACTTTGCTAGAACAAGTTTTATAACGATGGAATCCTGAATACTCAATATTTCAATCCTGAAATATTAAACTCTTATTTCAGAGTTTATAAGGTCAACAAAAATAAGTTTTATGTTAAAAGTAATAGACCTATTGCTGTATGTAGTTTGATTATTACATGTATTGCATATTGTTCACATTAAAAGCAATACGTCTCCTGCAATAGCTTAAAGTTTAACTACCATTAGTCATTATGCATCTAAAGTTCAAATTTCATTAGAAGTTTGTTTAAGATCTGAATCAAATACCGCTTAATGGATTATATCAAATCGTTTTTATTTTGTACAGATTAAAATTATTTTATTTTATAGGCATATAGAAAAATTAATTTGATGCTAATAATAATCAGGTAAAGTAAAAAATATTGTGAAAACTATTTAAACTATTTAAAACTATTTAAAAAGCTATATGAATTATTTTAGACTTTTAAAGTTAATGATCAAAATTAATTAATTATCAGCTTGATTATAAGACACCTTGTGTTAAACATATTAAAATTGTAAAATAGATGATTACCACTATAAATGTAATTTTGTGTCAAATGTGAATTTTATTGTTTTTTTAAATGTTCAGTTTGATAAACCTAGATATATGTTACTCATAAGTTACTGTACATTATTATAAGCATTAGACTAGATATTACACATTATTGAGCTATTTATTTTTAAAACATTAAGTCACTGCTAATCATTCAAGTTATAGTTTTAGATTGTGAGTTTAATGTCTTTAGGTTAGGCTACACTAAATCAATAACATTTCGTTTAGTTACAGTTTTATGAATAAACCATCATAGTAGTTTAGTAACTAGAGGATTTCGACGAGCGAGCTGTTCAAGTTTCACGACTCAAACATTTTGAATAGGGCCTATATTTCATTATCATCAGATTGAACCGCATATGCGACATAAATTGTCTTACCGAATGTATCCAGGGCGTCGTGAAGAAGTAACTTACATTGATAACCAAAATTCTATTTAAGTTTAAGGAACGATTTTAAGTACCAAAATATTATAATGCACTGATACACAGTGATCCTTTGTTACTCACTGGGGATACGTTCCCCGAACTTACCGCAACTAGAGAATCCGCGAATGCTGAAACCAACTGTACATGGAAAGGGGATAGTTACGTTCCACATCTAAACTTTTAACATCGATTACAGCTATACTGTACTTCCGTCTGTAATCTTCCGTCAAATCGTGGTTCGCTCTTTTTCAAAAGATTGTCGACATCTTCACGGTTAATTTCACCGTTAGGCTTTCAGTCTGTGGTCAACCTTATTTAGATCCTGTACTATTTTTGCTTTACAAAAGAAACAGATGTTGGCCACTGCTTCTACACTGTGCCTGGGTTGCTTTGTCTTTGCCAAGTGCAAACCGTTTGTTTGGGAAATTCGACAAAGGCTCTCAATACATATCTCACACGCTATACTTGGCTATTCTTATTTACAATTACATATTTTTCGCACAAAGGGGAACATCGCGGGGAATCTTTGTATCTTTTGAACTATAAAAGATATAATTACAAAAAATTGTTTTTAAACTCACGAAAATGGACACGGTCGAACTGGGCCCACGTTCAAATTATCCCTAGGCGGACTACCGTCAAACCTCAAAGAATCGGGGTTGAATTGGGCCCCTCTCCAATTGGATTCCTCGCTAGGCCGTTGCTGTACCGCACACATTTTAGCAATAAGAAACACATTAAAAAAAATTAAGAGGTAACAACTACTATTAAAATAATGTTTCACAGCATCATTTGAAGAACTATTTTGTGTACGATTTCATAAGAATGGTTAAAAATCTTTCTGTTTGTGCAATTTAAATAAAGACCTCTGTTGACCGGATAATGAACTACCTAAGACCTCGGTTGTATGTTAAGAAAATGTCGAGTCATCGCTAGGCCGTTGCTGTACCGTACACATTTTAGCAATATGAAGCGCATTTAGAAAATTTAAGAGGTAACAACTACTATTAAAATAATGTTTTACAGCATCATTTGAAGAACTATTTTATGTTCTCCATTAAGTCTATTATATATTTATATGTTCATTATATAATTGTACATAGTTTTTTTATAGTATGTAACCAATATCATAAGGAAGGTTAAATATCTTTCTGTTTGTACAATATAAACAAAGACCTCTGTTGACTGGATAATGAACTACCTAAGACCTCGGTTGTGTGTTAACAAAATGTTGAGTCCTCTCTAGGCCGTTGCTGTACCGCACACATTTTAGAAATATGAAACACATTTAGAAAATTTAAGACGTTACAACTAATATTAAAATAATGTTTCACAGCATCATTTGAAGAACTATTTTGTGTACGATTTCATAAGAATGGTTAAAAATCTATCTGTTATGACTGCCTAGAATCTCGGTTGGAGAGGTAGTTGAAAAAACGTAGCTATTTGATCAAGTTGGTTTGGTATACGCACTGTTCACAAAAAATAATCTTTTTTTAGATTCACACTAATTGTTAGATTAGTAATTAGACACTGGACGGCAAGGCACGTTCTCACAACTAACTCTTTTTAACTGACTTGTATTCGTTAACATTCTCAACACTTACTAAAGATAATTTTGGCTAACGGAAAGAGCCTATTTAAAATCTCTACCTGGATTCTCTGTCTTGTGTCATGTACAAGAAATAACCCTCTCTTATATTACTTAAGTTATTTGAGCAAATACATTCAAGGGTTTATTTCTCTTCACATAACTTAAGTGCTTAAACTAATATACTAATTTCCAAATATTTAATTTTAACGTATGTCAAAATGATGCTGTTGTTTTCTTACTGGCTGTGGTCGACAAAATTTATCATTTTGAGCTCTTATTTTGAAGCACGTATTTTAGTATTTCTTTACTCTTATATAGCCTTAAATATATTATATAGACTACTTGTAAACATTGCTAGTCCAAGTATAATAACGATGGAATCTTGAATACTGAATTTTAAATAATAGGATATTTAATATAAACTCTTTTTTTCAGAGTTTATAATGTCAGCAAAATTAATTTTTATTGCTGAAAGTCATAGACTTATTGCAGTATAAGTTAGCTTAGTACATGTATTGCTTATTGCTCACATTAAAAGCTATACGTCTCCTGCGTAGCTTAAAATTATTAAACCATTTCTCAATATGCATCTAAAGTTCAAATTTCATTAGAAATTTGGTTTTTATCAATCAAAACACTATACAATCGGTTATTCTTTCCTTTTAACTTAGTTCCTATATTTTTAAACACGGAGGAAAATTAATTTGTTTTTACTAGGCAAGCACATTAAGAAATATTGTTAAAACTATTAAAAACGCTATATGAATTATCTGACGCTTTTAAAATTAATGATCAAATGAAATAATTATCAACTTTATTATAAGAAACGTGTAAACATATTAAAATTGTAAAATAAATGATTAGGCTACCACTATAAATGTAATTTTGTGTCAAATACGAATTTTAATATTTTTAAATGTTCAGTTTGATAAAGATAGATATTTGTTGCTCATAAGTTACAGTACATTATTATTATCAACAGTCTAGATATTATACATTATTGAACATATTTATTTTAAAAATGTTTAATTAATTACTAATCATTCAAGTTAAGAGTTTTAGATTGTAAGCTTAATATTTTTAGGCAAGGGTGCACTTTTCGTAAGGTAAGTCAATAACATTTCGTTCAGTTACAGTTTTCTGTTCAAACCACCGTATTAGTTTAGAAACTATAGGATTTCGGCAAGTGAAATTTAATTCTAATGACTCAAACATTTTGAATATATTTCATTATCATCAGTTTGAACCTCAAATTCCATATAAATTGTCGTTGTGAATGTATCCTACTAACATCATGACGAACACACCTACATTGATCACCAAATTTTTAATTTGGTTTAGGGAACGATTCTAAATATAAAAAGAATATAATGCGTCGATATACAAGCATGCCTCGTTATTCGTGGGGGATACTTTCTCCGGACTTACCGCAAATAGTGAAACCGTGAATACTGAAATCAACTGTATATGGAAAGGAGAAGATTCCGTTCCACATTAAAAATTTTAACAATAATTACAGCTACACTGTACTTCAGTCTGTATTCTTCCGTCAAATCTTGGTTCACACTTTTTAAAAGATTTTTGACACCATCATTGTTAATGTCTTAAAATCCTTCACCGTTAAGTCATGTCCTATTAAGATAATATTAGTCTGTAAGCACCACAGCACAGCAGAACAATCATATTATCTTTTGCGGCATTAAACCCCCGACATATTTCTCCTCCTTAGATAAGAAAGTTAGTGAATGCATTATTTTACAAAACAGTCCGGTCTCATCCGTGTTAAAAACTTGATCGACGGAAAGCATTATAAAAATATATTGTGTTTAATAATTAACACTTGAGTTACTTTCAATTTCTACATTATAAAGCGATAAAACTGAATTAATTTCTAAAATAGTATTTAAAATGTCACACATCTTAAAAAAAGTCTCTTCCATGTAAATACTGTAGATGAATAATTTATTCGTTTATTATTTAATACTGTAGTGCTACTTAAGTAAAAAAAAAAAATCATATTTATCTATAAGATCAAAATACTACGGTCGTAATTTATGTTACAAATAACTTCATTGTTATTATAAATGAGTGAAATATTATGAAGTTAGTAGTCTATCGTTTAATCTATTTTTTGTGAACATTTACAAAAGTAGGTTGAATAAATGACTGTGTTATAATATAAAATTTGTTGAACATAATGACGAATCGTGCATTATCGGTAATTTTAACAATCCTTTCTACTCTAACACTCAATATTGAGTGTTATCTTCATGTAATTCTTGATGATATTTTTACAACTTCGGATATATTATTTTTTGTAAAAGTTATAACTTAAAATATGTTTGTTTATTATCTAATTTGGTTTACTTTAGATATGCTTATGCCGGATGATGGAAACAATTAATTTTCCGAAAGATCTCCATATAATAGTAAATTTAGATGCTTATGTACTTCTCTCAACAATAAACCGCATTTTCTTTTATTCAATCTTATACGGCTACAAGTGTATATATGGATTATCTGAAAACTATTTTTAAACATAAAATGGACAACGTAATTTCACTATGTAGTTTTAGTTTTGTAAAAGGGAGCCAATCCCTTAAGACATTCTGTCACGCAGTCGGGTGTGTCTTTGCCCATTGCAGTAAACTAGTCATGCCCAAAATGGTCGATGTTATAAAACCTTTTATAAGAACAAGGAAAGATGACATCCTACTAATGAAATTCTACCGCTGAGCCCTTGGGACAAGTTACTGAAGAACGTGTTAAGTAAATTATCACAAAGGCCCTGCAGCTTGTATACAAAAAGTTTTGTTTAAAACTTCATACCTACTTAATCATAGTGTAATTAAACTTTAGCTTAATTAATATTCATTTCATTAGTGTAAGGGTATAAGACTTATCAGTTCATACAACATGCTATCTTTTTACGAAGTAAGGATTAGAGAAGATGAATGTATAAAGGAAAAGTCTTCAAAAAGAAGGCGTATCTATTGATGAAGCAAAAATAATGCTGGAAAGAAGTTTGAAAGAAAAAAAATAAGATAGCAGTTTGGAGTTGTTGGTAAAGAAGGTGAATATCCTAAAAAAATGGAAAATTGTGCCTTTACAAAGACGTATCACATAAAGACGTAAAAAACGATTGTACTTTAAAATACGGGGATATTAAAAATGTAATTTAACGAGCTTCAGCTCTAAAACTTTGATAAATTTTATAATTTAATGTTCTTTGCCTACACCATAATGGGAGAGAGAACCCGCAACAGGAAATTTGTAAGAAAGAGGTTTGTTGAATGAGATTAAATACCTTATCTGAAACGTAAGGCATACTGAAATAAGAAATACTGCTGAAATAACAATAAAAATAATAACAGTTTGAATTTTAGCATTATCATCAACCACATATAGATACATATTATTACACATACAGATATGGTAATACACAACTTTTACGCACATCCCTATTCACATAACGTCGCAGTTTTTATTACTTTTCTGTATACATAAACATTAAGGTAGACTATTCCACTTGGTGATTTGGATTTTCTAAAATAAACTTAATACCATAAAATTAATTGCTGTTAACAATGGATAAACACATCATTGATAGGCAATATTTCAAACAAAATATTCCTTTGTTTGAATGTATTCCTTTGCTTTAAACAATGTTTGTCCTCCTACAATAAAGGATACACGTGTCATCTTCTTCGTGCTCCAAAGAGGAAAGTTCATGCTGTTTATATTATCCTTGTAAAGAGAAATGCAGAAATGATAACAAGCAATAGTAGTTACAAATTATTTACACTAATGCCTAATCTTAGCATAATAAATAGTAAAAAACTAAAATACTATACTTTACTCAAAGATATGATAGTTTCAATCAATAATGACATCTAAAATGTTCCTTCTAGACGTCGACAATATTCAGTATTTTAGGGTATGATCGATCCCCTATACTTTTTATTACTTTTTATTGTACTTTGAAAATTCTATATAAAATTGTGCCCTTCAGATTGCATTTAAATCTTTATAAATACATTGATCGATTTTTCCTATTTACAAACACATTCCCACAAGTAACAAATTACATCTGCTTATAAAATTAGATCGTATATAAATATCTGATTATATATATATATATATATATATATATATATATATATATATATATATATATATATATATTCATATATAACTAAATTAGATTCCAATTATTTAAAAACAAAATGTTGAGTAAATACTTTAACACACTTTTAACTTTCATTAAAATTTGACCTTATGCAAAATATCAAAGCAATTGCTGAAGAACTAGTTTAATTGCAATTGACAGGCATATTTTTAGCACTTTTATATCCTGTAGCAAGAGGAAGGCAAGTAAATTTAGGAGCGTGTTACATTGAGGAAGTACAAACATAGAGTATTAATAGACTTATAGAGTACACTATCACCAGCTGAGGCCGAACTGACGTTTTTTAGGTTATATATCCAGCAAAGGTAAATCGTTTAAATTTGTTGTTCAGAAAATACATAGTAATTTAAGAATAAAGTTAATTTGTCACTCTTATATTAGTATAATTTAAACATTTACATAAAATATTATGACATAGGCTGATGACTTAAATTTTAAAAAATTACTTTGCAAAAAACTTAGGTATTTATTTCATTATATATGATTAAAATAATAAACCGTAGCAATTAAATTCTCTGGAAAATTCAATCTTTAAATTTAAAAACAGGATCTACCTTCCTCTCTCTAGTTCATTCTCTCTATGTATATATATATATATATATATATATATGTGTGTGTGTGTGTGTGTGTGTGTGTGTGTGTGTGTGTGTGTGTGTTGCAACGGACCAGGCCAGCACCTACGCGCAACGCCGTCAACCCTACCGACGTTGACCGCACGCGCGCGCAAGCCCGCCCACCAACGCCCGTTGCAGAGCAAGAATTTTGAAACGAGCCGCTCGCAGCCAAAACCACGAACTCTGTGCAATACTCGCCAAAATCTGCCAGAGAACAAGTCACTGGACTTAAAAAAGAAAAAAACCTAACTTGCTGCGGATTCTACCCTTAACGGGTAAGTCGTCCCGGGGGATGGGTTCTTTTGAAAGACATCTAAACGGCGAAATGACCATATCAACCGTAGGAGAGTGTAAGAAACTTGTTTAAAATAATACTCAGTTTGTTTGCAAGTTAGTTAAAAAATCTTTATTTTTTAATTTTTAAAATTTTTTAAAATTTAATATTACAATGCACAGTCTGAAATTTATTTGACAAAAAAAAAATACCCTTTGTGTTGGTTCTTAACACAGTTAAGAAACCAACTCTGCTTATTTTAGTTGACATTTAAATTTAAATTAAGAATTTACGATTTTAATTTTCTTTCACTCAGAGTATGCCAAAGCGTAAAACTTCGCTCTACTTGACGGTCAATCTTACTTGTCGGAAATATAACCCTTTACAACTTGTCATAATTTTATTTCATTATCCCAGGTTCTCAACCTTGCGATTTTAAACGTCAATATATAGTTTTGTTTACTTAGCTTTTTACTGAAAATTTTAATTGTTACAAATTACAAATATTCGTTGATTCAAGCAAAGCCTTACTTTTCAACACACTCCGAAAGATCCCTACTTTTCACATTTTGTTCAATTTATTTAAACTTTCTAAACACACTACTTTATTTTATGGCCATATTTTACATAGCCATTTAAATGATATAATTCTTTCTATATCTTTATCAATTTAAAATGAGCAATTTAAAATTCAAATTCTATTTACTTTAGCAGGTAAAATTTCAATCAATTTTACCAAACAACCTAAAAGCAATTTCATAAAACATATCAAATTATATAAAAACCAATTATGAAGTACATACTGAAACAAAAATTACATATAAAACATATAGCCATATCTCCTACAAGATTATCAAAATATTTACTGAACATCAAATCATAATTTATAAAAATTGTTAAAACATCTGCTGAATAAATTCAAACACCTTCCCATATTGAAATTATAATAGTTAAATACATATTTTAATAAAAACGTTTACTGAAATATATTTAAAACCTTTTTTAAAAATAACTTCACTCATTTACAAAATCTACAAATTTATTTAAATTCATTTAACCCTTTGATTAGAAATTATTTAACCCTTTGATTACTCTTTGATTAACCCTTTCGGCATGAAAATCCACATAATGAAATTTATTTATATTTATTAAAACCTAGTTACACCCTTTTGAACTGATCCTTGATCATTTACAAAGAAATTTACAAATTTTAAAATTTATTTAACCCTTTTTATAAAAAAAAAAACCCCTTTAGTTATCATTTGGTTAACCCTTTCTTCATTAAAATTTTAAATACTGAAGTTTTGTTTACAACTTATTTAATCATAGTTAAAACCTTTTAATGTAAAATATGTAACCCTTTGGTTATCATTTGAATTAACCCTTTCTTCATGACAATTATGCATACTGAAGTTTAATTAAAATTTATTTAAAATTTATCAATGCAATTTCTGAAGGAAATTGCTATTTAATAAATTTTTAGTAACCTTTGCTAAATGGCTACAAGCCCATTTGCCTTTATTATAGAACTTACATTTTTTAAACCAATTTGCAAAGATTTCAATTTTCTTTCTAAGTTACTCTACCACCAAGATATTATTTTAAATACACATAAATCATGAAATAAACAATATATATATACTTATAATTCAAAAAAGAAAACTTATATTAACATATTAAATTGGTTAGCTAGACCCACTTACAAATTTAAAATCTCTTGTTTAACTTAACCCTTTTATTGTACCTTTTAAAAATTTAAAATCTACCCATATTAAAATCATTTCCCTTTATTCTTACTCAAACCTTGGTTTGATTCAATTTATTTTATACACATATATAATTTCACCCTTTTCTAAATAAAATCAAAGGTTTACATTAAAAAGCTTCAATTTGTTAGAACCCTTGTTTATTTTAAATGAAAACAATTTATGTCAATTTGTTTCATATGGAAAAATGTCGTAATGACTCCTTCTAAATAAAATACCAATTTAGTTTAATTTAATTATATGAAATAACACTCCTGTTCATAGGAGTACCTGAAACTAAAGCATAGCCTTCCAATCAGCTGTTGTAAACAATGGCCTTTTGTCCGCCATCTTGGATATTTACTTTTAGCAAATTATATTTAACTTTATTTCAACACATCTTTTATTTTAATTCTTTACACCTTCATAAGATTTTAAACTCTTTAATTAATTTAACTCCCTTTATTTGATTTGTTTATTTAAATCCCTTTCCCTTTACATAAGTTCTAATCTAAAATTTCTATTTCCCTTACATTCATAAAATACAACATAATTTCTGCATTTATGGCATCGCCATCTTGAAACCCCCCACTCTTTAAAACAAAGCCACCAGCATTTACTTGTAAAATTTAAAGTTTACTGTTAATGATTTGAAAATTTATTTAAATTTTATAACATTTTCCCAATTTAGAAAAAATTCTTCAAATTAAAATTTTAATTTGCAAAGGGAAAACAATTTAGATCTGACCTGATTCCACACAAAGCATGGCTTGCCTTTCTTCTCCCTCTCTTCTCCGTCTCTCCCTTTGTTCTCCAACGGGGTGGGGGAAAATCCGGCTTGGCTGTTGCTTTGCTTCCACGTAAGAATACTTGGATGACTTCCCACGCGTTGCCGCCATCTTTGAAATCCTCCATCCCTTTGTGTGTCTGCTAGGCCTCAGGTAGATCAGCTCGCTTCACCCTTTGGTTGAAATCCTTCCATCTTCTTTCTTCGATGCCATTCGCACCTCTTTTAAATTTTAACGGTTACCAGTAAAATTTTAGCTTTAAGCCCTTCTTTTAACACAGTTCTTGGGCATTTCTTAACACAGAAAAGAAATAGAAAAATCTTTTAAAAACGTTTATCAATTTAGTTAAATTTTGTTTAATTTTGTTAGAAATTTAGACTCACACTTTTAAAACTGTTTGCTAGGTTACACTGTTCACATCGCCTTGTCTTTCTAGTAAGGCTGTAACACACACATTTAACGACGCTCGCACATAATTTGATGGAAATTTATGGGAACCTCTTTCGCAGCGATCTTGAAATGCGAAAGGGCCCCATACGAAACTACAGCGTCACGACATCTCAACGAAACAAACTTTCCCTAGCCACTCATAGTTTTTGAACTATTGACGGTAACAAACTATTGTTCATTGTTTTACCGGAGCTACGCCCGACACCGACCTTACCCTTCGAGAGTCCTGGTTTAGCTGGGGCTTCAAAAGACGCTTGGCCTGCTCAACCCGGGAAAACACCCCCACCTGCAGTCCGTTCCCACGAGTTGACAACCAATAAGGATCTTAAATCGATGTCGCCTGATCGGCGCGCGCACTTCTTTTGTACTAGTGCGTAACGGCTCGCTAAATTGATAGACCGATCGATTTAATCCATTTTTTCGATCAAGCCGTATAACTCTTTAAGGGTGCTTCTGATGGAATTTTATTATTCTTTAATTTTGATTTTTCTCGTCTTGCTTTATCTCTGGAAATGTCGATGGTAATTCTAGGCCAATTTTGACCATCTTCCCCTGGCAAACGTCCTTAAATTTAAGTTTCAAAACCTTCCCACGGTGGCTTGGTTTGTTTTACTTACAAGAACTTTAGACTCTTTATATTTTACATGTTATCTTTTTGCGGCATGTATTTCAAGAGAATATAGCCCGCCGCAAGATCCCCCTTTAAAATTGAGACAAAAAAATTTTTTTGCAAGTATCTCCAAAAAAAAAATTTACTTATACAACAAAAAAAATTTATTTTTCGAGATTTACCTGTTTTCCTATTTTATTTGTGGGTGCTAGCTAACTCTTAATTACCTTACTTATATATCTATTTGGTCCTTGGTCCTCTTCTACTTCTTCTCACTGAAACACTTAAAACACTTTCACAATATTAATAAGTACAACCCTAAGTATATACATTTTTATAAAACTCACAACTCTCACTGTTCACTCACAGGCTTGATACAATAAATCTGATCTTGTTTTCTCTTTGCTTTATTTTTTAAAAGTTAAAAAATTTAAAATTTTTCTTAAATTTTCCATTTCTTAATTTTCCTACATTTATACCCTCGTTAGTGGCTTTATTTTATTTTTTCATTACATACTTATAAACATTTTACATTTCTTATAAATACACTCCAAAATATCTAACCAAGTTCTTACAATTTATCAGCAGTTATTTACTTACGCTCCTTATCTTGAGTGAGGAACGATGTTCAGGTATTCCCCTCTCACTCTCTGGCGCTGTCCCTTTTATCAGCTGGCGTCTTGCGTTACTTGCTTACGCATTAGTCGGCCGCTCCACACAGCTGTGACCTTGTGTAGTAAAGCTACTTCCTTATCTTTTTTGCCTGGGTCAGTGCTCTTACTGTAAACACAACTTTGGATCGATATTTGTTGCACTCCGGCAACATACATTTTTTGTTTTGTCGTCAGGTCAGCTATCAGGCTTCTTTGTTTATATTTAGTCTACGTATAATTTTATATCTTTAACATCGTACCTTCCTCTTACTTTATTTGTCACAATATTGGCCACTTCATAGGTCTTACGCCCTAGTTTCCTGGTTATTTTAAATGGGCCTTCGTAAATCAATAGTAACTTTTCTGTCTCTTTTCTTTGCACATTGGAGCGGTTATGCCTTGTGATTAACACTAGGTCGTTGACTTGGAAGTGCGTCTCCTTACAGGTTCTATTTGTCCTTGCCGCTCTGTAGTCTCCCTTAGTCCTAATTCGCTGAAATACTTTCTGAAGCATCTCCCTCCTAGTCTCCACTACCGCATTCCTACAATCCTCAGGGATATACCCTTCCCATACATAGTTTGTTTCCACTCCCCAGTGGACCATTGCCGGCGTGTAGCCTGTGATCTCGTGTGGCATTTGGTTATGATTTTTTTCTATGTATTGCAAGTATTTTTGCCATGAGGATTGTGCATTACTACAGTATGTCCGTAAAATTCTTCCCAAATCTCGATTTATACGCTCGGCTAAATTTACCTGGGGATGCCGAACAGGGATAAGAATGTGTCGCACTCCTACTGCCTCGATCCATTCTTTCCACTGTTTGGAGGTAAATGCCGCGCCGAAATCGGTAAGAATTTTAATCGGTTTTCCCACTGTATTAAAATACTCAGTCATGCGATCGATGGAGGTTTTGGAGTTCGGGCTTTTCACAGCGTATAATTTTAGGAACTTTGAGAACACGTCAAGGATCACTAGTACGTGTCTCGCCCCTCCTATACTCCTGGGTAGGGGCCCTAGGAAGTCTACGGCAACCATTTCCCCTGGTTGTTGTGTAAGGATTGGTCTTGTTAATGCTTGTGAATACCTGTTAGTATGCTTGGCGTATTGACATATTTTGCATCTCCTTATCACTTCCATAACCCTTTGGTACATATTCTTTATATAGAAGCTCCGACCTAGCATTTTTGCCAATTTATTTCTCCCAATGTGCAAGTACACCTGGTGTACTTCGTTTATGAGTGGTTCAATGTTCCCTTCTGGAATCACTATTTTATTTTTTCCTCTCACTTTAAAGCACAAATATCCTTCTATTACCTCGTATCTCGGGTACCTTTGTATATTTTCTGTTATATTATTTAAATCTATTTGTTCCCTTTGTCCTTCTTTCAATGATAGGATTATTTGTCTTAAGGGTCTCTCGCTTTTCATTTCGTTTAGCCTGATAACTGCCTGCTCGTTCTTTAGTTTTCCGATCCCGCTTTGTGCCTGGTACATGCGGCTGACCGTATCGCAAGGTATGTTCTCCTTGCCAGGGCAGTGAATAACGGAGGGTTGGTATTCTTGGATCGCTAGTGTCCATCTGGTGATGCGAGAGTTGGTGAAGTTGCAGGTGTTTAAAAATTGCAGTGCCTTGTTATCCGTGATGATGTGCAACAGCGCTCCTAATATAAGTGGTCTAAATTTCTTGAGGCCGTGCACAATGGCCAGCAGTTCTTTCTCGCACACGCTGTATGACAATTCTGCTTTCTTGAGGGTCCTACTAGCGAATCCAATAACCGCCAAATCCCCGTTATCGTCCTTTTGATAGAGTTGACTTGCTATCGCTATGTGGCTGGCATCCGTTTGTAGGAAAACATCCTGCCCTGCTCTTGGGTGTGTAATCGTTACTGCCTCGAGAAACAACCCTTTGACACGATCAAAAGCCGCCTGCATGTCTGAGTTCCAAATCCAGGGTTGTTGCTTGCGCAGGAGCTTTAAAAGAGGTGAGGTTTCCTGTGAATACTTGCTCGTAAAACGAGCATAGTAATTCACAAATCCTAGAAACGATTGTAATTGCTTTTTATTCTTTGGCACTGGGAAATCGTGTATTGCCTGTAGCTTCTCTGGGTCTGTTCGTACCCCTTCCTGAGTAAAGATGTATCCTAGGAATTTCACCTCCTCCTGACAGAAAAATGTTTTTCTTGGATTTATTGTCAAGTTTCCTTCCCTGAATTTGGTGAAGATCGTTCGTAAATGTTCGAGGTGTTCCTCGAACGTCTCAGACAAGCATAACAGGTCGTCGACGTATGCTAGAATGTTTTCCTCTAATTCCTGTCCCAGCGTCAAATCCACCGTCCTAACCAATGCCGCTAAGGAGTTCTGTAGTCCGAAAGGCACTACCTTAAAGTTGTACACCTTGTTGTTGAAGAGGAACCCCGTATACTTCTTGGAGTCATGTGTAAGAGGTATTTGCCAAAAACTAGACGTGAGATCAATCTTGGAGATATACCTCTTACATCTTCCTTTCCTTAGAATCTCGTCAATCGCTGGTGCGCTTTCGTAATCTGGTACAGTGATGTCATTTAGTCTCCTAGCATCAAGGCATAGTCTGATGGATTTGTCTGGCTTGAGGACCATTACCATCGGGTTGATGTATGGCGTTCTTGACCTCTCGATGATGTCGTTGGCCAGCATAACGTCGATTTCCTGTTGGACCTGTTTCCTATAGTTTATAGGGATCGGATAACTCCTCTTTATAAATGGTTTATCCTCATATATTTTCAATTTATGTTTATACTTATTGGACCTTCCTGGAGTCTCGCTGAATACCTCTTTGTATTCCTCTATTAATTTTTCCAGCCTTTCCTCCTGAGTCTTCGTGAGAATTGATTTATTTTTATCCTGCTGCTGTATTGTACTTAAGTTTCTTACATTGTATACTCGACGTGGTTTCAGTGTTTGGCCATTTTTATAATTTTTGTGTTTCTTTCTCTTTACTCTACTCTTCCAATTTACAACTCCTAATCTCCTCCTCATCCTGTATCTGGGTCTACTTCGTTTTGCCTTGTCCTGAGTTCTCTTTTCTCCTCCTTTTTCCTTCCTATTACGCTTGTTTTTCTTGTCCTCTGGCTCGCTCGCATCCTTGTTTCCTTCCGGGATTTCCGCATGGTCGTAGGAACATTCTGGGCCTCCTTGTCCTCTCTGTACTTTTCCTCCTATTTCTTCCTCTTGTCCTTTATACTTTTTGTGCCTACTTTCGGCTTTCTCGGACTCTGCTCTTTTAACCGCCCTAGTTCCACGTGTATGACCCTCTTTGCTCCTCCCTTCCGGCACATTTCTGTCTGCCTTGCCATCGGCTCCTCTTCTTTTGCTTACAGCTGCTGCTCCCTTCTTGCTTTCTTTTTGCTCTATTTCTTTTGCCTCCTGGCCTTCTGGTTTTCCCTTTTTCTCCTGTTTACTACCTCTCTGTTTTACTTTTGCATTTGGTTTCTCCTTTGCCACTTCTGCTCCAACATTTCCCTCAGATTGGGATCCATGTCCCAATCCCCCCCCGAGACTCGGCCACTCCGGGTTCTCGATAGGGGTAACGACGTCAGCCTGGTGTTCGGCTGGCGCCAGTACAAGCCCCTCTTCTTCGCTTGTACCAATCCATCCCGCCTTGTCGATCTTTGCTCTTCTACTAATCTCTTGGAGCTCTCCTGGATGGTCTTGTGCAGATCTTACTTCTTCTCCTTCCTGAGCTTCCAAGTTAGTAATGGATGTGTTTGGATGGTCTTGTTTAGGTCTTATGAAGTCTCCTTCTTGGGCTTCCTGATTTCGAGTTTCTCTGAGATTGCTTGCACTTCCGTTTCCTTCCAGGATCTTGGCTAGGTCACTGGAACTCTTTGGGCCTCCCTGTTTTGCAGCTTCCTGCTGCCTACTATTTTTCTCAATCTCTTCCTTTCTTCCTCCTTTACTGTTACTGGGTAGCTGTTCAACAGCATCCTTGGGCTCAGCCCCACCCATCGCCCTGTTTCCACTCTGTTCCCTTTTGCCTTCTCCTTCCAGCACGTTTTTGCTCGCTTCTCTGTCAGATGTAACTCTTTTTTGCCTCTCTTTTTCTTTTACTATTCTTTTATTCTTCTTCATACTACTAATACTCTTTTTTATTTCTATGTTCCGGGTCTCGGTTTCAAAGTTGTCCAAGAATTCTATGGCGTTGACCACGGACTCCCGATGAACTCCTATGCAAGCACTGCTAATTTCCCTTTCGAAGTGTGCCATTACTTTGCTCACCAAGTACCTCTCAGGTATTGGTGGATCCAGGTTCCTGGCCTTGCTAACCATCACCACGAAGTAGTCAGACCTCTTGTATGGTCCCATCTCGTTATACTTCCCAGTGTCTAACTGCCGCCTTATTTTCTCTTGCGCAGCAAATCCCCAGTACATGTTAAGAAACTTGCTCTTAAATTCCTCGTACTGGTCTTCTGGCCGTTGCACTGCCAGCCACCAAGCTTTGGCTGTTCTTTGTAGATTCCTTACAATCATTTGAAGCTTGGCCTCCTCCTCGAGCATGGGGTCGATTTCTTCGAAAAGCTCTTCCATCTTTTTTATGAAATCAACTGGATCTTCATTTTCCTTCCCAAAGAACTCGATCCTTCGGATTCCCACTATCTGATGGTAGGCCCACACTCTCGGTTCCTCCCAGTAGACGGTTGGTCCTGGTTGTCTGACGTTGCTTATTTCCTCTTGTTCTTTCTTTACTTCTTCCTTCCTCCGTTCTTGCTCTCTCTCTTCTTTTTCTCTTTGCCATCTCATTTTCTTTTGTTCCCACTCTGCTTCTCTTTCCCTTCGTTCTTCCTCTCTCTCTTTTCGTTCTTGCTCTCTCTTTTCTTCTCTCTCCTTTCGCTCCTGTTCTCTCTCCTTTCGTTCTTGCTCTTTCTTTTCTTCTCTCTCCTTTCGCTCCTGTTCTCTCTCCTTTCGTTCTTGCTCTCTCTTTTCCTCCCTCTCTTTATCTCTCTTTGCTGCTCTCTCTTCCCTCTCCTTTCTTTCTTGCTCTCTCCTTTCTTCTCTCTCCTTATCCCTCTTTGCTGCTCTCTCTTCTTCCTCCTTTCGCTCTAGTTCTCTGTCTTCTCTCCACCACTCCATGAACTTCTCTATATCACTCTTCTCCTGCTGCTTTGGTGATGCCATAATCTCTGTTTTATTCTATTTCTTCCCTTTTTTTTTTTTTTTTTTTTTTTTTTTTCAGTTTATATATAATCCTATCCTACTCCTTCTACTTAGACTATGAATATGTTTCCTTACATATTTCTTCTTCCGTTTTTTGTCGCTGGATGTCGTGCGTGTGTTCCCTATGCGCGCTTTCGTCTATGTGTTTGCTTCTTTCTATTTACTACTATTTACCCCTACTTTATTTTCTTAACTCTTTTAAAACTATTTCTCATACTAAACTATTTAACTCTTAATTTCCTCTTCTTACCTTATTTTTAAATTAATTTACCAGTGTTTCAACCTAAAACTGCAATCTAACTCTTTTCTTTAACATTTTATTATTTATTTCTTACACTTCCTAGGTCGAATTTCGCCATGTCTTTTTATGATTTTAATAGAGACCGAAATATTTATACGGGAAAGTCCGCAACTTTACCCGTCGGCCCCACGTTGGGCGCCATTTTACTAACTGCAACGGACCAGGCCAGCACCTACGCGCAACGCCGTCAACCCTACCGACGTTGACCGCACGCGCGCGCAAGCCCGCCCACCAACGCCCGTTGCAGAGCAGGAATTTTGAAACGAGCCGCTCGCAGCCAAAACCACGAACTCTGTGCAATACTCGCCAAAATCTGCCAGAGAACAAGTCACTGGACTTAAAAAAGAAAAAACCTAACTTGCTGCGGATTCTACCCTTAACGGGTAAGTCGTCCCGGGGGATGGGTTCTTTTGAAAGACATCTAAACGGCGAAATGACCATATCAACCGTAGGAGAGTGTAAGAAACTTGTTTAAAATAATACTCAGTTTGTTTGCAAGTTAGTTAAAAAATCTTTATTTTTTAATTTTTAAAATTTTTTAAAATTTAATATTACAATGCACAGTCTGCAATTTATTTGACAAAAAAAAATATCCTTTGTGTTGGTTCTTAACACAGTTAAGAAACCAACTCTGCTTATTTTAGTTGACATTTAAATTTAAATTAAGAATTTACGATTTTAATTTTCTTTCACTCAGAGTATGCCAAAGCGTAAAACTTCGCTCTACTTGACGGTCAATCTTACTTGTTGGAAATATAACCCTTTACAACTTGTCATAAATTTATTTCATTATCCCAGGTTCTCAACCTTGCGATTTTAAACGTCAATATATAGTTTTGTTTACTTAGCTTTTTACTGAAAATTTTAATTGTTACAAATTACAAATATTCGTTGATTCAAGCAAAGCCTTACTTTTCAACACACTCCGAAAGATCCCTACTTTTCACATTTTGTTCAATTTATTTAAACTTTCTAAACACACTACTTTATTTTATGGCCATATTTTACATAGCCATTTAAATGATATAATTTTTTCTATATCTTTATCAATTTAAAATGAGCAATTTAAAATTCAAATTCTATTTACTTTAGCAGGTAAAATTTCAATCAATTTTACCAAACAACCTAAAAGCAATTTCATAAAACATATCAAATTATATAAAAACCAATTATGAAGTACATACTGAAACAAAAATTACATATAAAACATATAGCCATATCTCCTACAAGATTATCAAAATATTTACTGAACATCAAATCATAATTTATAAAAATTGTTAAAACATCTGCTGAATAAATTCAAACACCTTCCCATATTGAAATTATAATAGTTAAATACATATTTTAATAAAAACGTTTACTGAAATATATTTAAAACCTTTTTTAAAAATAACTTCACTCATTTACAAAATCTACAAATTTATTTAAATTCATTTAACCCTTTGATTAGAAATTATTTAACCCTTTGATTACTCTTTGATTAACCCTTTCGGCATGAAAATCCACATAATGAAATTTATTTATATTTATTAAAACCTAGTTACACCCTTTTGAACTGATCCTTGATCATTTACAAAGAAATTTACAAATTTTAAAATTTATTTAACCCTTTTTATAAAAAAAAAAAACCCTTTAGTTATCATTTGGTTAACCCTTTCTTCATTAAAATTTTAAATACTGAAGTTTTGTTTACAACTTATTTAATCATAGTTAAAACCTTTTAATGTAAAATATGTAACCCTTTGGTTATCATTTGAATTAACCCTTTCTTCATGACAATTATGCATACTGAAGTTTAATTAAAATTTATTTAAAATTTATCAATGCAATTTCTGAAGGAAATTGCTATTTAATAAATTTTTAGTAACCTTTGCTAAATGGCTACAAGCCCATTTGCCTTTATTATAGAACTTACATTTTTTAAACCAATTTGCAAAGATTTCAATTTTCTTTCTAAGTTACTCTACCACCAAGATATTATTTTAAATACACATAAATCATGAAATAAACAATATATATATACTTATAATTCAAAAAAGAAAACTTATATTAACATATTAAATTGGTTAGCTAGACCCACTTACAAATTTAAAATCTCTTGTTTAACTTAACCCTTTTATTGTACCTTTTAAAAATTTAAAATCTACCCATATTAAAATCATTTCCCTTTATTCTTACTCAAACCTTGGTTTGATTCAATTTATTTTATACACATATATAATTTCACCCTTTTCTAAATAAAATCAAAGGTTTACATTAAAAAGCTTCAATTTGTTAGAACCCTTGTTTATTTTAAATGAAAACAATTTATGTCAATTTGTTTCATATGGAAAAATGTCGTAATGACTCCTTCTAAATAAAATACCAATTTAGTTTAATTTAATTATATGAAATAACACTCCTGTTCATAGGAGTACCTGAAACTAAAGCATAGCCTTCCAATCAGCTGTTGTAAACAATGGCCTTTTGTCCGCCATCTTGGATATTTACTTTTAGCAAATTATATTTAACTTTATTTCAACACATCTTTTATTTTAATTCTTTACACCTTCATAAGATTTTAAACTCTTTAATTAATTTAACTCCCTTTATTTGATTTGTTTATTTAAATCCCTTTCCCTTTACATAAGTTCTAATCTAAAATTTCTATTTCCCTTACATTCATAAAATACAACATAATTTCTGCATTTATGGCATCGCCATCTTGAAACCCCCCACTCTTTAAAACAAAGCCACCAGCATTTACTTGTAAAATTTAAAGTTTACTGTTAATGATTTGAAAATTTATTTAAATTTTATAACATTTTCCCAATTTAGAAAAAATTCTTCAAATTAAAATTTTAATTTGCAAAGGGAAAACAATTTAGATCTGACCTGATTCCACACAAAGCATGGCTTGCCTTTCTTCTCCCTCTCTTCTCCGTCTCTCCCTTTGTTCTCCAACGGGGTGGGGGAAAATCCGGCTTGGCTGTTGCTTTGCTTCCACGTAAGAATACTTGGATGACTTCCCACGCGTTGCCGCCATCTTTGAAATCCTCCATCCCTTTGTGTGTCTGCTAGGCCTCAGGTAGATCAGCTCGCTTCACCCTTTGGTTGAAATCCTTCCATCTTCTTTCTTCGATGCCATTCGCACCTCTTTTAAATTTTAACGGTTACCAGTAAAATTTTAGCTTTAAGCCCTTCTTTTAACACAGTTCTTGGGCATTTCTTAACACAGAAAAGAAATAGAAAAATCTTTTAAAAACGTTTATCAATTTAGTTAAATTTTGTTTAATTTTGTTAGAAATTTAGACTCACACTTTTAAAACTGTTTGCTAGGTTACACTGTTCACATCGCCTTGTCTTTCTAGTAAGGCTGTAACACACACATTTAACGACGCTCGCACATAATTTGATGGAAATTTATGGGAACCTCTTTCGCAGCGATCTTGAAATGCGAAAGGGCCCCATACGAAACTACAGCGTCACGACATCTCAACGAAACAAACTTTCCCTAGCCACTCATAGTTTTTGAACTATTGACGGTAACAAACTATTGTTCATTGTTTTACCGGAGCTACGCCCGACACCGACCTTACCCTTCGAGAGTCCTGGTTTAGCTGGGGCTTCAAAAGACGCTTGGCCTGCTCAACCCGGGAAAACACCCCCACCTGCAGTCCGTTCCCACGAGTTGACAACCAATAAGGATCTTAAATCGATGTCGCCTGATCGGCGCGCGCACTTCTTTTGTACTAGTGCGTAACGGCTCGCTAAATTGATAGACCGATCGATTTAATCCATTTTTTCGATCAAGCCGTATAACTCTTTAAGGGTGCTTCTGATGGAATTTTATTATTCTTTAATTTTGATTTTTCTCGTCTTGCTTTATCTCTGGAAATGTCGATGGTAATTCTAGGCCAATTTTGACCATCTTCCCCTTGCAAACGGCCTTAAATTTAAGTTTCAAAACCTTCCCACGGTGGCTTGGTTTGTTTTACTTACAAGAACTTTAGACTCTTTATATTTTACATGTTATCTTTTTGCGGCATGTATTCCAAGAGAATATAGCCCGCCGCAGTGTGTGTGTGTGTGTTTAAATATATATATATGGACAAACAAAGACTTTCATAAAAAAGAATATTTTATTTTACTTCATAAATTTATTTCAAACTAAAGCTTTTCATTTTGAACAGGATCAGCATTTTCAAAACTCATTTAGTACGGTATAGTTCTGTGACTACATTAGGATATAATTGAACATATATATTTACCAAGAAAAAATAATTTCACCTGAGAATTAATAATAATATATATACATATATATATATCACTTTCACTATACGTACTTAAACAGAATCTTACTTGGTATTTATGCGAGTTAACTTTCAAAGACTGGTCTTGTCTCCATCAAACTCGCATAAATACCAAGTAATATTTTTGTTTAAGTAGATATAGTGAAAGTGATAAGTGAATACAAGAAAACAGTGCTGCAAAGCTACACACACACACACACACACACACACACACACACACATATATATATATATATATATATATATATGAGTACATCTCTCTTTTAAATAAAAAAAAAGATTTTGAATAAGTCAGTCAGTCAGGGTAGAAGAAGCTCTGTTGTTTTTGCTGCGGTTGTCTTCTTTACCATTGCCTGCAGCTTCTATCGATATCAGGACTGATAGTAATTATCTGATGAGAAATATGGAGTATTTTCCATTAGGAAGAAGTCTTATATAGTTGGGAAATTTATAAAGTGTTGTAGCATGGAAAAATGATTTTATATAAACTCGGGAAGAGTTTTCATTTGTTTTGTTTTGGTATAAACAGAATAGGCTACACTTAAAAATTACGTGTTTTAATAGGTAATAATGACAGTTGAAAATAAATTGGAGTATAAGATGGATTAAGGTACAGTCCCTTTGCAGATGTATGATCATGGAATTAACGTGTGCAGTTACATACCTGAGGTAGACGGAATCTATATCGGGATAGTAAATAGGCGTCGCTTGAATGAAAACGTGCAAATAAGGGTAGGTGGAATAGCGTGTGACTAAGGATACCCATGGTACTAAGAATTAAGGAGAATTATAGCATACCTGAAGCACATATACACTCAATCTGGGTGAAGAGAACTATCTACCCAATATTTTGTGAATCTTATATATCTATAACAATTTTCTGAAAGCTAGTAATCAAGTGCACTTCTTTCCAAAGTCACCATGATTTAAACAAGAAAGTTATCGTAATATTAGTATATATTTGTGCGTATAAATTTGAGCAAATATTTTTGAATTTCCAGACATCATAAAACAATTTCCATCTTAGTTTCCGGCTTACATTTACCGCAACAGTACTATTTTTGGTTTACAACAACAACAGATGTTGGCCACTGGTTCTAAACTTTACCTGGGTTGCTTTGTCTTCGCCAAGTGTCAAACCGTGAAAAGGGTCACAATACATGTTTCACAAACTATACTTGGTTAGTCATATTTACAACTACATATTTTTCGCATAGGTCGGCTCACTCACACAAAGGCAAAGGATTAAGGACGGGCCGCATTCATTCTGGGTTTTACCCTGCTCTGAGTAAAGTTTCAAAGTGTTGCCGCGAAAGTACAAGTACTTTCGTACTAGTACTTTTGTACTAGTACACCCGGCAAAAAAGTTGACGTTTTCGATTCCACACCTAGCCCTTCAATTTTTAATATAGATTTAACAATTATAAACGACGATGACATGCCGTGACATTAAACCGGGTTAATTATAAACTATATTTTGACAGTGTTCTGTTGCGTGAGAAATTAGTTGATTTAGTTATAAGTGATGGTGTCTTTGCTATGTGGATAGTTCATCTGTGTTGTGTATAATTGCGAACAGACTCACACATCAATGTGATGGCTTGATTATTTTTTTTAAACTACATTTTTTATAGACTATAAATGTTATATTAACATAATAAATTTAAAGAAATATTTTAAATCAATTCATTTGTTCTATCTTTATATGTTTAGTTTAGGTTTACCAAGCAATAAATTTTTTTATAACTTTATATTTTCTATATTGTAGGATAAAGTGGATTGTACGCTTTCCCTCCACTGTAATCGGCTACAGGCCCACACATTAACCACTATAACAAGTAATAATGTTTTTGTAAAAAAACCGAATTACTAATGTTTTTTATAATCACGTATCGTAAATGTCAATGTAATAAGGATTAGCCTACAGCGCGACCAAATACAAAATTTTCCGACCACACCGAGATGAGGAAACTTGTTTATGTAAACAAATAACATAATGTGAAGATAAAACTCTGAAATTCATAAATTATTCATAAAATTTATCCAGTTATGTTGACTTAAATTCTGAATTCGATTAAGCAAATGGTACTTCATTAATCAATGTTTAAAGTTAAGGCAATGATTGAAAACCTAAAAATAACGGTACTTTTTTCTTTTTTGGTATAAAAAATATTAGAGTTTAAAAAAGTTATAAAAAATTACATAGTGCTCGTATAATTAAACGACAAGAATAATGATGCTATTGATTTTTATTTACCTCTTTTTTGTAGTATTTAGAGGCGTTCCAACTCAATATAACGAAAAGTTATAATTTACCGTTTTGTTTTGATTAACCTACTCAATGCATAGTTTTTTAAAAGTAAAATAGGGGTGGAAACATTGCCGCTTTTAAATGAAGTATGCAAAGAACTTTTATTCATAGAAATGAAATAAGCTGTGTAACTGCAAAGTGCATCATAAAACCTAATAATAAATACATACAGGCATTGATAAGGTGAAAGTTTTCATTTAGCAAATGACTCCTTTCAATTTAAAAAATATTATTTCTGTTCATTATTATCAATTAATTATCTAACAACCACAATTACATAACTTGATGTTATAAAACATACTCAATGTATTTACAGTATTGTGTTAAAATATTTACATATTAATGATAAGTCTTACATAATAATATTGTTACATTACTTTATGGTCACTTACAGATTAATAATATAAAAAAACCTACATAAAATATTGTTCATATATGTAGTCTATATCTATAGGAAGTAATTTTTTTGCTCTTGACAAAGATAACATGAGTAAATGAAAACAAGGTAGCAGGTAGGCTACGTGAAAGTCAATATAGTATTACTGTAATTTGTTTACTGTTATCAGTAGTAAATAGTGTAAAGAACCTGATTATTAAATAGTTCGGTATTTTAAGGAGTTAACTAATCAGCTTTGTCGTGTTGTTAATATTTTAAGTTTTTCAAATCTAAATAATAAACAGTAGATGTTAATTTTAAAGCATATATGTCTAGTTGACAGAAGTTTTCTTATTAATAAAAATGTATAACAGAATTTTTTTATTCTTCGAATGTTCTGATTTAACTACAAATAATTATTTTAAGCTGTTAGGTGTCTAATATTGACCTATTTATCTATTCAAAACTAAATTCTCTACATGTTTTGTCTAAAATGTAGCCTATACGTAGTCTATATATTAGTAATTTAATAAAGTTATTCACTTCAAACCTAAAAGTAATTCGAATACAATCTTAAAAGTTTTCGTCAGATATCTTATAAGTTATAAGTAGAAGGGAAACGTTTTACTCAATTTTTGTGTTAATTAGGCTATACATAGAGCCCTCTTAATTTTTCAATTTATATTTGTTGATTCCAATTTGTTGTTTTCAATTTAGTATTTGAAAAAAAACTGTGATGTGCAAAGAACTAGATTATAAATATTTGTATAAGCAATTTTTCACGAAAGTGTATAAAAAATAAGTAAATTAAAGAAGTAAACACTACAATTATTAAAACAATATGTCACAACAACAACAACAAATTTATCCTTAATCAAAACACATTTTCGATAACCATGTTGCCCTCGTCAGTCAATCTACACTTAACATGAATAGTCAAACAATGTTCAACATTAAATAAAAATTCAAAATTAGATTAATAAAACATTTTTCTCAGATAATACGAATCTGTTTCTTATGAAAAATTATCTGTGCACTTATAAAAAATATAGGCTATATCCACATTTGACAACATTTTCATTTAAAACTAACAAAGTAGCATATTTATGCAATGTTAACCTTGAATATAAATCGAGTTGAAAACAAGGAAAGTTATTTTATTGTTGTGTCAAAAAATATAAATCAGACTCTCATTCAAACTGTGGAAGACCTAACGTCTGTCCTGGCTCTAAATAAAGCATGGCCTTGAAAAGTGTGCTAAAGTGTGTAAAGTCTGTCAGCGATTGCAGATCCATCTATTGGATGCACTCGAGAACTAAAACGCACTTTCATACGTGACAGCAAGTGTATAGCGAGGACCGAAAACCGAGGTCCTGGACTAAGACCTCGGTGTGTGCGAGGACCGCTCTAAGCGGTACAGGGAGTGTATCAGGACCTCACACACACACACACACACACACACACACACACACACACACACACACACACATACATACACACACACACACACACACATACATACACACACACACACACACACACACACAAACACACACACACACACACACACACACACACACACACACACACACACACAATATACTTACTTAGATATCTTCATAAGGTGTTTAAACAAAATGTGTTCGTAGCGTAGTATGACCAAAGCTTACCGGGTAAGACTTGGTATGTTTCTCTTAGCGAGACTCTTCTGTCGAATCTCATGAAGCATGATCTCTTCCCGTTATAACAACGTTTTCACTAACAATCGAAAGACTAATAATGACCATAAAAAACTAACAGGAATAAAGGAAAACGGAGATTTACTTTTGAAGTAGACTTAACTTGGGCAATAGGGGGGATTGGCTTGGGAATTTCCAACTCATTGAACAACCCCGTTACTATAATATGGGGTGGGGGCGGAGAGAAATACATCAGATCTCGTCAGAAATGGTACACTTATATTCGGCAGCCTTAGATTAAACCTACTGTGTATGGATCTTAAAAGAAATATTGTCGTAGTGAGACTAACTGGAAGTGAAATGTGTAGTGATAAATGTAGGTTGAATGTAATAGGTATAAATAATTTTAAAAAAAGTATGTGAGTAAAGAAATTAATTAAATAAAATCATACAGTAATTCACAACTAATTTTTTTTCTCATTCGTATTTCAATGACAAAATTACAATCATCAGTTATATTTTAAATAATTAAAAACACTTGTACATATGTTACACCTGCCTATAATAGCGCTTACTTTAATAATTGTTGAGGACGGCCGTTTCAAGAGGCGTGTCCCATTGTCAACTCATACCATAAAGTAACAACCGCATAGGCAAGTGTAACGTATGCACACGTGTTTTTGGTTAAAAGCTAGTAGCTCTTGTGAAGATGGAATCAACTAATATTCAAACAATTGTCATATTTAGAATTTGTCTATTTATATATATGACGATGATGATTTTGTCATTAAAAAGCGAATGAGAAAAAATATTGAATGTGAGTTAATATTCCATATTATTTAATTACAATGAACTAACTAAAAAAATATAACATGAAGCTGTACATCTCTGTACAGCTTCCTGTTATACGTATAACTAGTGTTACTTATTATAAGTTATACTTAAAATAAGTGTTTTTTTTAGTACTTATTAAATGGAATCTTAGTTATTTACCTCTATGTTAGAGGTCTGCCCTCTATGTTAACGTGTGCAGGAATCCATTGCAGGACACAGAATGTTCCCTTGCTGCACTACCGTTAAAGACAGGTAAGTCGGAAGTAATATATACCTCCCAGTTTCTGACAGCTCTATAGCTAATTTAAATTTTAAAAAAATTATGAGTCCTGTGTAATTTCTAGCATGCACTTTAATTAAGGGTCTTCTGCCCAGGAAGAATGCTAATACAGTGATACCCTGGTCAGATCTACAAATGGCGGGAAAGGAAGTAGGGTTTAGTGAGTATTCGCCAGGAATCCCACACACCAGGTCTGCCAGGGCAATCTGTAAATGCTTTCCAACCTCCATAGACAAAAAAATTATTACTATTAATATTATAGTCTTTATTATTATTATTATTATGATTACCGCTAGGTTGCATGTTTAAGGAAACTTGCACCCTTAATTTGCTTGAAATGCTATCAACAATTATGAACAACATTTCAATACACAGTTTGCTACTACTGTTTAGTACGGAATTGAACGCGTTGAGATATTTAATTAATTTCAGTGGTTCAAACGCTTGATTTAATTATTAACAACACAAAGGGAATAATTCTGGCTTAGTTGTGTGAACACGGTCAATGCAAACTAATTTATTTGGTCGATATCTCGACTCACCTCGGTTGTGTATTAACTTCGCACCAATTCCATTTCCATTTATTAATTAACATGGCTACTCCTAAAGGTCTTTAGACCCTTCTCAGGCCGTATTTTTACAAATGCATCCTATAAATGGCGCTGTTTGATAGCTTAAGGGATGTGTCTGAATTTCCTGTGGGTGCATCTGCGCATGTATGATTGTACAAAAAGCAAACTCACGCGAGAACAAACAATATAAACAGCAAACATTTCAAGTCAACTCCTACTTACGTCAGAATGAACAATTTTATTTTAGATACTTTTTACTAATTAGTTGCAATTAATATAAATAAATTAACATAACGTAGGCGTTAAAACCGCAGTTCTACTGCGTAGCCTATAATATACAATCAACTTCTTGAATTTTGTAGTCCATTACGTTTGGTGAATCTTAGTTAATCTCTTTAACAATAGTTTATGACTATCCGAACTTTAAATTTTGTAAATTTGTTAAAATTTGCTGAAACAGAACGTTTTCGATCGCTATGTGGCGATCTTCATCAGTATCTTCTGCTTGGAGATGTCGGGTCAAGCGGTGACGGTTTTAAAGGCAGGTTTTCGATAGTATCAAAGAGTATCTGTGATTTGCACTGTGTTTGATCGTTTAATATGTTTGTACTTTTTGTTTTTGTGTGTCTGTAAATTTCATATTGTTCTAGTGTGTTGAGATGTGGACCTTTTTTGTCATGTGTAGGATTTCTAGGTTATGGTAAATGTCTGTGTATTTGTGTCCTGTTTCTTTTATGTGTTTGTAAATTGCTGAGTTGGTTTTCTGTTTGTGTTCCTCAACTCTTTGTTTAAAGCTGCTACTTGTTTGTCCAATGTAGAATTTGTTACATTTGTCGCAGTTCAGTTTGTATACGCCTGGTGGTTGTAGTTTATCTTTGTTGTTGGTGTCGTGTTGTATTTTCTGTTGTAACTTGTTATTAGCTTTGTATGCTATTTTGTATCTTGTTTTTTGAAATGTGTGGGCTATGTTATTTGTTGTTTTGTTTATGTATTATAATGTTATGTATTTGTTTTCTTTGTCTGTACTCTTAATTTTAGTGTTTTATTTTGTATTTTGTACCATAATTTGTCTATTATTGTGGTTTTGTATTCATTTGTGTATGCTAAATATTTAATTGTGTCTAGTTCTTTGTTTATGTTTTCTGTGGTCATTGGGACTTCTTCAAGTCTATGGAGCATGGATCTGAAGGCAGCGTGTTGGTGTTGGATAGTGGTTTGAGGTGTTGTGGATAAGTGTGTCTGTCGTTATGGGATTTCTGTAAATGTTGAAGCTGTATTTTCGTGTGGGGCTTTTTGTTATGGTTAGGTCAAGGAAGCTCAGGGATCGGTTGGTTTCAATTTCTGAAGTGAAGTGGAGTTTTGGGTGTATTTTATTAGTGTAGGTGAGGAGTTTTTCGGAATGACGGGAATTGCCTCTGTATAGTGTTATGATATTATCGACGTATCTGTGCCAGTAAATGGTTTTGTGTGCGTGTGTATTGTTTGTGAGTATCTTGGTGTTTTCTATGTGTTGTAGGAAAATTTCGCTTAGGCCACTACTGATAGGACCTCCCATGGGTAGGCCATCTGGTTATGAGTAGAAGTTGAGTTGTGGGTGAAATAGTTTTGTTTGGTGAAGGTTTAGAGGATGTTTATAATTTCAGTAACTTGGGTTTGAGGTATGTTTTTCTGCGTTAATTGGGTTTCTACGATGTTGAGAGTTCCGGATACGGCTATGTTGGTGTACATATTTGGTATGTCGAGTGATAGTAGTGTTGAATTGTGTGGAATGTTTAGGTCTTTTATTTTATTTATGAGGTTTTTCTGTTTTTTATGTGTGTTTCTTTGCTCAAGTTTATAGATTGCGTGATTATTTTGTCCATGTATTTTGCTAGTTTATGTGCAGGGGAATTCTGGTAGTTGCTGATGGCTCGGACTCCTGTTTTCCTTGACTCTTTGTTTAAAGCTGCGACCTGTTTGTCCAATTTAGAATTTATTACATTTGTCGCAGAATAAATTCTACATTGGTCTAAATTTATCATGACTTTACATTCACCTACAACTTATGTAGGCTTTTTTTATTCAATGGTTCAGATGACGGAAAGAAATGGTTCTGGGAAATAACTCAGAACAAAGGGTAATCTTCAGGGTGGCTCAAGAGAATGATGGAGGTGGCTCAGAATAGTGATTGAAATGGGGAAGGCCAGTGGTTTAGATGGTGCAGGGTATTTTTTCTTATGACGAATGAATTTCAGGGATCGAATAAAATTATGATAACAAATTAGCAACAGCGGCGTTGTTGTCTTCCTTTCGTAGCTTTATGATACTGTTTGTATCTATTATTTTATTATTTTCTACTAGTATTATCCTCCTTACCAGCTTTACTTGAAGTGTACTTTAAATCCTCCACTTCAAGTGGACGAGACCTAGAAACGAGTCGGGCGTGCAGAAACACGGCGGATACAAGGAATAGTAAATAAATATCAGTTCTGGTTTTGTATAAGTGCATACAAAGACTATCTACTGCAAGTTTATTATTATTTTTACTTGATGCGTTTTTTGAATAAAATCTTTTATACCTACTGACTAATTATTATGTACAAAGAATATGATAAATGATTTATTTTAAAGGAACAATCTTTGAATTGGTTTCCAAATAACATTCGTGATTGAATATACGAGTATTTCTTCTTAAAATCAAGAAAGGTTGGGCATTCGCATAGCCTAAAATTAAAAAATCTGTTGTTTTACGCGGACTTTACACGAACATACAGGCTGTCTATTCTCGAAATCCACAATATAATACACTAAAATTAATTTTCGATTTTCAATAAATTCTAAACTCCAACCAGAGTCGTTACAGCCTGATATTCCCGTGTGGTGTGAGTCATAATTCTGAGTGTGTTGTAGAATAATTGCATTAGCGTTTTTAAACCTACGAGAATAATTTAATCTATATTCATTATTTAAACCCCGGTAATAGATGATATGTGCTACAGCGAAATTAATACACTTATATAAGAAATAAAGCTCTCTTTTGTAGAGTATTTCTATTATATTTTATTCTATATATTTAAAACAACTTTCCTGAATTTGTGTGTGAAATATACTCAATTAAAAAACTAGTATTTATTAATTATATGTAGTTTTATTTTAGTAATTACATTTCCTTAATATGCCTAAAATTGATCAAATTTCTCTCTCTCTCTCTCTCTCTGTGTATGTGTTGTGTTTGTATGTATTGAATACAGGCGATTGGAATCTTTATCTTGTAATATATATATTTACTATAAATTAATTCAATGTTATAAATAACTTGAACAATTAACAAAATCGAATGTACAAATGACTAACTACAAAATATTAAACTACAAAAAACTCTCTAGTTTTGAATTAATTAAATAAAGACATTGATATTGAAATTTTTTTTCAATCTGTGATTTTTGTCTCACTAAATGCTAAAAAAACTTACATTATTACATTAGAAAGAACGAGAAATGATAATGAGACCTAAAACTTATCAAGAAAAAACTAATAGTTCAAAAAAGTCAGTAGTTTTAAGAAAAAGTAATTTAACTGCTGGAAATAAACCGCTTTAACCTAAAAAATGAATTGATTATGAATCAATAAATGCAAAAAGTCATTTTCCCATCCTTTTTTTTTTTTGGGAACGTGATTAGTTCTCCCATCCCACTGCTGTTGAGTTATTTCCTGTCGGTTTTTTCTCCTCACGTGTCTGGTTTACCGTTATAGCCGCCAATTTGTAACAGTTTGCGAAGAATATTGGCTTCTTGAAAGTCTTTTTAGTGTAACGCACCTTTAGTAGATATATTGAAATATTTAAAACCCTGTATATACGATATGTGATTGGAGTAATTTGTTCCCTTAAATGTTGAATTTGAGTTCGTCCTGTGTTATATATAACTTCAACTAGATTCACACGAACTTATCGAAATGGCCACAGAACGAAAGTAATAGCTTAATAATAAAAACATACTAAGGCATTGAAATTATTATCAAAATACTACAACAAAAGGTCTATTTTATCAGGTAAAATTTTGAGGTAATTGTCACAGGAAAGCTGTTACTAGTCTAAGAATTCTGAGATTTCTCGTTGAAACACAATTGGATTCACTGTTATCATCCCTCGTGGTAACCCAGTTACACATAACACTGAGTGTAATTATCTTTATATCAATTACCATTACACACTAAGTTTAAGGACACATTCGAGGGTTGGTTACAGAGCTACGGGAAGCGGGTAAACCTAGCTGCTTCTAGGGTTTGGCATCCCTCGTGGTAGCCCAGTCACACAAAACACTGAGTGTAATTATCCTTATATCAATTATTAATGCACCAAGTTTAAGCACACATTCGAAGGTCGGTTACAGAACTACGGGAAGCGGGTAAACCCTCTCTTCACCATGATTGAGATCAGGTCTTGTTCGGGAAAGCGACACTGCTATGCAATAATTGTCGCTGTTTTCAGTGACATATAATGATTATGGCCTCTTCTTAGTATTATCTAATCCCACCCTTCCTATCTTGTTTAATTTTCTTAATTTTACTTTTCAAACGGTTTAACTGATAAAAATCTTCCATAGAGAGTTGGTCTATATCAGATAACAGAACCTGTACAAATGAGATTCCTATAAAACCTGACATTTCCGTACCTGATGATGTACAATGTGTTAGCGAAAATCCAACTTTACTAACGGAATGAAGGTTATTTAAACGTTTTAGTGAAGAAAACTTTTGATAGTTATAACTACAATAGATGAGTTTTATTGTTCTGTTTGTTATGGTTATTACTATTTACTTATATTCGTTACCAATTATAAAAAAATACATAGACATTGCTTACAGCAACAAATTTGTCTATATGTTTAACGTAGAGAGTTGTATCGGGAGAGTCATTGGGCAAATCAGGTTGCAACTGTCCTTCATTTGGATCGGTTTGGGGAGAAGAAACTACGTAAGATAGTTCTAATACCCTCAAACGTATAATAATCTATTACTTGAACAGAATTGAACCACTAGTTTGTTTTAATCTTACAGAAAAAAACTTATTCATTAAAACAAAACATTTAGAATGTTTTTGGGCACACTTTTACAAATTGATTTTTATATTGATTTTAAAAGGTTTATGGCCTAATATTAGCTCAAGATAACGTGTAAAATTGTATAGTCTAGTAATAGCTCAAATTTAAAGGGAACAAATGTACGAGTATTGCCTAGTAGTAGCACAAGATAACGTGTAAAATTGTATAGTCTAGTAATAGCTCAAATTTAAAGTAAACAAATGTACGAGTATGGCCTAGTAGTAGCACAAGATAACGTGTAAAATTGTATAGTCTAGTAATAGCTCAAATTTAAAGTGAACAAATGTACGAGTATTGCCTAGTAGTAGCACAAGATAACGTGTAAAATTGTATAGTCTAGTAATAGCTCAAATTTAAAGTGAACAAATGTACGAGTATTGCCTAGTAGCAGCACAAGATAACGTGTAAAATTGTATAGTCTAGTAATAGCTCAAATTTAAAGTGAACAAATGTACGAGTATTGCCTAGTAGTAGCACAAGATAACGTGTAAAATTGTATAGTCTAGTAATAGCTCAAATTTAAAGTGAACAAATGTACGAGTATTGCCTAGTAGTAGCACAAGATAACGTGTAAAATTGTATAGTCTAGTAATAGCTCAAATTTAAAGTGAACAAATGTACGAGTATTGCCTAGTAGTAGCACAAGATAACGTGTAAAATTGTATAGTCTAGTAATAGCTCAAATTTAAAGTGAACAAATGTACGAGTATGGCCTAGTAGTAGCACAAGATAACGTGTAAAATTGTATAGTCTAGTAATAGCTCAAATTTAAAGTGAACAAATGTACGAGTATTGCCTAGTAGTAGCACAAGATAACGTGTAAAATTGTATAGTCTAGTAATAGCTCAAATTTAAAGTGAACAAATGTACGAGTATTGCCTAGTAGTAGCACAAGATAACGTGTAAAATTGTATAGTCTAGTAATAGCTCAAATTTAAAGTGAACAAATGTACGAGTATGGCCTAGTAGTAGCACAAGATAACGTGTAAAATTGTATAGTCTAGTAATAACTCAAATTTAAAGTGAACAAATGTACGAGTATTGCCTAGTAGTAGCTCAAGTTTAGTAAAAGTGTATTATTGCCTAGTAGTAGCACAAGTAATTGTATACAAGTGTATGACTTACTAGTATCTCAATGTAATGTGTACCAGTGTATGGCCTACTAGTGGCTCAAGTTTAGTAGTGCTAGCCCAAGTTTAGTACAAACGTATGGCCTAGTAGTAGCTCAAGTTTAGTACAAGTGTATTATTGCCTAGTAGTAATTGAAGTGAATGTATACAGATATATAGCCTAGTGGTAGTTCAAACTTAGAACAAGTGTTATTGTCTAGTAGTAGTTCAAGTGAATGTATACAAATGTTTAGACTAGAGGTAGCTCAAGTTTGGTGAAAGTGTATTATTGCCTAATAGTAGTTGAAGTGAATGTATGCAAATGTATAGCCTAGTGGTAGCTCAAGTGTAGTGCAAGTGTATTATTGCCTAATAGTAAGTGAAGTGAATGTATGCAAATGTATAGCCTAGTGGTAGCTCAAGTTTAGTGCAAGTGTATTATTGTCTAATAGTAAGTGAAGTGAATGTATGCAAATGTGTAGCCTAGTGGTAGCTCAAGTTTAGTACAAGTGTATTATTGTCTAGTATTAGTTGAAGTGAATGTCTACAAATGTATAGTATAGTGGTAGTTCAAGTATAGTGCAAGTGTATTATTGTCTAATAGTAAGTGAAGTGAATGTATGCAAATGTATAGCCTAGTGGTAGCTCAAGTTTAGTGCAAGTGTATTATTGTCTAATAGTAAGTGAAGTGAATGTATGCAAATGTGTAGCCTAGTGGTAGCTCAAGTTTAGTACAAGTGTATTATTGTCTAGTATTAGTTGAAGTGAATGTCTACAAATGTATAGTATAGTGGTAGTTCAAGTATAGTGCAAGTGTATTATTGCATAGTAGTAGTTGAAATGAATGTATACAAATGTATAGCCTAGTGGTAGCTCAAGTTCAGTGCAAGTGTATTATTGCCTAATAGTAAGTGAAGTGAATGTATACAAATGTATAGCCTAGAGGTAGCTCAAGTTTAGTACAAGTGTATTATTGTCTAGTATTAGTTGAAGTGAATGTCTACAAATGTATAGTATAGTGGTAGTTCAAGTATAGTGCAAGTGTATTATTGCATAGTAGTAGTTGAAATGAATGTATACAAATGAATAGCCTAGTGGTAGTTCAAGTTTAGTGCAAGTGTATTATTGTCTAATAGTAGTTGAAGTGAATGTATACAAATGTATAGCCTAGTGGTAGCTCAAGTTTAGTGCAAGTGTATTATTGTCTAGTATTAGTTGAAGTGAATGTATACAAATGTATAGTATAGTGGTAGTTCAAGTATAGTGCAAGTGTATTATTGCATAGTAGTAGTTGAAATGAATGTATACAAATGAATAGCCTAGTGGTAGTTCAAGTTTAGTGCAAGTGTATTATTGTCTAATAGTAGTTGAAGTGAATGTATACAAATGTGTAGCCTAGTGGTAGCTAAAGTTTAGTGCAAGTGTATTATTGTCTAATAGTAGTTGAAGTGAATGTATATAAATGTATAGCCTAGTGGTAGCTCAAGTTTAGTGCAAGTGTATTATTGTCTAATAGTAGTTGAAGTGAATGTATACAAATGTATAGCCTAGTGGTAGCTCAAGTTTAGTGCAAGTGTATTATTGCCTAATAGTAGTTGAAGTGAATGTATACAAATGTATAGCCTAGTGGTAGCTCAAGTTTAGTGCAAGTGTATTATTGTCTAGTAGTAGTTGAAGTGAATGTATACAAATGTATAGCCTAGAGGTAGCTCAAGTTTAGTGCAAGTGTATTATTGTCTAGTATTAGTTGAAGTGAATGTATACAAATGTATAGTATAGTGGAAGTTCAAGTATAGTGCAAGTGTATTATTGCATAGTAGTAGTTGAAATGAATGTATACAAATGAATAGCCTAGTGGTAGTTCAAGTTTAGTGCAAGTGTATTATTGTCTAATAGTAGTTGAAGTGAATGTATACAAATGTATAGCCTAGTGGTAGTTCAAGTTTAGTGCAAGTGTATTATTGTCTAATAGTAGTTGAAGTGAATGTATATAAATGTATAGCCTAGAGCTCAAGTTTAGTGCAAGTGTATTATTGTCTAGTAGTAGTTGAAGTGAATGTATACAAATGTATAGCCTAGTGGTAGTTCAAGTTTCGTGCAAGTGTATTATTGCCTAATAGTAGTTGAAGTGAATGTATGCAAATGTTTAGACTAGAGGTAGCTTAAGTTTAGTGCAAGTGTATTATTGTCTAATAGTAGTTGAAGTGAATGTATACAAATGTATAGCCTAGTGGTAGCTCAAGTTTAGTGCAAGTGTATTATTGTCTAATAGTAGTTAAAGTGAATGTATATAAATGTATAGCCTAGTGGTAGCTCAAGTTTAGTGCAAGTGTATTATTGTCTAATAGTAGTTGAAGTGAATGTATACAAATGTATAGCCTAGTGGTAGCTCAAGTTTAGTGCAAGTGTATTATTGTCTAATAGTAGTTGAAGTGAATGTATACAAATGTATAGCCTAGTGGTAGCTCAAGTTCAGTGCAAGTGTATTATTGTCTAGTAGTAGTTGAAGTGAATGTATACAAATGTATAGCCTAGAGGTAGCTCAAGTTTAGTGCAAGTGTATTATTGTCTAGTATTAGTTGAAGTGAATGTATACAAATGTATAGTATAGTGGTAGTTCAAGTATAGTGCAAGTGTATTATTGCATAGTAGTAGTTGAAATGAATGTATACAAATGAATAGCCTAGTGGTAGTTCAAGTTTAGTGCAAGTGTATTATTGTCTAATAGTAGTTGAAGTGAATGTATACAAATGTATAGCCTAGTGGTAGCTCAAGTTTAGTGCAAGTGTATTATTGTCTAATAGTAGTTGAAGTGAATGTATACAAATGTATAGCCTAGTGGTAGCTCAAGTTCAGTGCAAGTGTATTATTGTCTAGTAGTAGTTGAAGTGAATGTATACAAATGTATAGCCTAGAGGTAGCTCAAGTTTAGTGCAAGTGTATTATTGTCTAGTATTAGTTGAAGTGAATGTATACAAATGTATAGTATAGTGGAAGTTCAAGTATAGTGCAAGTGTATTATTGCATAGTAGTAGTTGAAATGAATGTATACAAATGAATAGCCTAGTGGTAGTTCAAGTTTAGTGCAAGTGTATTATTGTCTAATAGTAGTTGAAGTGAATGTATACAAATGTATAGCCTAGTGGTAGTTCAAGTTTAGTGCAAGTGTATTATTGTCTAATAGTAGTTGAAGTGAATGTATATAAATGTATAGCCTAGAGCTCAAGTTTAGTGCATGTGTATTATTGTCTAGTAGTAGTTGAAGTGAATGTATACAAATGTATAGCCTAGTGGTAGTTCAAGTTTAGTGCAAGTGTATTATTGCCTAATAGTAGTTGAAGTGAATGTATGCAAATGTTTAGACTAGAGGTAGCTTAAGTTTAGTGCAAGTGTATTATTGCCTAATAGTAGTTGAAGTGAATGTATGCAAATGTATAGCCTAGTGGTAGCTCAAGTTTAGTGCAAGTGTATTATTGCCTAATAGTAAGTGAAGTGAATGTATGCAAATGTATAGCCTAGTGGTAGCTCAAGTTTAGTGCAAGTGTATTATTGTCTAATAGTAGTTGAAGTGAATGTATACAAATGTATAGCCTAGTGGTAGCTCAAGTTCAGTGCAAGTGTATTATTGTCTAGTAGTAGTTGAAGTGAATGTATACAAATGTATAGCCTAGAGGTAGCTCAAGCTTAGTGCAAGTGTATTATTGTCTAGTATTAGTTGAAGTGAATGTATACAAATGTATAGTATAGTGGTAGTTCAAGTATAGTGCAAGTGTATTATTGCCTAATAGTAGTTGAAGTGAATGTATGCAAATGTTTAGACTAGAGGTAGCTTAAGTTTAGTGCAAGTGTATTATTGTCTAATAGTAGTTGAAGTGAATGTATACAAATGTATAGCCTAGTGGTAGCTCAAGTTTAGTGCAAGTGTATTATTGTCTAATAGTAGTTAAAGTGAATGTATATAAATGTATAGCCTAGTGGTAGCTCAAGTTTAGTGCAAGTGTATTATTGTCTAATAGTAGTTGAAGTGAATGTATACAAATGTATAGCCTAGTGGTAGCTCAAGTTTAGTGCAAGTGTATTATTGTCTAATAGTAGTTGAAGTGAATGTATACAAATGTATAGCCTAGTGGTAGCTCAAGTTCAGTGCAAGTGTATTATTGTCTAGTAGTAGTTGAAGTGAATGTATACAAATGTATAGCCTAGAGGTAGCTCAAGTTTAGTGCAAGTGTATTATTGTCTAGTATTAGTTGAAGTGAATGTATACAAATGTATAGTATAGTGGTAGTTCAAGTATAGTGCAAGTGTATTATTGCATAGTAGTAGTTGAAATGAATGTATACAAATGTATAGCCTAGTGGTAGTTCAAGTTTAGTGCAAGTGTATTATTGTCTAATAGTAGTTGAAGTGAATGTATACAAATGTATAGCCTAGTGGTAGCTCAAGTTTAGTGCAAGTGTATTATTGTCTAATAGTAGTTGAAGTGAATGTATACAAATGTATAGCCTAGTGGTAGCTCAAGTTCAGTGCAAGTGTATTATTGTCTAGTAGTAGTTGAAGTGAATGTATACAAATGTATAGCCTAGAGGTAGCTCAAGTTTAGTGCAAGTGTATTATTGTCTAGTATTAGTTGAAGTGAATGTATACAAATGTATAGTATAGTGGAAGTTCAAGTATAGTGCAAGTGTATTATTGCATAGTAGTAGTTGAAATGAATGTATACAAATGTATAGCCTAGTGGTAGTTCAAGTTTAGTGCAAGTGTATTATTGTCTAATAGTAGTTGAAGTGAATGTATATAAATGTATAGCCTAGAGCTCAAGTTTAGTGCAAGTGTATTATTGTCTAGTAGTAGTTGAAGTGAATGTATACAAATGTATAGCCTAGTGGTAGTTCAAGTTTAGTGCAAGTGTATTATTGCCTAATAGTAGTTGAAGTGAATGTATGCAAATGTTTAGACTAGAGGTAGCTTAAGTTTAGTGCAAGTGTATTATTGCCTAATAGTAGTTGAAGTGAATGTATGCAAATGTATAGCCTAGTGGTAGCTCAAGTTTAGTGCAAGTGTATTATTGCCTAATAGTAAGTGAAGTGAATGTATGCAAATGTATAGCCTAGTGGTAGCTCAAGTTTAGTGCAAGTGTATTATTGTCTAATAGTAGTTGAAGTGAATGTATACAAATGTATAGCCTAGTGGTAGCTCAAGTTCAGTGCAAGTGTATTATTGTCTAGTAGTAGTTGAAGTGAATGTATACACATATATAGCCTAGAGGTAGCTCAAGCTTAGTGCAAGTGTATTATTGTCTAGTATTAGTTGAAGTGAATGTATACAAATGTATAGTATAGTGGTAGTTCAAGTATAGTGCAAGTGTATTATTGCATAGTAGTAGTTGAAATGAATGTATACAAATGAATAGCCTAGTGGTAGTTCAAGTTTAGTGCAAGTGTATTATTGTCTAATAGTAGTTGAAGTGAATGTATACAAATGTATAGCCTAGTGGTAGCTCAAGTTTAGTGCAAGTGTATTATTGTCTAATAGTAGTTGAAGTGAATGTATATAAATGTATAGCCTAGTGGTAGCTCAAGTTTAGTGCAAGTGTATTATTGTCTAATAGTAGTTGAAGTGAATGTATACAAATGTATAGCCTAGTGGTAGCTCAAGTTTAGTGCAAGTGTATTATTGTCTAATAGTAGTTGAAGTGAATGTATACAAATGTATAGCCTAGTGGTAGCTCAAGTTCAGTGCAAGTGTATTATTGTCTAGTAGTAGTTGAAGTGAATGTATACAAATGTATAGCCTAGAGGTAGCTCAAGTTTAGTGCAAGTGTATTATTGTCTAGTATTAGTTGAAGTGAATGTATACAAATGTATAGTATAGTGGTAGTTCAAGTATAGTGCAAGTGTATTATTGCATAGTAGTAGTTGAAATGAATGTATACAAATGAATAGCCTAGTGGTAGTTCAAGTTTAGTGCAAGTGTATTATTGTCTAATAGTAGTTGAAGTGAATGTATACAAATGTATAGCCTAGTGGTAGCTCAAGTTTAGTGCAAGTGTATTATTGTCTAATAGTAGTTGAAGTGAATGTATACAAATGTATAGCCTAGTGGTAGCTCAAGTTCAGTGCAAGTGTATTATTGTCTAGTAGTAGTTGAAGTGAATGTATACAAATATATAGCCTAGAGGTAGCTCAAGTTTAGTGCAAGTGTATTATTGTCTAGTATTAGTTGAAGTGAATGTATACAAATGTATACTATAGTGGAAGTTCAAGTATAGTGCAAGTGTATTATTGCATAGTAGTAGTTGAAATGAATGTATACAAATGAATAGCCTAGTGGTAGTTCAAGTTTAGTGCAAGTGTATTATTGTCTAATAGTAGTTGAAGTGAATGTATACAAATGTATAGCCTAGTGGTAGCTCAAGTTTAGTGCAAGTGTATTATTGTCTAATAGTAGTTGAAGTGAATGTATATAAATGTATAGCCTAGTGGTAGCTCAAGTTTAGTGCAAGTGTATTATTGTCTAATAGTAGTTGAAGTGAATGTATACAAATGTATAGCCTAGTGGTAGTTCAAGTTTAGTGCAAGTGTATTATTGTCTAATAGTAGTTGAAGTGAATATATATAAATGTATAGCCTAGAGCTCAAGTTTAGTGCAAGTGTATTATTGTCTAGTAGTAGTTGAAGTGAATGTATACAAATGTATAGCCTAGTGGTAGTTCAAGTTTAGTGCAAGTGTATTATTGCCTAATAGTAGTTGAAGTGAATGTATACAAATGTATAGCCTAGTGGTAGCTCAAGTTTAGTGCAAGTGTATTATTGCCTAGTAGTAGTTGAAGTGAATGTATACAAATGTATAGCCTAGTGGTAGTTCAAGTTTAGTGCAAGTGTATTATTGTCTAATAGTAGTTGAAGTGAATGTATACAAATGTATAGCCTAGTGGTAGTTCAGGTTTAGTGCAAGTGTATTATTGCATAGTAGTAGTTGAAGTGAATGTATACAAATGTATAGCCTAGTGGTAGTTCAAGTCTAGTACATGTGTATTATTACCCAGCAGTAGCTCAAATTTTGTTCAAGTGAATACCCTAATTGTAGGTAAAGCTAATGTGTACAGATGCATGGCTTTGTAGTCATTTAAGTTAATGTGAATAAGTGATTACCTAGTAGTAGATTAAGTTAATAAGTTATAAGAGCATGGCCTTTTAATAGCTCAATTTAATGTGTTAAAGTGCATGCTCTAATAATAGGTCAAGTAAATGTGTGCAAGTGTGTGGCATAGTGGTAGCTGAAGTTTATGTGTATGTATATGTGTATAGGTTGACAGTAGCTCAAGATACGAGTATGAGGGTATGGCTTGGGAGTCATTACATTTAGAAGTATTGTAAATTCATTTTATTACAGCTTTTTGGTTGCAGTGTATGTGTATGATATCTACATTTATTTGTAATAAATATCCAAGAGTCCTCCAGAACACCTCTGAAACTCCCACTTCCTCTCCCAGCCGTCTACCTCTCGTCTCCTAGAATAGGATACTATTCTAGTACTTGTTTTCATATTTTAGTTTTAATATGTTTAAATTGTAACTTGTAAACAAACTCCTGTTTGTTTATTCCTATTAATCTCATCATGTATCTGTAAGTTGTATCATGCATAATGCTTGTTAAGTTAAGTTAGTTTAAGGTCATCCATCACAACTTTGTTATTCCATTCTAGCTTTAGTTTTATTACATATTTTTACACTACTATCATATGTTATACAAACACCCATACTACTTACATGAATCTACACACACAAAACGAAAAATGTCACCCGAATAACAATAGAGAGTCAGTCAGCAAGTAAATGTTTGTAATAAAATTAGTCCTCTAGAGTAAAATCCTTATTACCGTACCACCTAAAAAACGTCCTGCCTTGCAGATGCCCTTCCTACATCCAGCCCTCACCAAAGGCCCTGTTCCAATATTCCTACCTGCAACCATTGTCGGTGACAGAAGCTACATAGCCTTGGTGGCCACCAAACTCCCTCCTTCTCAGACTGACTTGTTATCCTTCATAGACGATAATATTTATGAGGTTTTAACACTATTAAACTACAAAAAACTCCTAAAACACAATAAAAAATATTCAAATTGTGGTTTTAATTTATTATTTTTACCTAATATGTTTTATAAAGTAGGTTCAAATTAAATTTTATTTATAAAAGAATTTTTTTACAAAGGGCCACTCACTGGAAAGTTGTCGATAAAAGGTAAAAGCAAAAAGTAATGGCAGCTGCAATTATGTAAAATATCATGATCAGGAATGCAGGTTTGCATTGCATTTCCACTGTGCTGAGAGCATAATATTTACAAAAGAGTGCTTTGAAATACTTCTCGTAGAAACAAGATCGCTGAAATCCTTTGTAAAATCTGTTCACAAACAGACTCTCATATACTTTTATCCACTTTTTACTATTTTTTAAAATGTCACGAAGGATTGAACAGTAAATGAATTTTTAAAATATTTTAGATTTGATTGCGCTTAATTTAATAATTATTGAAGTGCTCGGTGGAAGCATTCATTTCCCGGCTGTATCTCTACAAAGCTAATGCTAACATCACTCGACTGTGATGATTACATTCCCTCTTCTTTCAAAGATTAATCGTAATGTTGTGTTCACCGTTGCCAATCTGTGTTAATGAAGATAGATGATATGCAAAGCTTGGTGATAACTCTGTTGAAGCTAACATAACTTACATCAACTAAATTGAAGCACGTTTATTATATAAATGTGCCATCTGGATATGTGTTTGGAGGTTTTACTATAGATTTTGACAAAATATACCTCAATTCATTTAATATAAAATTTCTATCGTTTTATTTAAAACGTATACAATCCGATTTTATAGTGTTGAACATATTTTATTAAGATATGTCAAAATGTTTTTGAGAAAAATAAAACCAAAGTGTTTTCAAAAAGATAAAATTTTTCCATTCCTTTTACACAAGGTTTATATAAGAATAGAAATTAAAAAGAAACTAATTCTTTCAATTTCACCTAAGAAACTACAAAGTATCTAAAATGTTATATCTTGTTAGATTGAACCGGTCTAATAAAGAACCATTTCAATGTAAATTATACAAAAAAAAAAAATATTAAAAAAATATTTGTTTCAAGAAATATATTAAAAAGTAATTTTGTATAGTGTGGAATATAACATGGAAGTTAATCAGTAAACTGTGATGAATAATCGATTGAGGAATAATAAAACACATGTCTAACAATACGAAGACCAACAAACATTTTCATAACGATTTCCTAGCAAAAGAAGGCAGTTTTTATTAATGAATTCGTCTTCACTTTGAGATTACTTGGAGGATATGTTTAAACAACTTTAAAATGGAACTTCCTATATAATCAGATATATTGTATAAACGAATAAATCCAGTGATAATCTAGGGCCTCATAAGTGTGTTTAAATTCTTGTAGGTTATGTTGTTTTATATATTGAATATAGTATCCAATAACTGCGGCAGTGAATATTATGTAATACGAGTAACTTACAGTAGGTTATATCTAAGGAGAGTTACGTCCTAGTACGTTACCGTATTATAGTTATCAAACATACTGACCTGTCTATAGATTATAGATTCAGCTGTAGCTAAGTTCATTATGGTTACTAGCTACATTTACTAGGGCTTGTTAAATGAATAAAAGTAGAATTGAAAAATTTATAAATATGTTAAACTGTAAAATTGAAATTTAAAAAAAGTAAAGTTATAATAATAAATAAGTTTATGTAAAGTTCTGGAATTTGTGTATTTTTTAAATAATAACTATAGAAAACTGAACAGTTTTAAAAGTTTTTCTCACTATCATAGATTTCACGTTAATTTAAATTACTTTGTTTCTCAGATTAAGTTACTTGAACTACAGTTTATCAGCAGCGCCACAACTGTCATGGTTTTTATGCCTTCAGTAAGTCAAATTAGTTTAGAGCAAATTAGTTGTTCATACTTTTTTATGTTGTTTAGGTCGGTCTTATAATTGTCAATAGCTTTGTTCTCCTTTACAATTTAGATTATTAATGTCCTCATAGAATGATATGAAAAATAAGTTGTGCACTTTGCAACAGAGGGTTTCATATACATCTCTTTAATCTAATTTTGCTATTGTTGTTTTAAAAATTACTTTTCTATTCCAAAACCTTGTACGTTTTTTTGGATCTCTGCCCGTATTTTATTCTTACATTCAATATCCTTTTCGTTATAAGAGAAATCAACAAGACTTTGATCTAATTATTTTTGTTTGAATGTTTTTTTTGCTTTTCCTTTTTCAGTAGTTTTTCCGCGAAGTATGGGAAGTCTCCGAACAGGAACAACCTTGTTCCTTTGAACAATAGATTTATAGGAAAATTAGTTTTCCGGAAACTATTATGCGGTTGACTGTGAGTTTAGCTTACTTCGTGAATACAAAATGAAAGCTACAATGTCAACGTGGGTAAAGATCCTCTCCTCCAAAATATTGTAGTATTTTTAGCCGTACTAATCTTATGAGTAATATCTAGCCTACTAGATAGCTGCCAGACAATGTTCTGTTGCCCCTTTAGGAAACGTACATACTTAATGCTTTACTATTAATGTAAAATTTGATCCATCTTATTTTAATCCTAATTTCACCACACATTCAATTCTCTCTCCACCTATTCTGCGGCTTCTGGTTAGTAGACATTCATAGTCCAGAAAGTGTTATCATCTGTGTTGTAAAAGCCTCCTTGCCTACGTCAGTGTACTTTATCTGTTACAACCAAGATATACTTATATCAGACCCATATATAATGCCTCAAAAATATCTATTATATAACATACGCCTCCTACATGTATAAACAGCGGGTGCGATTATAATTTACGTGCTTTTATTCTTACAGCACACAACAGTGAGTAAACCTCTTCAAGTAAATTTGGTTGTTGTAATCTTCATGATTTCACTGATTAAATAAAATATTAAAGAGCCAAGTAAAAACTATTAACTTACTGACGGTTTATTAAAAACATCGTTTCACTGACCAAGCATAATCTGTTACTAACGGCGTCGTTTAACCTTGCAAGCAGGCGATTTATTCGTGTGGGTAGGTGGGTTGTGTATTGGGAAAGGGTGATAGATTCGAGGGTCGTTTAAAATATGTTGTTTTAGTCTTATTTGACGTTTGTATACTTTAAAATTGTCGGTAGTGGTTAGTTTATTTTATTTATTAATTTTTTGTACGTGGTTTATTTAGGATGTGGAGAGTGGTTAAATTAATTTGGATGTCTATGTGTGTGTGTCGGGGATTTTGCGTTTATGTCAGGGATGTACTCCTTGTATCTTGAGTTAAATGATTTACCTGTACTCAATTTCTTCTAGTATTGAATGCCGCCAGCAGCAGGCTAAGCTTTGTCAATGAAACAATGGTTTCGAAGCGCTTCAAAGCGCTTTTTGAATAATTATTTTTGACCTTCAACCTAGTTAGTAACCTAATGATAACCAGGATTACTTCAGGGACGCGATACCAGCAACCTGTTCTACCAGGAGAGCACTAACATGTATTAAATATTATTTATATTTTTTCGAATACATTTATCTTCCGCGTAAGCGTGTTCGGTAGCCGCCTCTACATAGTCTTAATAGAAATCAGGTTCTATTTCGGATAAGGTTCCTGGTGATACTGGACTGTGTTCTACTAAGAGCATATTATCCTCCCCCAATATTGTCGTCATTCCTCAGGATATCGAAACGTTGGGTAGATATTAGTTCAAGGTGGACAAATAAAGGTGCGTAACCTAAATCGAAATCTGGTTTATTTTAGAAACCCGATCTTGTGTCCTGGTACCAGTTCTACGTGTCTCTTTGTTTTATCTAATGTTATTTTCTCATTCACAGACCTTTATTCTCTGCGTAGGTGATTTTGGTAGACATTTCCTATTGGTGAAGGTCAAGGTAAACGTCATGGTTACGTGATAGCTATTACCTTCCTAGTTTTGTAAACCAGGAGAGAATAACCCAGTGTCTATAACTAAATTCACCAATTTCTTCAGCATTTTAGGCTTTAACAGTAAACTTAACAGTATTTTACAAAGGCTCTTTGATTTCAACTATGATAGTTTTTAAATTAGAACATTTCTTTATCTAGAATGTCTTCTATAGGAGTGGGAACGTCTTTTATATTCAACTGTTTTATTACACGCTAACGTCATCTGCAAAACGCAATCGATTTAGTCTGTTTCTTTGAACATTTATCGCTTGTCCATCAGTGGTACTGAAAGCACTGGAAATGTACGAATATACATTGATCGATGTAGGACAAATTTGTAACACTTTTCTATCTACTATTGCACTACAATACAGACTGTATATAATTGTATGTGTGTGTGTGTGTGTGTGTGTGGTGTGTATGTGTGTGTGTGTGTATGCGTGTGCGTGAGCGTGTCAGTGTGCCTGTACTTGTGTTTGTGCGTGTGAGTGTGCCTGTACTATGTATTTAAACGCTACATATATATAAATAAATAATTAAATAAATAAATATATATATTTATATATAACGTTTAAATATATATTCCATAATTACATATACCTATAGGTATGCATATTGCACACACACACACACACACACACTGCCGCGGGCCGAACTTCACACCCTTTGTATGGAGAAATTTCCTGTCCCCCGAAACACGCGTTCCTCCGCGGGAGCCGCCACGCTCCATTCCAACCGCGGTCAAAATATGATCTCACTTGACTTACCAGTTCTTGGTACCTGTGGTGTGTCTAGCTCAATCTGCCAGAGGATAAATCCCTGGTCTTTGTTTTGAAAAACCAACCACAAGATTTTTACCTTAATTAAGAGTTAATTTATTTCTTATACCTTGGTTAAAATTATTTATAACGAACTTTTTACTTAATTCTATGTGATTTATTTAATTTCTACTCTTTTTATTGATTGGAAAAATTCTATGAAATTAATTTAATTAATTTCACCACAGGATGGTTTTAATAAATTCAATCACTGTTTGTTATAAATTGTTTAATTCTATAAATTTGAAATATTATTTAAAATCTATTATATTACATGATGGTTACCTTTTCTGTAAATTTAACTCATTTTACATTTAGTTTCTATTAAGCAATTAGTTTTACATTAAATACATTTTAATTGATTTTTGAATCTATTTCTACAGTTTCTTAAAATTTGTCAAAATTTTGCTTATATTTTTGTTCACCTTCTTTAACGTTCTAGTCTATCCTTGAACAAGTCGTATCTTAATGTTCAAATTACACCCATAAATCACATATTCAATTAGACAAGAAAATAATTTATAATTAATTTGTTTTATTGCATGTCCATATAACCCTTTCATGAAAGCAACAGGTGAAATTACTTCTTAGTAATACTGTGTTTTAATTATTTCTGTGCTCTCACACATAATTCTTCTGGACTTTAGTAAGTATTTCTATTGATTTATTTTTAATCAATTATCCAATCCTGTTTTCTTCATATCGGATATATGGACATAGAACATTTCAAACTGAGATTATAAAGTGAATCACTTCATATTCTTTTGTTTCAAGATTCTCTTATTACTTATGACAATTAACATTTAAATAAATTACTTTATTTCTTATTTTGAATATCAAGAGGATAGACTAATTTATTCGTTAAATAAATGGAACTTTAATAATTTGCTTTCCATATTTGATATTAAATACTGGAACAATATTTTCTTGTATAACCACCTTTTATAAAGCTTTTTGAAAATAAGTCAATTGCTATATATTCTCTTAATTTTAATTTACTTTTTTATTTATTGATGATTTTACTGTTCATTCAAAATCTGGTAATTATTCTTTAGAAAATGTATAAATTTTTAAAAATTGGTTTATACTATTAAAATTTAGACTTGCCCCAAAACTTTCACTGCAATTGTTCCTCTTGTCCCTCGGATGTTGTCCTGGAATCCTTGGTTCCTCTTCGGATGTGGTCCTGGAGTCCTTGGATCCAGCAGCAATCGCACTAGATCGGTTTAAGGCCTGTCTTTAATACTTTTCTACTTTAATTTACATTTTCCACAAAAATAATAAAAAGTTCGTTCTCGCGGAAGCTCTCAAAGCAGACCATCTTCACGTCCATCTAGGGCTAGTTGTTGTCTTTAGCTACGGAACATCATCCTGGAAACGCCTCTGGGAGTCTCGCTAAAATACGTCCGTTCTATTTCAGATCTTTTCTGCGTCTCCTGACTCTCTTTCTCGTCGGGCCGTTCCCCAAATCTTCTACAAGCAGTTATTATTTACTTTAGAAAAACAGTCCAGACCTGCAAAGTTGGTTGTCTATTAAACTTTCTCTTTTTGTTTTGGTCCGATTTTAGATAGGCCTCGTAAGTGTTCCTTGTCGTGCAAATTTAGACCATGGTCCATTATCATGATTTGAGATGAAGCTACAAACTTGATTGACATTTCTAAATTTTTCCGTTCGTAAGTTGTGCTACTTTAGACATATTTCTCCTTCCCTCGACAGTTTATCGTTTTTGGGGCATTTACATAACCATTCCTTCTTTTATTCTATTAGTACATAATTTCAATTATATTCTTTTCATTAAATTTGCTTTTAACTTAATTATCTTTTATCGTATTTTATATTTAGCTACGGTAGTTCAATCTCTGAAATTTTATAGTTACTTTTGCTACGTTTGATAATTAATCTAATTTACAATTTATTACTTTTTTCATTAATCTATTTGAAAGGAAAACATTACATATATGCTAGCATTCTGTTATGTGAACAAAGTCGACCCAATAGACCGGTCTTGTTCACATAATCAGGTAGTGTCGCTCCTTGCCGGCCTTGTGCATAGCATTTGTTTTAATTTTTACGGTTTTTCCATAACAATGTTTGAAAAGATTTTGGGCTAGACTCATCTTTTCCCTTAAGACGGTTTTGGCCGTCTCAACACACACACACACACACACACACACGCGCGCGCGCGCGCACGCACACACACACACTCACACTCACACTCACACACACACACACACACACACACATATATATATATATATATATACAGTAAAACAGATTTTATTAGTACACCAACCTGTACAGCAACATATGAAAGAAACAGTAAATATACCTAAACAAATGTTAGTAGAAAACAACACACTAGAAAATATGTAACTAAAGAAATAATGACACTAACAGAAACAATGGCTTCTGAAAATTACTTTACATACAACAATTATAACAAGACCCTACGCATGCCTACCCATGGGATCCCCTATTTCAAGCATATTTTTAGATATATTTCTACACAAATGTGAACAAAAATATATAATAAACAGCAACAATTACGCCCATAAAATAATATGTGGGTACAGATTTTTGTATGATTTCCTAATTCTTTACAAAGCGAACATAAGACAGATAAACAGCTTTTACAAATACATGAACAAATTATAAAATAATATAAATCTCACACTGAAAATAGAACAAAATCAACTTACTATATCTCACGATAACAAAACAAAACAATAAATACACATTCAAAATATACAGAAAGCTCACTACCATTAATAGAGAAATACACAACACTTCAAATTATCCCATACAACAAAAACATGCTGCCCTCCACTCCATTATAAACAGACTAATCAACATACCTATGAACAAAGAAGACAAAATAAACGAACTCAACGCAATTAAATTCATGGACTATAAAAACGGATAGAGCCATACTCTTATAGAGAACATAATGCAAAAAACAAAACGCACACATAACACAAAAAAATTAAAAAAACATAACAATAACATATCATGACAACACATTACAAAAAAAACACCCTCATTACGCAAATGTATATACAAAATATTATTTACAATATCGAACACAACTAAAACACCTACACAGTACAAAAGAAAAAAACCAAAAGCAAAAACGACAGAGAAGGAGTAAATAAGATAACATGCAACGGACTGCCCCAGGTTTGATGTAGGTCAAACAAGGAGAACTTTACTACACGATAGAAGAAACACATAAGGATATAAAAAACACACAGCCCAAATCGAACTTCGCAATACACATAAAGAATACACTAAACACATAGAGCAATATAGACACTAATTTAAAAAGCTTTAACTAAATAAAAAAAAAATAAACAAAAACAAGGAACAAAACAAAACAGAAAATACAACAAAAACCATCCACAACACATTCTAAATGACAAAACACACTCAGAATCAAATACTATATTTGAACACACTATTAACAACTATTCTTTGAACAATAATACACCACAAAACACCACAGAATACTAGTACACCACAGACTCACATCAATACAACACACCTGAGCAACGGCCTAGTCCGCGACTCACAAGATTGAAAAATGCACTGACCGTCGGCTTGAAAATATAAGTAGTGGTTTTTTACACATAATACTAAAAGTAATAATTTATAAAAATGCTTCAGGATGTACAATATAAAAGTTGCAAGTAGTGAAATAAGTATAAATAAAACAATTACTATTAACATCTGAATAAAATGTATTCCAATCATACTATTTATTTTATAATTATAAACTACAATTTCACTGTTTATTCAGCTAATATTGTAGACACCAATACTACAAATAATTAAACAAAGGTTATACTTTCTTGTAGTTCTTAGAATTGTAATTTATTATTTGCTTGATAGTTTATCAATTTATATATTATCAAAGAGCTTACTTATTAAATAGAATGTCTAATGTTTCGGCTTCAACTGTGTTATTAAAAAAATTTAAATAAACTTTGTAAGGTAAATTAACCTTTGCGTAAATATTTCTAATTAAATTCAATGGATTCCATACAAAATGGTATATTTATATTATTTTATATATACTAATTTGTTTGTTGTGTCCTATTGTTTGCCGTTATTTGTTTAAGGGCATAAAACAGTACTTTCACAGAGTTACTCCATATATCTTGTCTAATCCATCTTCTTACGAAAGAGTAAATCGGAAAGCCAACTCATTATTACTCCGATGGAGATTAGGTATACATCAAGTTTGAAGGCCCTGTAGGCCTACAAGTGACCCATTGATCCCTCCGTATCCTGCACCAGCGAGACTTATATCCCCATGTAACTCTATCTAAATGGCAACTTTCCCTATCATTCATCGCCAGTATTATTCATGCTCTAATTTAACGCAGCTCCAACAATACTCTACGAGAGTCAGCTGTTTGAGAGTACAAAACGATACGGACAGATAAAATGAAATACGGTAATAACGAATGGCTTGGTGTGGTAAACTGTTCCTAACTGTTAGGGCGTAAAATGCTGTTTTTAGACCTGACTGCAATAACTTTGAATAAACTTTGCGCATGCTATAAAATAAGCCCCAATAAAAGTTTTTACAGTTTTAAGAATAAAACAGACGTCTAGACAGCACATACCGAGAGTTTGGGCATTTATGCAAGCCACTTCCAGCTCCGTACAGTTTTATAGAAATAATTTTAAATGAATTTAAAAACAACGATATTTAGAAAATATAAAAAAAGTATTTAAATTAAATTTAACAAAAATTGATTGACCATCTAAGATTATTTTAGTCTCAAGTAAGTTGAAGTAGAAACTGGAAAAATAATAAAAGCCAAAATAGCACATATTCCCATAGAGGGAACCAGGAGCAGTGAGAGATAATATTCGAAGAAACTAAGAAACGGTTATATTATTCGGAAAAACCTTTTAATACGAAAACCTATTGATTTTAAGAAATTTTAAATTTTATTTTCAATTTTACAGTCATTCATGATAAATTTAGTTGACTACGGCCAAATATATACAAGAAAATGTGGAACAACATTTATTTAGTTTGAAATCTTTGTTTTAAGTTTCACTTTCAAACTAGACACTCTTAAGGAGCTGAGCAATGAGTTGTTATATTTTAATGAATATACATGAGCTCTCATACTCATAAACAATTACTAGCTTAATTTACAATAAACGCAGACATTCCATTAAAAGAGTAAAAATATAAATATCATAAATTCAATGAAAAAACATAAAATAAAATCAAATATATCATAATACAGGTATGAATGCAATAACTTACAAAGTGAGTGAAGAAGGTTTAAAACTCGTGCATTGAGTTTTATGACATCAATTTCTTCATTCTTTTTTTTTCTCATTTTCAACGAGTTATAATATTATATAAAAATTAAGTTTTAATATGTAAAAAAATATTGAAATTGAAGCAATATGTGTACAAATTAAAGTATCAAATCTTCTTTATATTTAAATACGTTTTAATAACAAACATATATTCACCTTGAATAAAACAACAAAAAGTCTAATATGAATGGCTCCTCTCCCTCGGGAGGGAAGCTTTTAGTGGCCACTAAGTGTGTGCTCGTGCTAAAAGGGATTTCCTGCTTTACAAGTGCTCCTTTGCAGCTTTTTGTCTCAGTATAAAATATGCATAATCAAAGGCCATAAATTATAAATGTTAGTTGGGTAATATTAAAATCAGCTCGCAAGACAATTTAATACGGGTTTGTTATATTGTCGCCTAATTGGTTCGTATATCTATTTATATACTAATTGCTACTGAGGAAAAGAACTCCCATAATTACAGCGATATTATCAAATTGAATTATAAGCTCCTTAACCGTGCGGTTACTCATATCGAGTAACTTTATTCTCTGGACTCGGTCGTATTTAATCGATCTAAGCTTCTAACACAATCTACGATCCTTAAAGTACATTTAATTTGATTGAATCAGTAGTAAATTATATTTATATATATACTTGTTTCATTTTTAGGATTAACACAAGTTTTATGATTAACTGATTTCTCATTTTGAAAATGTTTCTCAAGAAAATACTTTATCACTATTATAATAGTGTCGCTTTTCCACCAACTACTTTGTTTTCGTAGAAATAAAAATGGTTTAACACTCATAGCGTTCCGTGTGAATTTACGATAAAATGACGACAGTCTGACGTTTTTATCGATCAGAAAGAAAAGAAACATTTTAGAAGTAATACAATTGCATATGATCCTTTAAAAATGTAAAGCATTTAAGTGGGTTAAATATCATACGGTCCAAGTTGCCTAAGAACATCTGCCGAAAGGCCATAATCATTTAACATTACCAGTAAGAGATGCTACAGACACAGTTTACACATTTCTATTCATGTAACGGGAAAATATGCATAGCTCAAGTTTATGAAACTACTTCACTTGGAAACTTAAAAAGTTAAATTATAAAGGTGATGGGATCAATTTCTGCTCCAGAAAGCCGCACGTTCAATTTATATTAATAAGCTTTATATTATAAATGGGTCCCCGATTAAAAACAAAATTAATAAGGAATATACGTTAACAGTTTATAACTCATAAAAACAATAGAAAACTCTATACTCATAGAAAACTATGCGTCTCATATCGTTGTTGAAAATTTATTTCAATTTAATTTATACTAGTAATTAAAATTAATTATTTCGTCATTGAAAAAAAAACTGGTAATGTATACTTTTAGGACCAATAGTAATTATAGAAAATTAGGTTTTAATAATTTAAAAAACATAAATGTATCTAATGGTGTGTAAAACGTAAATTATGGTTAAATATAGTCCTTTTTAGTGTTTTTATTGAACGAAAAACTTGATACTGATTTAGTGTAATTATTGCCACAGAGCTAGTAAAAAACATCAATCTCTCTGATTAACGTCCATTTACAAATGCTTTAAACGAAAATCTATAAATTTGTTTAGTGAAAACTTTGCCATTGTTTTAGCAAAAGGAAAATGAAAAACATTCTGCCTGAAGAAAGACCATTTACAATTGTATCATACAAAAATTTATAATTTTATTTTAATGTAAACGTTTTTAATGTTTTAGCAAAAAAAGAAAAAAAACATTCTGCTTAAAGAACGACCATTTAGTGATGGTATAAATGAAAAACTATCAATTTGTCTTATTCACTATCAGTGAAAACTTTGTCTTTGGTTTAGTAAAAGAAAGAAAAAATTTCTGTATGAAGAAACACAGAATGCCTTTTCCATGGTATTTTAAAGGAAATACTACTTATTTATTTAGTATAAACAATGCCACAGTTTTCGCATGAAAACAGAATTCTATGTAATAGTATTAATTTCTTATAAGTAATGTCAAAATGAGATCATTAGTTAAGGTAACATTTTAGTGCTTACCTAAAGTGGTTACAGATATGAATATAGCAATTATAACGGATTAAAAATTTTAATAACAAATTTTACAACTTCGAGGTAGTAACAACTAATCTAGATGACTAGTGCTAAATAATATGCCAATGAATATTTAATATAATATTTCACCAAGTGACAGTATAACTTATATAAATAAACTCACATATAAACTCTAAACAATGGCCTTTTTTTATTATTTATCAATAAAACATGACCAGATACAATTTGTATTTATTATTATTATTATTTTAAAAGTAATTGGTAATTTTGGTTTTAATCTTGATGATATTAACAATTGCAATCTTATTTCACAATAATTGCTATAAGTTGTCCTGCAAATGAAAGAGATGGTCATTGAAGTAATAACTTGAATATTTATGTAAATACCGTCTGCTTTTCATCAGATCCAGTGTTATTTGTAATGGAGCAACAAGTGAGTAATACTAAGAATTAGATGGAAAACATGGGAATACCTGAAGGATTATAACAAAACACGATTAGCTGATAAAAGCGATGTCCTTGTCTTATACAAATACTTGAAGTACTGGCAGAACAAACATTTATAAATATAAAAATCTATTACGATCTTATTGAATGCAAAATATCTTAATAGCATACTAAAACGACTGGCTTCGTTGCGTCTTGAGTACAGTCGAAACGTCATCTAAACATTTAGTTTTTATATTAGAATCGCTTGGAACAATGAGGAAGCACTGCGGTTAGTTCATATCACTGGGGTACGTTTGGCAACAAAAGAAACTAGGGACCGGAGATAAGCAACCGTATATAAATATTTTCTAACCAAACTGTAAAATTAAAATGACATTTAATATAATAAAATACTTGTGACACATATTAAATTTTTTTATTTATGTAATATGCTTATATAGAGGTATTATCGAATAAAATATACAACATATATTATGTTATATTACTTATGTATAGAATATTCGATTTTTCATTCAGAACAGTTTGATTGAGTATGTTTTGAAGAGTTTTCAAAATAATTTTAAACATATTTATTTTAAGACAACTGATATAATTTGATTACACCGTAGAACAAGCGTCAAATAAATTACAGCGCTGATAATAATAGGTAAGTACTTTGTAGTTATTTTAACACGTTTAGACATTACTATTGTGATGTAGGAACTTTATGTCATATGGAGTGTTCAGGCAGTAAATCATACCGACCACAAACCTTTAGTGCTGACGCAACAGAATGGTACAAGTCCGTTACTTTAGGAAAGTCATTTTACACATAAAATCACGTTTTAAGTGTGTGCAAAATGTTTTTTTGGCGGCCCTTACTAAAAAAACAATTAGCCACTTGACAGGATTGTAATGGTAGTTAACTATTTTCTATAGAAAATAACAATAGCATTTATTTTTGAAATAAGGCGTAGAGCACCTATCTTAGAAGAAATGCACTCTACAGATTACTAATATGTTATTCTGAGATTCACTAATTCATTAATATTTTACATTAAATTTTTGATTTATAACAATCATTTAGTTGTTTTGTTGTTAAAAATTATAATTTACTGATTTTTATCATTTAAAAAAGTTTTAATGGTTTTTTTAGAATAATCCCCCAAATTTTAAATCTATGTAGTTCATATTTACTCCATTTTCTCATTAAGTTTTGAATAATTTTGATTTAGTTTTCGTTTCATCGAATAATGTATTTTATATAGTATTAAGTCAAATAAGTTATATTTTAAAAATCATCACAAACTTTTAAACATTTTGTAAATAATATTTTCTAGTCTCTTATAACTGAAGTTGAATTTGGGTAATCCCTGCCCAAGAAACTGAACATCCACCTGACGCTATCATCCTAACTTGATGGAACACTGGCTTCAACTTCAAGATATATCATTTTTTGTAGTATATACAAGATAATATAATTTTTAATATAAATGTGTATAATTTGACATCATGAATTTCCATGGTCCAGCATTTTGCCTTTCTATACATGTGACTCTCAGTGAATCTCTCTCTTTCTTTCTCTCTAGCTACGGATGCATGTAATCTGTGTATTTATTATACAAGCCTTTATATCAAACGATATAAGATTAGAAACCTAAAATATCTGCAGCTACTAACTTTAGGTTATACAAGAGAAAAACAGGGACCTGAGAATAAAGCTTAGAAGTAAAAAGTTTTCATGGGTTTTGAACAATTTCATAGTTCACATACATACTATGCAGTAACGCAAAGTACACGTAAGCTATTTGATAATCACTGATGATGTTGATACTGTTTATCAACGAAAATCTTTAAATATATAATAAATAAATATTTCTTGTGTTTATACAACCTTATTTGTTTTTGATTATTAAACAAGAAAAGATATTTTGTACATATATATATATATAAATATATATATATATATATATATATATATATATATATATTTATTTATTTATTTATATATAATTGAATTGTAAATTCAATTATAATTCTTGTATTTGTATTTTGACTTAGTTCTTTATTAATACACAATAATACATAGTGCGATATATATATATATAATGTACTAATTTTCAATTGTTAACAAAATACATTTTTATACATCCAATCAAGTTCAAACGTTTGTTTAAACTATTGCGGATGACAATTGATGTTAATACAGTTTTTTCAAATATGTATTGAATAATTTAAATTTAAAAAACTTGACGTCTCAGTCAGATTCGAACTCAGTAACTACATATTAGAATTTCAGCACTTTGGCACTGAGTCCACTTTTCATAGCTAGAAATTCATGTATATGAAATTATGAGAGTAAGGTTTCTTGAAATAATGAAGTTATAAAGAGGTGGATAAAATGAAACGTTTTAGACCACAATCAACTTAATAAACTAGAAACAAAAAAAGAAAGGAAATAAATAGTAACAAACACAAATAATAGTCCAACACCATATGCCTATAGAGAGGAATATAAAAAATTGCAAGGAAATTCCCTTTCTAATTTTCTACTTAATATTGTGATTCTGTATTTATATATTTATATTATTTGTAAATATAAATAAAAAGTAACTTAAATAAAAATTTTTTTATCGACTCAAGTAGGAATTGACTTTTTTTCTTTTCTAAATTACCGGTTTTGTTTTCAATATGTTTTACATTATATATTGTTTGTGCAATGCCCACATAATGCAAATGGATGCGCTTACAGTCAATTAAAATATAAGGCTCCGCTACTTAAACAGCGGCCATGTGAATTAAGTAGAAGCGATTATTTGCAGCGAGGATTAGTCGAAGAGTTAATCTACACTTTGAGTTTGAGTTTTAAAGCAGGAAGTGCCAGTTTAATACCTGCATAGTTTATTGGGAGGGCGGAAACTTCTTCAGGATGCTATCTGGATCTTATGTAACACTAATAGTTAACAATATGTTTTGCAATTTGTAATGCCAAAACTGTAATTGTTTCATATTTGAACAAGGAACTAACCATTTGTAGTTGAATTTTGCAATTATTTCTGCCTTCTTTAAAATATTCAAATATATAAATTAACGAACTCCAGCTCACAATACATAATGTTCCTTCAAAAACTTTTCAATGACGAAATCGTCATCATCATTTAGCTAATACAACACCCAGAACTGTAACTGTTTAATTAAAATTGTTTTATAATACACACCGAAGATGACTTTGACACTGAAACGAATTTGAGGAACAGTTTATTTACTTTGAGTTGGTGTTCCTTATTATTTAATTATCCATGTTTTGACAGAAACTTTCAGCGTGGGCACAGCAAACATGTTTTTGTTACACGCGTTTTTATACACTGGGATCTAAGTGAAATCAATTTAAATAACACCATTAAATATTTAAAGGCTCAATTCAAATGCCATTTCATTGCCATTATTCCTAAATAATGTTGATATTTATCATTTTCAGATCGATCTATTCTATTGTTTTAGGCTCTCATTTAGTTTTCCTTGATGAAGTCAAATTAACAGTTATGTACTATTTAGGAACAATAAGGAATAAAATAAAATTATCGATGAATCTATAAATAGAAGTAGAGTGGGGGGTTGGAATCACGATGTTTAAAAAAAACTCCTTCTTCATGTATAAATTTAATTGCGAAAATATTAAAGAGCTACATTGAGGAGTAGATACAATAACTTCAATTTTTTTATTGTTAGTTATTGATCTCTACCTGGGATCAATTTTTTGCTCTAGACACGTTGGCCTCGAGTCGAAATTACAATTGCATAGAAATGTAACTGTCACAACTGCTGTACATAATTTATCCCGAAAATGGTTAATATCGCTGATATTTTTACACTAAAGAATACTTTTATGTGGCTTCAAAAATAGTCAAGTGGGAAAGAGATTAGGTCACCTTAGTCTGTCTACCATCCCAAATAGGGAGTATTTAAAGTTACAAGAACACAGTTACTTCTGTGAGGCTCTATGCAGATAGAGTGGGGCTCTATCTTGTTGGAAAACAAGCCCTTTTACCTCCTCAATATCCTCCACTTGAGGACAAAACATGCAGTTAACATGGCATGGTATATGTCTTTGTATATTGTTCTCCCTACAAAATGAACACACCTAATTATTTTCTATCAAACCGTACCAAACATTAACTTTGGTAAGTCCCATTGATCCTGAATAATATGATGTGGTGACCTTTACCCATAGATTCAGTAACTCTGACCATGCTGTTATGACGGATGGCTGTTCCATATCTGTAACATGAGCAACGAAGTCAGTGGATCTTGAAACACAAAGGTTTTAATAAAGTAGAAAGACATAATGATCAGGCAAGTAGAGCAAAAGGAATGATCAGGCATTACATTGTTTAGCAGCTCAAATTATTACAACTAACCTAATCACAGTCACAATTGATTAGTATCTGTTTGTCATTTCAATTTAATCACTTTGTTTCTGTTTTAAGAGATAAACTTTAATATTTGTTTAGTATTGTGGATAGGATAGGAACACAATTACCTTAAACTTGTGGCAATATTTGTTTTTAATGAAATCAGACTAAAATTGTAGAGCCTGTAAAGCAGAGTCCCAATACAGGCTGCATTGAATGAATGTTAGTTCTGTAGCCTTTATCGATGAATGCTGACTTTGTAATGTAAACGGTGTAAAATACATTTGCTCTCAGGAACTGTTTAAACAAACTCGATTGGATTTCTGTAACGACGTGAGGGAACAAAGAATTGCATTCAACACAGTAACTGCAACATCGTTTAATCTTCTTCTACCAGTCTTTAACGATTTGAACTTAGTAACTGCTAAGAGAGAAATATTTAGTGGAAAGGTAATGGTTTTTATTCGAAAGTAAGAGCTTGAAAACAAACAATTTCTTTACAAATATCTATAACGAAATTTTGTTAAAATTATTCAGTTAAAATTGATTATAGCGAATTTTACTACTAACACATCTAACTCAAAGACAGATGTAGTGCGAATTTCGATGGGCCAATTTATTCACCAAGATGGTGAATTTAGGGTGGCCAACAATCCTATATTCATATGGGTCCCACAAACAGAAGAGAATATAGAAAAATTAATACTGACGAACAACTAATATTTAAGTTACTCTTTTCTGAAACGAAAGATAGATAAACGCAAAGCCCTATAGCTCTAAATACATTTCAGACACACATAACATTATTCTTGAAGGGAAATATTAAAACATTAATGTAAATAGAACTTACACACTTTTGAGTTGAGGTTTATCGAAAAAGGAACTAAATATTTGGAATTAATTCATTTGACGCAATAAGCAGGGTATTGTACAGCATCTATATATACATACATGCATATATATATATATAGCCTGCTAACAATACGGAGACCATACATTGGTCATTTTGCATTCAAACTGGCAGCCGGGTACTTGTGGCAGCCGTATACGGCTGCCACATAGTAATCCATGGTAATGTAACACCCTCTGACAATAATCGAAATAAATACCATGTCAAAAAGTGTAAAAAGAAGTGTTTTATTGGAGCTATACTGTATTTGGAAGTTCTATGGTCATGCTGAATTTTTAAAAAATAATTTGTAATAACCAAACGGTGCTCGTATTGATAGCAGAGTGAACGGGATTTGTATATCACAAGTTCGTAACATTTCCGCCAGGGGCAGCATAGTCGCCTCCTATATATAAATTTACTGTATATTTCAACCATTCTCTAACATTATGGCAGCCACAAACTTGGCAACATTGCTGGCATCCACATGGATATCAATCGTACAACGTAATGTATATATTTGAATTGGACAAAGAATCGCTGGAAAGTGACCAATCGGGGGTTTTTGAGGATGCTGAAATCAATGCCGTCATCGAAAGTCACCGGGGATGTACTGGTGAGGCTAAACCCATGTGCAAAAGGGGTTGAATTAGGGTAAAAATGTCAGATGCCTAAGAATAGCGGGATAATGACCGTTCGGGTGTTTTTGAGGATGCTAAATTCAATGGTGTCATCTAGAGTCACCGGGGATGGACCGGATGTGACTACGTAAGTACCAAAGGGATGATTTGGGGTAAAAAAGTCAAAAGTCAAAAAATCGCTGGAACATAACCACTCGGGGGTTTTTGAGGATGCTGAATTCAATGCCGCCATCGAAAGTCACGGGGGATGGACAGATGAGACTCTACGTGAGTGCCAAAGGTATGATTTGGGGTAGAAATGTCAAAAGCGAAACAATTACTAGAAAATAAAAACTCGGGGAAATTTGATGAGGCGGAATTCAATGCCCTCACCGAAAGTAACCGGTAATGCATTGGTGTGGTTCCACGAGAGTACCAAAGGGGTGAATTGGGGTGAGAATGTCAGAGGTCAAAAAATCGCTGAAAAATATCCGCTTGGGGGTTTTTGAGGATGCTGAATTCAATGCCGTCATCGGAAGTCTACGTGGATGTACTTGTGGGGCTAAATCCATGTACCAAAGGGGTTGAATTAGGGTAAACATGTCAGATGTCTAAGAATCGCAGGATAATTACCGTTCGGGGGTTTTTGAGGATGCTAAATTCAATGGCGTCATCTAGAATCACCGGGAATAGACCGGATGTGACTCTACGTAAGTACCAAAGGGATGATTTGGGGGTAAAAAAGTCAAAAGTCAAAAAATAACTAGAAAATAACCATTCGGGGTTTTTGGTAAGGCGGAATGTAATGCCGTCCCAGAGAGTCGCCGGGGATGCACTGGTATGGTTCCACGCGAGTACAAAAGGAGTGGTTGGGGTGAAAAAGTCAAAACTCAAAAAATCGCTGGAAATAACCACTCGGGGGGTTTTGAGGATGCTGAATTCAATGCCGCCATCGAAAGTCACGGGGGATGGACAGATGAGACTCTACGTAAGTGTCAAAGGGATGATTTGGGGTAGAAATGTAAAACGTCAAAAAAAATACTAGAAAATAACAACTCTGGGAATTTTGATGAAGCGGAATTCAATGCCGTTATCGATGCATTGGTGCGGTTCCACGCGAGTACCAAAGGGGTGAATTGGGGTGAAAATGTCAGCAGTCAAAAAATCGCTGGAAAATATCCGCACGGAGGTTTTTGGGGACGCTGAATTCAATGCCGTCATCGAAAGTCTCCGGGGATGTACTGGTGAGGCTAAACCCATGCACCTATGGGGTTGAATTAGGGTCAAAATGTCAGATGCATAAAAATCGCGGGAAATGACCATTTGGGGGTTTCTGAAGATGCTAAATTCAATGACGTCATCTAGAGTCACCGGGGATGGACGGTTGTGACTCTACGTTAGTACCAAAGGGATGATTTGGGGTAGAAATGTCAAAAGTCAAAAACGTACTAGAAAATAAGAAATCGGGAATTTTTGATTATACGGAATTCAATGCAGTCACCGAAAGTCGCCGGGGATCCATTGGTGTGGTTCCATGCGACTAGCAAAAGGGTAAATTGGGGTGAAAATGTCAGAAGTATAAAAAATCGCTGAAACATAACCGCTCGGGGGTTTCTGAGCGTGCTGATATCAATGGCGTCATCGAAAGTCACCAGGGATGGACGTATGTGACTCTACGTGAGTGCCAAAGGGAGAATTGGGGTAAAAAGGTCAGAGGCCAAGAGATCGATATAAAATGATCACTGGGGGTTTTTAATGATGCTGAGTCTAATCCTAGCACCGAAGTTGGCCATGTACAATCCAGGATAGGACTGCGGGTGTCGCTGTGGGTGAATTGAGGTAAAACTTGCCAGAATCTAAAATATTGCCCAAAAATGGGCATTCGAAGCTTTTCGAAGGTCTTAGTCCCTTGTCATCAAAATAAGATGTAAGGGGTTACCAAGGGGTGATTATATCACATTGACAATAAATCGCCCAAAATTGGCATGTTTCCAACTATGCAACATAACCAAAAGAAAGAGTCGGGTTCGCGACCTTGTATTGGACAGAAGCTGTGCTACATCTATTGACAGAAATGTTTGTGATATGAAAATATAAACAGGCGGCACTCCGATAGCAGTTCTAGCACGTTTGTTTACGTCATGTCTGTCAAACTAATCTTTATAGCTTGAAGCAGTGTTTCAATGCAGCCTGTCCATGTGCTTTAAGAATGTTAAAGACTGTATGCTCGAACGATTCAATTTGAAAAGATAACCGTTTGTCCCAAATTGATAATTTTATAAAAATTAAATTTTTTATTTAATTTTTAAAATAATGTATATTGTCTACCTAATTGTCATATATTTTCTTTCCATTTCTACTTAGACTATCTAAACATTTATGTTTGTTTTCTCATTCTTCTTCGGGTAATTAATTGTCTTCTCTTTTCGTGTTATTTTCTTTTGTTCTCTTAAAAAGGATGGTATCGTTAGGGGTGGTAGCGGAATGACTTTTCAGCCATCAGTTAATGAAAAAATTTCTACTATAACCGTAAATAAAAAAAAACTATAAATAAGTAGACCTTATATTCTTTCAACCTTTATACAACTTAAAATAAACGACAAAGAGAATTTGTTGACCCACATCATTTCATCGACTTATCTTGATCAGTTTATATATTCAGAAAACCTATTATGCCAATATCTACAAATTCCAAGCTTAACCTTTAACTACCGTCATCGTGCCTGACCATCAGCGACGGGTTAGCCGAAGAAGACAGTGATTCAGGTGCTGTATCTAATGACCAACTTTTAGAAGGCATTAAAGAGAATAGGGGAATTGTGCAACAGAGTGCAGAAGTAATTTAGTAAAAGATCATGATACCGAATATCAACGAAGTGCATCAGACGATGAAGATGATTTCGAAAAACTGCAACCGCCAGATATTTACAAATTTTTCTATTTGTATAGATAAATTGTTATAAACAATGTAGAATTTGTCCAGCAACAAAATATAGAAGGACTAGTTACACTTTGTAAGCTGACTTTGAACAGCCAATATGTCTAGAATGTTCTGAGCCGCTGTGTAAATATTGCTGTCAAAATTGAGTTATTATTTCTAATGCGTTTCCATAAATAAAGCTTATAATGTCTCAAATGTTATCTTGTACATAAAGGTAAGTGTGTACAATCAGTGAACAAGATATAATTAGTGTATGTTAATTATCGTGCGATTATAAGTCTTTTTAGCTAAACTGCGCTAAAATCTGTAGAAGGTTTTATTTACTACAGTTTTCAATTAGTAAATAAAATATAACTGATCTCATAAAACTACATTTACCCTAGTTACATGCAACCAGAATATTCAAAAACAATTTTTATAAAGTAAATGCAAGATAAATTGTTAAACCGCACAATAAATCACAGTTAGAAATTTCGTGCCTGTGAGCTACAACGGCAGTACTAATGTGACAGAAATGTGCAGGACGGTAGTTAAAGGTCAATAAATACTGAATCATCTTTCGTTAATCTCTGTATTGTATACAAGAACCTAAATGACATCTGTGCGAGTGTTGTCAGTTTATATTACGATATGAGGCTGGTGTAAACAAACATAGGTCCAAGCCAAACAAAGATAAAGGCTCGCACTCGACAAGTACTCTCGTGGACGAATGCCCGAAAAACTGACTTTCTGCATTCTATCTTTTCCATCCCTTTCTCTCATTTACATACGGCGTAAACGTAAATAATTTATCGTATTCTCCCAGCGTCAAAATGGTCGTATAAAGACGGAAACATTTGTTTCTATCCTCGACTTTAGCCGCTGGTAGTCTATATTTTATTTTATTAATATGTTTATTGAATAAGTTGGTATTAACTTTTAGTGAATATATATGGTGTAGGCCATATTAAGTGTTACATCTGTTAATACAAGTGTTAACATGTTTGTAATGTTACCAAATTGTAACAATATACAGCAAATAATAGTCACTTTTAGATTATTAAAATCGGAAAGAGATGATATGACAATTAATTTGAAAAGCAAGTTAAATTAAAAAATAAATACTTTATCGATCATGTAGTATCTAAGAGCACCAAGGGAAAAGAACGAGATGCATTGACCGGACCATTAAGATAAGTTTGGTCATCAAGTAAACAAACGCGCCAGAATGGCTTTCGGAGTGTCGGCTGTTTATGTTTCCATATCAGAATTGTGTCTGTAAATACACAGCATAGTTCTCTCCAAGATAAGGTCGCGAATCCACAGCTGTATGTCCTAAAATAACATGTTTACAAATTCCTTAAGTACTTACATCGAGAACTCTAATGAAACACTTGGCAACAATATCTCAACTTTTCCAAATGAATGACCAAGTTATTAAAGAGCTAGCGTTATTTATAGGCCATACAACATCATTTTTATCAATAATAATATTATATATATTTTTTCATCCAAATACTCAAAAATAGTTTGTAAGATATAAATAATGTAGATAAGAAAGAACACGTGGATATATACACACATTCTATGACCATAAGGGCAAAACATTTTAAGTACTTATTTAAGGATACATGTATCATAGGTGTTAATATGCCAATTAAACTAGAGAGCAGTTCAGGCGGTTTAAGCAATGGTAAATATTTAAAATTCTTTATTTCTATATCTCTGCAGACTATACGTAAGGATATATAGTTCTTCCCAATGTATATTGCAGTGTAGCTAGGAATCAAGACGTTTTCAGTAAGCAATGTAATTAATCTATTATGTTTATCCTCGATATTCTAGTCCCAAGAGTAACGTTAATGTCTATGAGATTTTCACTCACTTTAGAGTTGCATGAAAAACTGTTTCAAGTATGGTGATCATTGGTACGGAAACAAATACAGTAGTGCATGGATAATTCGAGGTAGATGGCACCGAGACACCGTCGGATTACCGAAAACTTGGATTACACGGAAATAGCTTCCTGTACACTAGAAACAGGAGTTCTAATGAACCCTAATACTATAATTAAGAATGCACAAAATACGTATGTAGAACTTTATTGATTACAGTACATACATAAATTAATGTTGCTTGGCTCTTCAAGACTACTGTACTGAATCTTGCTTGCGAGGATACCATACGATATGAATACCATACTAAGTATCGGCAATTATAGCTAAAAAAAGCCAATGCTCGTTGTAATCTTTATCAGGACGCCCAATGTTTTGATCGTAGATAGTCTTTTTGTTCGCCTACCATAAAAATAAAACGAGATTATCAGTAAAATATCAGCAGACCTGTGCTATTTTACAGCTAGTTTTTGAAGACGGGTTCCTCAGCTATAATGCCAAAACATTTTTAAATTTTTTCACCATAATAATAATAATAATAATAAATCAAATTGTAGATATACGAGCCAGGAGGGATACGGTTAAAGATGGAGATGCATTGACCGGAACATTAAGATAAGTTTGGTCTGCCGTCAAATAAACAAACGCGTCAGAATGGCTTTCGGAGTGTCGGGTGTTTATGTTTCCATATTAGAATTGTATCTGAAAATATATAGCATAGTTCTCTCCAAGATAAGGTCGAGAATCCACAGCTGTATGTCCTTTCCAGCGAACCAACAGTGTATGTTTGAAGGAATTGACAGATGTAATATAATGGGAGTGGTACAGTCTCGTAAACTACCGAGTGTCAATTTTTATGAGATTTTTTTTATATTAGGATTTTATATTTATTTGCTAATAAGTTCAAGAAATAATTCCGTTCTTGACGATAACACTTGCGTTTTTGCAAACACAAATACCAGTAACCGCATAATTATTTATAAAGTTTTACAAAAGCATGCTAAAATAGCATGTTTATAAATTCTTGAAGTACTTACATCGAGTACTCTAATGAAACACTTGGCAACATTATCTCAACTCTTCCAAATAAATGACCAAGGTATTAAAGAACTAGCGTTATTTATAGGCCATACAACATCATTTTTATCAATAATAAGATTTTTTTTTTCATCCAAAATACTCAAAAATAGTTTGAAAGATATAAATAATGTAGCAAAGAAAGAACACGTGGATATATACACAGATTCTATGAACATAAGGGCAAAACATTTTAAGTACTTACATGTATCATAGGTGTTAATATGCCAATTAAACTAGAGAGCAGTTCAGGCGGTTTAAGCAATGGTAAATATTTAAAATTCTTTATTTCTACATCTCTGAAGATTATATGTAAGGATATAGTTCTTCCCAATGTATATTGCAGTAATCAAAACGTTTTCGGTAAGCAATGTAATACATCTATTATGTTTATCCTCGATATTCTAGTCTCAAGAGTAACTTTAATGTCTATGGGATTTTCACTCACTTTAGAGTTGCATAAAAAACCGTTTCAAGTACGGTGATCATTGGTACGGAAACAAATACAGTAGTGCATGGATAATTCGAGGTAGATGGCACCGAGACACCGTCGGATTACCGAAAACTTGGATTACACGGAAACAGCTTCCTGTACACTAGAAAAAAACAGGAGTTCTAATGAACCCTAATACTATAATTAAGAATGCACAAAATACGTATGTAGAACTTTATTGATTACAGTACATACATAAATTAATGTTGCTTGGCTCTTCAAGACTACTGTACTGAATCTTGCTTGAGAGGATACCATACGATATGAATACCATACAAGTATCGGCAATTATAGCTAAAAAAAGCCGATGCCCGTTGTAATCTTTATCAGAACGCCCAATGTTTTGATCGTAGATAGTCTTTTTGTTCGCCTACCATAAAAATAAAACGAGATTATCAGTAAATCTAAAGTATAGTGAACAATTACCGTGATCATCGGTAGTAAATATTTATGATTATCAACGTCTAAAGATTGACTACAAAACGTTATATAAGCTCTTGGTTAAGGTTGCTTAACTGAAGTAATTTTCTATCAACGAAGAATAGAGAATATTCAAATTGAAATATTAAGTCTGTAATTAGGAGTTATTACAAACTAGTGGTAGGATTCGTAAAATATATAAACAAAGAAGACAGTTTTGAGAAGTGATTGAGTATTAGCAGACTTTGTCTTGAGATCAGACACAGCCGAACAAAATAAAATCATTCTGATACTAACTATAAAAATGTATTTAACATGTCGACCGAAGAACGGAGAGATTTTTTAAAGTGAAAAAATCTACAAAACAGTCATTATCTTTTACGTCTTGTTTTTTGAACAAGAAATACCATCATAGAGACTAATTTTATTTTGTCACTCTGCATAACGCTATTTTATAGCTAGTTTTTGAAGACTGGTTCCTCAGCTATATTCGCCAAAATATTTGTAAATTATTTCACCATAATAATAATAATAAATCAAATTGTAGATATGCGAGCCAGGAGGGATACGGTTAAAGATAGAATTAAAGAAGAAGATTAAAATATACTTAAATCTTATCAGATATATTTTCAGGTGCATTCAACGTGTCTTGATAAAAGTAACATCACAATCAAGGTGAAATGTCATTCTTTCAGAAAATATCTAAGGGAGGAATTAAAGAAATGTTTTCACCTGCCAACAACGACTACCAGGAAAATTTAATGAATGTAGTTAAAGAAGAACTTTTAGAAAAAATAGGTCTTTACCGAAACACATTTGTACCTATAACAACTTATGACAAATCAAATATGGTGGATAAATAAAAGAGATGTATTACATTGCTTACCGAAAACGTTTTTCACCGTGATGCCTAGCTACAATGTAATATACATTGGGAAGAACTATATCCTTACAGTTTTTGGTTACATTTGGCTGTCGTAAGTACAGAAATACTATTATTTCAATGTTTAATTTTTTTGCCCGAAAATGGTAATTTGTGCTCGTTTGAACCTATAAAATGTAGACGTGTTCAATGGGCCAATGTGAGCAAGAAATTACCATTAGATGAGATTCGACCAAATAAACGCCTTCTTTTATTTACAATGTACAATAAAGGTAGATTTTTCTGGTTACCTACCTGAGGTAAAGGTGATACAATATATCGAAGAAGTTTTTGAAATAAAGTAAGAAATATATCGCCATACGTCTAAGCTAAATTAGAACAGATGTAAATTGGCCTTTACATTCATTCGTCGCAGAAATTGAACACCTCACAGACACAGTGTTTGTTAATCCCCGTGGCATGGGCTTGATAGGCACTTATAGGTGGTGTTGGTTGCCAGGTGCGTCTTCAGTTTCAGCCACAATATCTGGATTAACGAAGTTGTACTCAATGTTTTTACCTTCATCGAAGTTGATTTTTAAAACTATTTCTTCATTAATTAATTAGTTTTTAGGTTTACATTTTTTTTGTTACTTTTTTCTCTATTTATATATAGGTAAAGAAAAATAAATACTTGTTAAACACAAGGTTTTCCTTTTAATATATTTTCTCGTTTTATATTTATTAGTCATTTATTTAACTAGTATTATAAGTAATATAAAATTTGCAATTATTATTTCATTCTTAATTTCATATTATATCTACACAATTTTGTATATTAAGTTTCGTTTCTTTGCTACATTATTTATATTTTTGTAACAATTTTTGTTTATTTTGGATGAAAAAAAATATATGTATTATGTTATTATTGACAAAAATATCATATATCTTTGAAAGTGTAATAAAATATAGTAGAAATCACTTGAAATAAAAAATTTCATTACATCCCGGACCCTCAGCTCAAGTGGTCTGACGTAATATCTTATTATAATTTTTGCCCGTAAATGCTTTAGTGATAACCCGAAATCATTGCAACTAAATGTATGCTCCACATTACAAATATTACATTAACATTTAATTTGAAAAAAACATTATTATTGGTTATTCTTTTTTTTATAAAGACAACAGTAAATAGAATTTTATGTTTTTAAAATCATAAAATATATACTTTCCTATTTAACCTACTTTAGATCAAATCTTATAATTATCTAAGACTTATAATTTGTTAAATCAATGTTTATTTCCCTTAGATCAAAAGTAGCGTTTTAAATGAGGTATTAAAATAATATTGCTTATAAACGCTATGGAATTGGAATTTTCACAAAATATAATAGTTCTTAATTTTTTGTGTTTACATTAATAAAGTTGAATGTGAAAAATTTGGTTCACGATATTTTGTATAAGAATTAAAATCACTGTATGAATGGAGAAATCAAACTCTTACCTTTAATAACTATACTCATTCGGCATTTGATAGACAACAAACTGTAATGTGAGTTTCAAGCCACCGGCAAGAATTCTATGAATTGACTGATAAAATCTTCCCTTGTTAACAATGCCACAGTTTTCGCATGAAAACAGAATTCTATGTAATAGTATTAATTTCTTATAAGTAATGTCAAAATGAGATCATTAGTTAAGGTAACATTTTAGTGCTTACCTAAAGTGGTTACAGATATGAATATAGCAATTATAACGGATTAAAAATTTTAATAACAAATTTTACAACTTCGAGGTAGTAACAACTAATCTAGATGACTAGTGCTAAATAATATGCCAATGAATATTTAATATAATATTTCACCAAGTGACAGTATAACTTATATAAATAAACTCACATATAAACTCTAAACAATGGCCTTTTTTTATTATTTATCAATAAAACATGACCAGATACAATTTGTATTTATTATTATTATTATTTTAAAAGTAATTGGTAATTTTGGTTTTAATCTTGATGATATTAACAATTGCAATCTTATTTCACAATAATTGCTATAAGTTGTCCTGCAAATGAAAGAGATGGTCATTGAAGTAATAACTTGAATATTTATGTAAATACCGTCTGCTTTTCATCAGATCCAGTGTTATTTGTAATGGAGCAACAAGTGAGTAATACTAAGAATTAGATGGAAAACATGGGAATACCTGAAGGATTATAACAAAACACGATTAGCTGATAAAAGCGATGTCCTTGTCTTATACAAATACTTGAAGTACTGGCAGAACAAACATTTATAAATATAAAAATCTATTACGATCTTATTGAATGCAAAATATCTTAATAGCATACTAAAACGACTGGCTTCGTTGCGTCTTGAGTACAGTCGAAACGTCATCTAAACATTTAGTTTTTATATTAGAATCGCTTGGAACAATGAGGAAGCACTGCGGTTAGTTCATATCACTGGGGTACGTTTGGCAACAAAAGAAACTAGGGACCGGAGATAAGCAACCGTATATAAATATTTTCTAACCAAACTGTAAAATTAAAATGACATTTAATATAATAAAATACTTGTGACACATATTAAATTTTTTTATTTATGTAATATGCTTATATAGAGGTATTATCGAATAAAATATACAACATATATTATGTTATATTACTTATGTATAGAATATTCGATTTTTCATTCAGAACAGTTTGATTGAGTATGTTTTGAAGAGTTTTCAAAATAATTTTAAACATATTTATTTTAAGACAACTGGTATAATTTGATTACACCGTAGAACAAGCGTCAAATAAATTACAGCGCTGATAATAATAGGTAAGTACTTTGTAGTTATTTTAACACGTTTAGACATTACTATTGTGATGTAGGAACTTTATGTCATATGGTAACCGCACTGAGTGTTCAGGCAGTAAATCATACCGACCACAAACCTTTAGTGCTGACGCAACAGAATGGTACAAGTCCGTTACTTTAGGAAAGTCATTTTACACATAAAATCACGTTTTAAGTGTGTGCAAAATGTTTTTTTGGCGGCCCTTACTAAAAAAACAATTAGCCACTTGACAGGATTGTAATGGTAGTTAACTATTTTCTATAGAAAATAACAATAGCATTTATTTTTGAAATAAGGCGTAGAGCACCTATCTTAGAAGAAATGCACTCTACAGATTACTAATATGTTATTCTGAGATTCACTAATTCATTAATATTTTACATTAAATTTTTGATTTATAACAATCATTTAGTTGTTTTGTTGTTAAAAATTATAATTTACTGATTTTTATCATTTAAAAAAGTTTTAATGGTTTTTTTAGAATAATCCCCCAAATTTTAAATCTATGTAGTTCATATTTACTCCATTTTCTCATTAAGTTTTGAATAATTTTGATTTAGTTTTCGTTTCATCGAATAATGTATTTTATATAGTATTAAGTCAAATAAGTTATATTTTAAAAATCATCACAAACTTTTAAACATTTTGTAAATAATATTTTCTAGTCTCTTATAACTGAAGTTGAATTTGGGTAATCCCTGCCCAAGAAACTGAACATCCACCTGACGCTATCATCCTAACTTGATGGAACACTGGCTTCAACTTCAAGATATATCATTTTTTGTAGTATATACAAGATAATATAATTTTTAATATAAATGTGTATAATTTGACATCATGAATTTCCATGGTCCAGCATTTTGCCTTTCTATACATGTGACTCTCAGTGAATCTCTCTCTTTCTTTCTCTCTAGCTACGGATGCATGTAATCTGTGTATTTATTATACAAGCCTTTATATCAAACGATATAAGATTAGAAACCTAAAATATCTGCAGCTACTAACTTTAGGTTATACAAGAGAAAAACAGGGACCTGAGAATAAAGCTTAGAAGTAAAAAGTTTTCATGGGTTTTGAACAATTTCATAGTTCACATACATACTATGCAGTAACGCAAAGTACACGTAAGCTATTTGATAATCACTGATGATGTTGATACTGTTTATCAACGAAAATCTTTAAATATATAATAAATAAATATTTCTTGTGTTTATACAACCTTATTTGTTTTTGATTATTAAACAAGAAAAGATATTTTGTACATATATATATATATATATAAATATATATATATATATATATATATATATATATATATATATATTTATTTATTTATATATAATTGAATTGTAAATTCAATTATAATTCTTGTATTTGTATTTTGACTTAGTTCTTTATTAATACACAATAATACATAGTGCGATATATATATATATAATGTACTAATTTTCAATTGTTAACAAAATACATTTTTATACATCCAATCAAGTTCAAACGTTTGTTTAAACTATTGCGGATGACAATTGATGTTAATACAGTTTTTTCAAATATGTATTGAATAATTTAAATTTAAAAAACTTGACGTCTCAGTCAGATTCGAACTCAGTAACTACATATTAGAATTTCAGCACTTTGGCACTGAGTCCACTTTTCATAGCTAGAAATTCATGTATATGAAATTATGAGAGTAAGGTTTCTTGAAATAATGAAGTTATAAAGAGGTGGATAAAATGAAACGTTTTAGACCACAATCAACTTAATAAACTAGAAACAAAAAAAGAAAGGAAATAAATAGTAACAAACACAAATAATAGTCCAACACCATATGCCTATAGAGAGGAATATAAAAAATTGCAAGGAAATTCCCTTTCTAATTTTCTACTTAATATTGTGATTCTGTATTTATATATTTATATTATTTGTAAATATAAATAAAAAGTAACTTAAATAAAAATTTTTTTATTGACTCAAGTAGGAATTGACTTTTTTTCTTTTCTAAATTACCGGTTTTGTTTTCAATATGTTTTACATTATATATTGTTTGTGCAATGCCCACATAATGCAAATGGATGCGCTTACAGTCAATTAAAATATAAGGCTCCGCTACTTAAACAGCGGCCATGTGAATTAAGTAGAAGCGATTATTTGCAGCGAGGATTAGTCGAAGAGTTAATCTACACTTTGAGTTTGAGTTTTAAAGCAGGAAGTGCCAGTTTAATACCTGCATAGTTTATTGGGAGGGCGGAAACTTCTTCAGGATGCTATCTGGATCTTATGTAACACTAATAGTTAACAATATGTTTTGCAATTTGTAATGCCAAAACTGTAATTGTTTCATATTTGAACAAGGAACTAACCATTTGTAGTTGAATTTTGCAATTATTTCTGCCTTCTTTAAAATATTCAAATATATAAATTAACGAACTCCAGCTCACAATACATAATGTTCCTTCAAAAACTTTTCAATGACGAAATCGTCATCATCATTTAGCTAATACAACACCCAGAACTGTAACTGTTTAATTAAAATTGTTTTATAATACACACCGAAGATGACTTTGACACTGAAACGAATTTGAGGAACAGTTTATTTACTTTGAGTTGGTGTTCCTTATTATTTAATTATCCATGTTTTGACAGAAACTTTCAGCGTGGGCACAGCAAACATGTTTTTGTTACACGCGTTTTTATACACTGGGATCTAAGTGAAATCAATTTAAATAACACCATTAAATATTTAAAGGCTCAATTCAAATGCCATTTCATTGCCATTATTCCTAAATAATGTTGATATTTATCATTTTCAGATCGATCTATTCTATTGTTTTAGGCTCTCATTTAGTTTTCCTTGATGAAGTCAAATTAACAGTTATGTACTATTTAGGAACAATAAGGAATAAAATAAAATTATCGATGAATCTATAAATAGAAGTAGAGTGGGGGGTTGGAATCACGATGTTTAAAAAAAACTCCTTCTTCATGTATAAATTTAATTGCGAAAATATTAAAGAGCTACATTGAGGAGTAGATACAATAACTTCAATTTTTTTATTGTTAGTTATTGATCTCTACCTGGGATCAATTTTTTGCTCTAGACACGTTGGCCTCGAGTCGAAATTACAATTGCATAGAAATGTAACTGTCACAACTGCTGTACATAATTTATCCCGAAAATGGTTAATATCGCTGATATTTTTACACTAAAGAATACTTTTATGTGGCTTCAAAAATAGTCAAGTGGGAAAGAGATTAGGTCACCTTAGTCTGTCTACCATCCCAAATAGGGAGTATTTAAAGTTACAAGAACACAGTTACTTCTGTGAGGCTCTATGCAGATAGAGTGGGGCTCTATCTTGTTGGAAAACAAGCCCTTTTACCTCCTCAATATCCTCCACTTGAGGACAAAACATGCAGTTAACATGGCATGGTATATGTCTTTGTATATTGTTCTCCCTACAAAATGAACACACCTAATTATTTTCTATCAAACCGTACCAAACATTAACTTTGGTAAGTCCCATTGATCCTGAATAATATGATGTGGTGACCTTTACCCATAGATTCAGTAACTCTGACCATGCTGTTATGACGGATGGCTGTTCCATATCTGTAACATGAGCAACGAAGTCAGTGGATCTTGAAACACAAAGGTTTTAATAAAGTAGAAAGTCATAATGATCAGGCAAGTAGAGCAAAAGGAATGATCAGGCATTACATTGTTTAGCAGCTCAAATTATTACAACTAACCTAATCACAGTCACAATTGATTAGTATCTGTTTGTCATTTCAATTTAATCACTTTGTTTCTGTTTTAAGAGATAAACTTTAATATTTGTTTAGTATTGTGGATAGGATAGGAACACAATTACCTTAAACTTGTGGCAATATTTGTTTTTAATGAAATCAGACTAAAATTGTAGAGCCTGTAAAGCAGAGTCCCAATACAGGCTGCATTGAATGAATGTTAGTTCTGTAGCCTTTATCGATGAATGCTGACTTTGTAATGTAAACGGTGTAAAATACATTTGCTCTCAGGAACTGTTTAAACAAACTCGATTGGATTTCTGTAACGACGTGAGGGAACAAAGAATTGCATTCAACACAGTAACTGCAACATCGTTTAATCTTCTTCTACCAGTCTTTAACGATTTGAACTTAGTAACTGCTAAGAGAGAAATATTTAGTGGAAAGGTAATGGTTTTTATTCGAAAGTAAGAGCTTGAAAACAAACAATTTCTTTACAAATATCTATAACGAAATTTTGTTAAAATTATTCAGTTAAAATTGATTATAGCGAATTTTACTACTAACACATCTAACTCAAAGACAGATGTAGTGCGAATTTCGATGGGCCAATTTATTCACCAAGATGGTGAATTTAGGGTGGCCAACAATCCTATATTCATATGGGTCCCACAAACAGAAGAGAATATAGAAAAATTAATACTGACGAACAACTAATATTTAAGTTACTCTTTTCTGAAACGAAAGATAGATAAACGCAAAGCCCTATAGCTCTAAATACATTTCAGACACACATAACATTATTCTTGAAGGGAAATATTAAAACATTAATGTAAATAGAACTTACACACTTTTGAGTTGAGGTTTATCGAAAAAGGAACTAAATATTTGGAATTAATTCATTTGACGCAATAAGCAGGGTATTGTACAGCATCTATATATACATACATGCATATATATATATATATAGCCTGCTAACAATACGGAGACCATACATTGGTCATTTTGCATTCAAACTGGCAGCCGGGTACTTGTGGCAGCCGTATACGGCTGCCACATAGTAATCCATGGTAATGTAACACCCTCTGACAATAATCGAAATAAATACCATGTCAAAAAGTGTAAAAAGAAGTGTTTTATTGGAGCTATACTGTATTTGGAAGTTCTATGGTCATGCTGAATTTTTAAAAAATAATTTGTAATAACCAAACGGTGCTCGTATTGATAGCAGAGTGAACGGGATTTGTATATCACAAGTTCGTAACATTTCCGCCAGGGGCAGCATAGTCGCCTCCTATATATAAATTTACTGTATATTTCAACCATTCTCTAACATTATGGCAGCCACAAACTTGGCAACATTGCTGGCATCCACATGGATATCAATCGTACAACGTAATGTATATATTTGAATTGGACAAAGAATCGCTGGAAAGTGACCAATCGGGGGTTTTTGAGGATGCTGAAATCAATGCCGTCATCGAAAGTCACCGGGGATGTACTGGTGAGGCTAAACCCATGTGCAAAAGGGGTTGAATTAGGGTAAAAATGTCAGATGCCTAAGAATAGCGGGATAATGACCGTTCGGGGGTTTTTGAGGATGCTAAATTCAATGGTGTCATCTAGAGTCACCGGGGATGGACCGGATGTGACTACGTAAGTACCAAAGGGATGATTTGGGGTAAAAAAGTCAAAAGTCAAAAAATCGCTGGAACATAACCACTCGGGGGTTTTTGAGGATGCTGAATTCAATGCCGCCATCGAAAGTCACGGGGGATGGACAGATGAGACTCTACGTGAGTGCCAAAGGTATGATTTGGGGTAGAAATGTCAAAAGCGAAACAATTACTAGAAAATAAAAACTCGGGGAAATTTGATGAGGCGGAATTCAATGCCCTCACCGAAAGTAACCGGTAATGCATTGGTGTGGTTCCACGAGAGTACCAAAGGGGTGAATTGGGGTGAGAATGTCAGAGGTCAAAAAATCGCTGAAAAATATCCGCTTGGGGGTTTTTGAGGATGCTGAATTCAATGCCGTCATCGGAAGTCTACGTGGATGTACTTGTGGGGCTAAATCCATGTACCAAAGGGGTTGAATTAGGGTAAACATGTCAGATGTCTAAGAATCGCAGGATAATTACCGTTCGGGGGTTTTTGAGGATGCTAAATTCAATGGCGTCATCTAGAATCACCGGGAATAGACCGGATGTGACTCTACGTAAGTACCAAAGGGATGATTTGGGGGTAAAAAAGTCAAAAGTCAAAAAATAACTAGAAAATAACCATTCGGGGTTTTTGGTAAGGCGGAATGTAATGCCGTCCCAGAGAGTCGCCGGGGATGCACTGGTATGGTTCCACGCGAGTACAAAAGGGGTGGTTGGGGTGAAAAAGTCAAAACTCAAAAAATCGCTGGAAATAACCACTCGGGGGGTTTTGAGGATGCTGAATTCAATGCCGCCATCGAAAGTCACGGGGGATGGACAGATGAGACTCTACGTAAGTGTCAAAGGGATGATTTGGGGTAGAAATGTAAAACGTCAAAAAAAATACTAGAAAATAACAACTCTGGGAATTTTGATGAAGCGGAATTCAATGCCGTTATCGATGCATTGGTGCGGTTCCACGCGAGTACCAAAGGGGTGAATTGGGGTGAAAATGTCAGCAGTCAAAAAATCGCTGGAAAATATCCGCACGGAGGTTTTTGGGGACGCTGAATTCAATGCCGTCATCGAAAGTCTCCGGGGATGTACTGGTGAGGCTAAACCCATGCACCTATGGGGTTGAATTAGGGTCAAAATGTCAGATGCATAAAAATCGCGGGAAATGACCATTTGGGGGTTTCTGAAGATGCTAAATTCAATGACGTCATCTAGAGTCACCGGGGATGGACGGTTGTGACTCTACGTTAGTACCAAAGGGATGATTTGGGGTAGAAATGTCAAAAGTCAAAAACGTACTAGAAAATAAGAAATCGGGAATTTTTGATTATACGGAATTCAATGCAGTCACCGAAAGTCGCCGGGGATCCATTGGTGTGGTTCCATGCGACTAGCAAAAGGGTAAATTGGGGTGAAAATGTCAGAAGTATAAAAAATCGCTGAAACATAACCGCTCGGGGGTTTCTGAGCGTGCTGATATCAATGGCGTCATCGAAAGTCACCAGGGATGGACGTATGTGACTCTACGTGAGTGCCAAAGGGAGAATTGGGGTAAAAAGGTCAGAGGCCAAGAGATCGATATAAAATGATCACTGGGGGTTTTTAATGATGCTGAGTCTAATCCTAGCACCGAAGTTGGCCATGTACAATCCAGGATAGGACTGCGGGTGTCGCTGTGGGTGAATTGAGGTAAAACTTGCCAGAATCTAAAATATTGCCCAAAAATGGGCATTCGAAGCTTTTCGAAGGTCTTAGTCCCTTGTCATCAAAATAAGATGTAAGGGGTTACCAAGGGGTGATTATATCACATTGACAATAAATCGCCCAAAATTGGCATGTTTCCAACTATGCAACATAACCAAAAGAAAGAGTCGGGTTCGCGACCTTGTATTGGACAGAAGCTGTGCTACATCTATTGACAGAAATGTTTGTGATATGAAAATATAAACAGGCGGCACTCCGATAGCAGTTCTAGCACGTTTGTTTACGTCATGTCTGTCAAACTAATCTTTATAGCTTGAAGCAGTGTTTCAATGCAGCCTGTCCATGTGCTTTAAGAATGTTAAAGACTGTATGCTCGAACGATTCAATTTGAAAAGATAACCGTTTGTCCCAAATTGATAATTTTATAAAAATTAAATTTTTTATTTAATTTTTAAAATAATGTATATTGTCTACCTAATTGTCATATATTTTCTTTCCATTTCTACTTAGACTATCTAAACATTTATGTTTGTTTTCTCATTCTTCTTCGGGTAATTAATTGTCTTCTCTTTTCGTGTTATTTTCTTTTGTTCTCTTAAAAAGGATGGTATCGTTAGGGGTGGTAGCGGAATGACTTTTCAGCCATCAGTTAATGAAAAAATTTCTACTATAACCGTAAATAAAAAAAAACTATAAATAAGTAGACCTTATATTCTTTCAACCTTTATACAACTTAAAATAAACGACAAAGAGAATTTGTTGACCCACATCATTTCATCGACTTATCTTGATCAGTTTATATATTCAGAAAACCTATTATGCCAATATCTACAAATTCCAAGCTTAACCTTTAACTACCGTCATCGTGCCTGACCATCAGCGACGGGTTAGCCGAAGAAGACAGTGATTCAGGTGCTGTATCTAATGACCAACTTTTAGAAGGCATTAAAGAGAATAGGGGAATTGTGCAACAGAGTGCAGAAGTAATTTAGTAAAAGATCATGATACCGAATATCAACGAAGTGCATCAGACGATGAAGATGATTTCGAAAAACTGCAACCGCCAGATATTTACAAATTTTTCTATTTGTATAGATAAATTGTTATAAACAATGTAGAATTTGTCCAGCAACAAAAAATAGAAGGACTAGTTACACTTTGTAAGCTGACTTTGAACAGCCAATATGTCTAGAATGTTCTGAGCCGCTGTGTAAATATTGCTGTCAAAATTGAGTTATTATTTCTAATGCGTTTCCATAAATAAAGCTTATAATGTCTCAAATGTTATCTTGTACATAAAGGTAAGTGTGTACAATCAGTGAACAAGATATAATTAGTGTATGTTAATTATCGTGCGATTATAAGTCTTTTTAGCTAAACTGCGCTAAAATCTGTAGAAGGTTTTATTTACTACAGTTTTCAATTAGTAAATAAAATATAACTGATCTCATAAAACTACATTTACCCTAGTTACATGCAACCAGAATATTCAAAAACAATTTTTATAAAGTAAATGCAAGATAAATTGTTAAACCGCACAATAAATCACAGTTAGAAATTTCGTGCCTGTGAGCTACAACGGCAGTACTAATGTGACAGAAATGTGCAGGACGGTAGTTAAAGGTCAATAAATACTGAATCATCTTTCGTTAATCTCTGTATTGTATACAAGAACCTAAATGACATCTGTGCGAGTGTTGTCAGTTTATATTACGATATGAGGCTGGTGTAAACAAACATAGGTCCAAGCCAAACAAAGATAAAGGCTCGCACTCGACAAGTACTCTCGTGGACGAATGCCCGAAAAACTGACTTTCTGCATTCTATCTTTTCCATCCCTTTCTCTCATTTACATACGGCGTAAACGTAAATAATTTATCGTATTCTCCCAGCGTCAAAATGGTCGTATAAAGACGGAAACATTTGTTTCTATCCTCGACTTTAGCCGCTGGTAGTCTATATTTTATTTTATTAATATGTTTATTGAATAAGTTGGTATTAACTTTTAGTGAATATATATGGTGTAGGCCATATTAAGTGTTACATCTGTTAATACAAGTGTTAACATGTTTGTAATGTTACCAAATTGTAACAATATACAGCAAATAATAGTCACTTTTAGATTATTAAAATCGGAAAGAGATGATATGACAATTAATTTGAAAAGCAAGTTAAATTAAAAAATAAATACTTTATCGATCATGTAGTATCTAAGAGCACCAAGGGAAAAGAACGAGATGCATTGACCGGACCATTAAGATAAGTTTGGTCATCAAGTAAACAAACGCGCCAGAATGGCTTTCGGAGTGTCGGCTGTTTATGTTTCCATATCAGAATTGTGTCTGTAAATACACAGCATAGTTCTCTCCAAGATAAGGTCGCGAATCCACAGCTGTATGTCCTAAAATAACATGTTTACAAATTCCTTAAGTACTTACATCGAGAACTCTAATGAAACACTTGGCAACAATATCTCAACTTTTCCAAATGAATGACCAAGTTATTAAAGAGCTAGCGTTATTTATAGGCCATACAACATCATTTTTATCAATAATAATATTATATATATTTTTTCATCCAAATACTCAAAAATAGTTTGTAAGATATAAATAATGTAGATAAGAAAGAACACGTGGATATATACACACATTCTATGACCATAAGGGCAAAACATTTTAAGTACTTATTTAAGGATACATGTATCATAGGTGTTAATATGCCAATTAAACTAGAGAGCAGTTCAGGCGGTTTAAGCAATGGTAAATATTTAAAATTCTTTATTTCTATATCTCTGCAGACTATACGTAAGGATATATAGTTCTTCCCAATGTATATTGCAGTGTAGCTAGGAATCAAGACGTTTTCAGTAAGCAATGTAATTAATCTATTATGTTTATCCTCGATATTCTAGTCCCAAGAGTAACGTTAATGTCTATGAGATTTTCACTCACTTTAGAGTTGCATGAAAAACTGTTTCAAGTATGGTGATCATTGGTACGGAAACAAATACAGTAGTGCATGGATAATTCGAGGTAGATGGCACCGAGACACCGTCGGATTACCGAAAACTTGGATTACACGGAAATAGCTTCCTGTACACTAGAAACAGGAGTTCTAATGAACCCTAATACTATAATTAAGAATGCACAAAATACGTATGTAGAACTTTATTGATTACAGTACATACATAAATTAATGTTGCTTGGCTCTTCAAGACTACTGTACTGAATCTTGCTTGCGAGGATACCATACGATATGAATACCATACTAAGTATCGGCAATTATAGCTAAAAAAAGCCAATGCTCGTTGTAATCTTTATCAGGACGCCCAATGTTTTGATCGTAGATAGTCTTTTTGTTCGCCTACCATAAAAATAAAACGAGATTATCAGTAAAATATCAGCAGACCTGTGCTATTTTACAGCTAGTTTTTGAAGACGGGTTCCTCAGCTATAATGCCAAAACATTTTTAAATTTTTTCACCATAATAATAATAATAATAATAAATCAAATTGTAGATATACGAGCCAGGAGGGATACGGTTAAAGATGGAGATGCATTGACCGGAACATTAAGATAAGTTTGGTCTGCCGTCAAATAAACAAACGCGTCAGAATGGCTTTCGGAGTGTCGGGTGTTTATGTTTCCATATTAGAATTGTATCTGAAAATATATAGCATAGTTCTCTCCAAGATAAGGTCGAGAATCCACAGCTGTATGTCCTTTCCAGCGAACCAACAGTGTATGTTTGAAGGAATTGACAGATGTAATATAATGGGAGTGGTACAGTCTCGTAAACTACCGAGTGTCAATTTTTATGAGATTTTTTTTATATTAGGATTTTATATTTATTTGCTAATAAGTTCAAGAAATAATTCCGTTCTTGACGATAACACTTGCGTTTTTGCAAACACAAATACCAGTAACCGCATAATTATTTATAAAGTTTTACAAAAGCATGCTAAAATAGCATGTTTATAAATTCTTGAAGTACTTACATCGAGTACTCTAATGAAACACTTGGCAACATTATCTCAACTCTTCCAAATAAATGACCAAGGTATTAAAGAACTAGCGTTATTTATAGGCCATACAACATCATTTTTATCAATAATAAGATTTTTTTTTTCATCCAAAATACTCAAAAATAGTTTGAAAGATATAAATAATGTAGCAAAGAAAGAACACGTGGATATATACACAGATTCTATGAACATAAGGGCAAAACATTTTAAGTACTTACATGTATCATAGGTGTTAATATGCCAATTAAACTAGAGAGCAGTTCAGGCGGTTTAAGCAATGGTAAATATTTAAAATTCTTTATTTCTACATCTCTGAAGATTATATGTAAGGATATAGTTCTTCCCAATGTATATTGCAGTAATCAAAACGTTTTCGGTAAGCAATGTAATACATCTATTATGTTTATCCTCGATATTCTAGTCTCAAGAGTAACTTTAATGTCTATGGGATTTTCACTCACTTTAGAGTTGCATAAAAAACCGTTTCAAGTACGGTGATCATTGGTACGGAAACAAATACAGTAGTGCATGGATAATTCGAGGTAGATGGCACCGAGACACCGTCGGATTACCGAAAACTTGGATTACACGGAAACAGCTTCCTGTACACTAGAAAAAAACAGGAGTTCTAATGAACCCTAATACTATAATTAAGAATGCACAAAATACGTATGTAGAACTTTATTGATTACAGTACATACATAAATTAATGTTGCTTGGCTCTTCAAGACTACTGTACTGAATCTTGCTTGAGAGGATACCATACGATATGAATACCATACAAGTATCGGCAATTATAGCTAAAAAAAGCCGATGCCCGTTGTAATCTTTATCAGAACGCCCAATGTTTTGATCGTAGATAGTCTTTTTGTTCGCCTACCATAAAAATAAAACGAGATTATCAGTAAATCTAAAGTATAGTGAACAATTACCGTGATCATCGGTAGTAAATATTTATGATTATCAACGTCTAAAGATTGACTACAAAACGTTATATAAGCTCTTGGTTAAGGTTGCTTAACTGAAGTAATTTTCTATCAACGAAGAATAGAGAATATTCAAATTGAAATATTAAGTCTGTAATTAGGAGTTATTACAAACTAGTGGTAGGATTCGTAAAATATATAAACAAAGAAGACAGTTTTGAGAAGTGATTGAGTATTAGCAGACTTTGTCTTGAGATCAGACACAGCCGAACAAAATAAAATCATTCTGATACTAACTATAAAAATGTATTTAACATGTCGACCGAAGAACGGAGAGATTTTTTAAAGTGAAAAAATCTACAAAACAGTCATTATCTTTTACGTCTTGTTTTTTGAACAAGAAATACCATCATAGAGACTAATTTTATTTTGTCACTCTGCATAACGCTATTTTATAGCTAGTTTTTGAAGACTGGTTCCTCAGCTATATTCGCCAAAATATTTGTAAATTATTTCACCATAATAATAATAATAAATCAAATTGTAGATATGCGAGCCAGGAGGGATACGGTTAAAGATAGAATTAAAGAAGAAGATTAAAATATACTTAAATCTTATCAGATATATTTTCAGGTGCATTCAACGTGTCTTGATAAAAGTAACATCACAATCAAGGTGAAATGTCATTCTTTCAGAAAATATCTAAGGGAGGAATTAAAGAAATGTTTTCACCTGCCAACAACGACTACCAGGAAAATTTAATGAATGTAGTTAAAGAAGAACTTTTAGAAAAAATAGGTCTTTACCGAAACACATTTGTACCTATAACAACTTATGACAAATCAAATATGGTGGATAAATAAAAGAGATGTATTACATTGCTTACCGAAAACGTTTTTCACCGTGATGCCTAGCTACAATGTAATATACATTGGGAAGAACTATATCCTTACAGTTTTTGGTTACATTTGGCTGTCGTAAGTACAGAAATACTATTATTTCAATGTTTAATTTTTTTGCCCGAAAATGGTAATTTGTGCTCGTTTGAACCTATAAAATGTAGACGTGTTCAATGGGCCAATGTGAGCAAGAAATTACCATTAGATGAGATTCGACCAAATAAACGCCTTCTTTTATTTACAATGTACAATAAAGGTAGATTTTTCTGGTTACCTACCTGAGGTAAAGGTGATACAATATATCGAAGAAGTTTTTGAAATAAAGTAAGAAATATATCGCCATACGTCTAAGCTAAATTAGAACAGATGTAAATTGGCCTTTACATTCATTCGTCGCAGAAATTGAACACCTCACAGACACAGTGTTTGTTAATCCCCGTGGCATGGGCTTGATAGGCACTTATAGGTGGTGTTGGTTGCCAGGTGCGTCTTCAGTTTCAGCCACAATATCTGGATTAACGAAGTTGTACTCAATGTTTTTACCTTCATCGAAGTTGATTTTTAAAACTATTTCTTCATTAATTAATTAGTTTTTAGGTTTACATTTTTTTTGTTACTTTTTTCTCTATTTATATATAGGTAAAGAAAAATAAATACTTGTTAAACACAAGGTTTTCCTTTTAATATATTTTCTCGTTTTATATTTATTAGTCATTTATTTAACTAGTATTATAAGTAATATAAAATTTGCAATTATTATTTCATTCTTAATTTCATATTATATCTACACAATTTTGTATATTAAGTTTCGTTTCTTTGCTACATTATTTATATTTTTGTAACAATTTTTGTTTATTTTGGATGAAAAAAAATATATGTATTATGTTATTATTGACAAAAATATCATATATCTTTGAAAGTGTAATAAAATATAGTAGAAATCACTTGAAATAAAAAATTTCATTACATCCCGGACCCTCAGCTCAAGTGGTCTGACGTAATATCTTATTATAATTTTTGCCCGTAAATGCTTTAGTGATAACCCGAAATCATTGCAACTAAATGTATGCTCCACATTACAAATATTACATTAACATTTAATTTGAAAAAAACATTATTATTGGTTATTCTTTTTTTTATAAAGACAACAGTAAATAGAATTTTATGTTTTTAAAATCATAAAATATATACTTTCCTATTTAACCTACTTTAGATCAAATCTTATAATTATCTAAGACTTATAATTTGTTAAATCAATGTTTATTTCCCTTAGATCAAAAGTAGCGTTTTAAATGAGGTATTAAAATAATATTGCTTATAAACGCTATGGAATTGGAATTTTCACAAAATATAATAGTTCTTAATTTTTTGTGTTTACATTAATAAAGTTGAATGTGAAAAATTTGGTTCACGATATTTTGTATAAGAATTAAAATCACTGTATGAATGGAGAAATCAAACTCTTACCTTTAATAACTATACTCATTCGGCATTTGATAGACAACAAACTGTAATGTGAGTTTCAAGCCACCGGCAAGAATTCTATGAATTGACTGATAAAATCTTCCCTTTGTCCTGAATTACGAACAGTTTTCTAAATTACTACATCAAAACATAAATTTTTACTTACTTTATTATTTGTTATTTTAAAAAATATCCACACACAAAATTAAATATTTTTAACATAATATGTATATAACAGGTGTTATCATCGATCTATTAATTGTACCACAAGTATTACACGATATAATCCTAGAACACAAAGGGTCAAAAATATTTGTAATATAACATGGGCAACAGCATGTGTATTTGAACACAGAAAGGTTGAACTTGCTATAATAACACTAACAGAGTTATATCGTATCTAATTTTTATCTCTCCCTTTGAACAGGATCTTGTGACACTTGCAAAGCGCTTGACTGTGCTTGTAAATATTTCAATAAATTAACAGCAAACATTTACTATCAAACACTTGTATAAGAAATATTCATAACCCAATGATTTTAAATTAAACAATTAAAATTAGAGATAAGTTCAACAGTGGTTGTAAAATAGAATATTGACTAATCTATTACATCGTTCAATATCTTATTCGCAAACGACTTGTCGCACAAGTATATTAGGAGCTAGAAGGTAAAACAAAATTGAAACGAGAAAAGTAGGCCTAAACTCGTTTTATTTGGAACTGCATGAGCTCAATAAAATACATTACAATCTGTCTAACTTGCTTACAGATTACGACAGCTGATGATAGGAATGAATAATCTAATATTTATGATTGCGCCCAGCCACCACTCATCTTCCGTTCCAAACATATGGCTAATCAAACTTTCCCGCTATTTTTTAACAGTGTCTGGAATCGCACTCTCGAAAACTCACCCGTGCGTTATCCTTGACTTTCGATGACAAAATTGGAGTCACCCCTTACAAACCCAGAGTATTATTTTACTAGACATTTTTCTAGTATCTGACATTTTCATAAAAATTAACCACCCTTTCTACTCCCGTAGAACCACACCCTCATATTCCCATTAGCTTTTAATGACGGTATTGGACTCAGCACCCTCCAAAACACTACGATTGATCTTTTTCTAGTTTTTTTTGCCTTCTCACAATTATACCTCCAATTCATCATTTGCTATTCCCATAGAGGGTCATCCGTATATTCACATTGACGTTCGATTACGGTAAACGACTCAGCACCATTAAAAACCACCCGAATATTCATTTTCAATTGTTCTTTTGCCTTCTGACAATTTTACCCCAATTCACCCCTTTTCTGCTTCCGTAGAGCCACACCCGCGCATTCCCGATTAATATGGAAGACTGTATTGGTCTCAGCAACCTAAAAACACTACGATTGATCATACTCTAGCTTTGTTTTGCCTTCTAACATTTATACTCCAATTCATCATTTGCTACTCCCTTACAGGATCACCCGTGTTACTCCATTGACTTTCGATAACGGTAAAAGACTCACCACCTTTAAAACCCCCCGAGTGATCATTTTCCATTGTTTTTTTGCCTTCTGACAATTTTACCCCAATTTACCCCTTTCTACTCTCGTAGAGCAACAACCGAGCATCCCCGTTTAATATTGTAGGCGGTATTGGACTCAGCACCCTCCAAAACATTACCATTGATCATTTTCTAGTTTTTTTTTGCTTTCTCACAATTAAACCCCAATTCATCATTTGCTACTCCCATAGATGGTCACCCGTGTATCCCCATTGACGTTCGATAACGGTTAAAGACTCAGCACCATTAAAACCCACTCGAATGATCATTTTCAATTGTTTTTTTGCCTTCTGACAATTTTACCCCAATTTACCAATTTCCTACTCTCGTAGCGCAACAACCGAGCATCCCCGTTTAATATTGAAGGTGGTATTGGACTCAGTACCCTCCAAAACACTACGATTGATCATTTTCTAGTTTTTTTTTGCCTTCTCACAATTATACCCCCAATTCATCATTTGCTATTCCCATAGAGGGTCACCCGTATATTCACATTGACGTTCGATTACGGTAAACGACTCAGAACCATTAAAAACCACCCGAATGTTCATTTTCAATTGTTTTTTTGCCTTCTGACAATTTTACCCCAATTCACCCCTTTTCTGCTTCCGTAGAGCCACACTCGTGCATTCCCGATTAATATGGAAGACTGTATTGGACTCAGCAACCTAAAAAACACTACGATTGATCATACTCTAGCTTTGTTTTGCCTTCTCACACTTATACTCCAATTCATCATTTGCTACTCCCTTAGAGGATCACCCGTGTTACTCCATTGACTTTCGTAACGGTAAAAGACTCACCACCTTTAAACCCCCCCCCCCCGAGTGATCATTTTCCATTGTTTTTTTGCCCTCTGACAATTTTACCCCAATTCACCCTTTTCTACTCCCGTAGAGCCACACCCGTGCATCCCCTTATAATATTGAAGGCGGTATTCCACTCAGCACCCTCCAAAACACTACGATTTATCATATTCTAACTTTGTTTTGCCTTGTCACAAATATACTCCAATTCATCATTTGCTATTCCCGTAGAGGATCACCCGTGCATCTCCATTGACGTTCGATAACGGTACAAGACACAGCACACTCCAAAACCTCCCGAGTGATAATTTTATATTTTTTTTGCTTTCTGACAACTTTACTCCAATTCACCCCTTTTCTACTCCCGTAGAGCCACATCCGTGCATTTCCGATTAATATGGAAGACTTGTATTGGGCTCAGCTACCTCCAAAACACTACGATTGATCATATTCTAGCTTTGTTTTGCCTTCTCATATTTATACTCCAATTCATCATTTGGTACTCCCATAGAGAATCACCCGTATATCCATATGCCGTTCGATAACGGTAAAAGACTCAGCACCATTAAAACCCGCCGACTGATCATTTTCTAGTTTTTTTGCCATCTGTTATTTTGACCCCAAGTCACTCCTTTACAACTCCCATAGAGCCCCACCTGTCCATCCCCGTTAAATTTTGTTCACTTCTATCCCCGTCAGCTTTCGATAGTTGTACACGTTTATGAAAACTAACAACCAGGACTTATGTGAGTTGAGTAAATAATTGGCCAGCTGAAATGAAGAAGGGACATTCTAATGTTTATGTTTTCACCGTGATTACACACACCCAGTGTCTTACAGTATAAACATTTGACTAGTCAGACAGTCGCACCATAGTGGCAACACTGTTGGTTCTCGTATCGTTAGTGGCGTGGGAATAATATACACACCGGCTGCCATATTGTTATTAGATTGAACGAAAATATACACTGGCTGCCATATTGATGCCTAAATGGAATGCTGCCCTATTGATAGTATTTCAGTCAATTTTGTATTTTTAAGATTTTATGAAATTAAAGTACATGAAGTAGTATCATGTTTATTAGAAATAAATTATACACGACGAAAAACATATATACTTCACTCCTTCAAGTGGCTGCCATATGGTTGCAAAATGAAATGCTGCCATATTGATAGCGGGATGTATATATATATATATATATATATATATATATATATATATATATATATACACATATATTTATTTATAATAAAATATATGTATACATATATAAATAAATAAATATATATATATATATATATATATATATACACACACACACAATATAGGCCTACATAGTTATTATCTGGAGTACATCCGTTCATTCTGCAGTGCATAAAATCGCAGTTCCGAAGTTTCGCTAGAATCTCATCTAGCATTGACGAGGTCAACCCAACAACAGAGCGAGTTATGGTTTGTCGAGTTGTGTATATTGCTGAGACTATATATATATATATATATATATATATATATATATATATATATATATATATATATATATATATATATATATATATGTGTGTGTGTGTGTGTGTGTGTGTGTGTGTGTGTGTGTGTGTAGGTGTGTGTGTGTGTGTGTGTGTGTGTGTGTATAATCTCAGCAATAAATTACTTTTTATATTTCTTATGTAATTTAATTAATAAAATAAGTCCAATGATTTTACTTAGAAATAAACAATCAGTACAGTCATGGCGAATAATTCAATAGGCCTATATACGAGGTAAAGTTAATTTAGTTCTATATTTTTGAGAACTTTTCAGCTTTAATTTGCAATTCTCAAGACTAAAACTTACTTCAATTATTAATAAATATATTTTCCAGAGAAACCAATATAATTGTAATAATTTTTGTGACCTTGGTATATTTGCGCCTTGAAGCAATAATCTCAAGGCAACTGTAAATGGTAATAAATCGATTGAAATATCGAACTAATTAGTTATACATCTTTTTGTGCTGTTATTTATAATTTTAAATTTTTATTATAAAAGTAATATTTATAATACATGTACTTTGTGTGAAGATTAAGTAGTGAAAAAAGCAAAATTCTTCGCCAATAAAACGATGGTTAGTGGAAAAACAACGTGAGATCATGAAAACAATGGAACGGCAGGTCATTCGAGAGACATTAAGAAAAAGGCACTAAGAAAGACTAATATAAAAGAAGAAGGAGAAATACAACTTGGACATTTGATTAAATTTTGGCATGGTTCACTATTTTCCAAAATGTCAAAATATAAAATTAACTAGAGAAAAAACCTCTATATGCGCTGATATTTGTTGCTGGCACTTCATCTTTATTAGAGACAAGATCTTAGATTTTGTCTAGTTTATGTCCCTGCTGCAAATCAAATGTAGTCCCCAAAGTATAAGACGTATGGACTTTCCCTTTTACTATATAAAAAATATTGTAACTAACGAAATATAAATATTCAAATGATGGAACGGTTATTAATGCAACTATTGTGATTAACTGGAATTACGACTAATGTTACGTAATACACAAGCACAGTCCTACATATAGATAATAATACACTAAATTATAGACTTTTAATTTAAAAGATATTTCTGTTCTACAAATTATCACATTTCAGCATTAGCGACAGATATTTCCATGGTCAGATACACCAAGTACGCCAATAGCACATACCAAGTACACAGATACACCAAATACGCCAATAGCACACACCAAGTATACAGACACACCAAATACGCCAATAGCACACACCAAGTATACATACACACCAAATACGCCAATAGCACACACCAAGTATACAGACACACCAAATACGCCAATAGCACACACCAAGTATACAGACACACCAAATAAGCCAATAGCACACACCAAGTATACAGACACACCAAATACGCCAATAGCACACACCAAGTTCACAGATACACCAAATACGCCAATATCACACACCAAGTACACAGATACACCAAATACGCCAATAGCACACACCAAGTATACAGACACACCAAATACGCCAATAGCACACACCAAGTACACAGATACACCAAATACGCCAATAGCACACACCAAGTATACAGACACACCAAATACGCATGTAGCACACACCACGTATACAGACACACCAAATCTACTCCTTGAAAACCTATTTATAGTTCAATGTTCTATGTTTTAACAGTAACAATAATACTCATTAAAAACATTGAAGAGAGTTCCATAGTAATTTCCATTTCCATCATTGCAAGACAGTAGAGACGGCTGCTCGGCGGAGAAGAGTGGTTTACTACTTAATATTGCAAAAGCAATCTCCACAAAATGATGCCAAGGTAGCGAGCCTTGGAGATACTTGTTCCTGTCTGTCTGATTCGCCCCGTTGCATTTAGATTTTCAAAATTATACTTGGCCTAGCAGACAGAATTTTATTCTCCCTTGACTAACAACTAGTTTATAGTTTTATCAAATTTAGAAATGATTTAATTCATTCCATTATCTCACACTCTCCTTATATATCTTGTAAAAATTTTAAATCGGTATTAAAATACGTTTTTATTTATCCACTCAATTACAGTTTTCCATCATGTAGTGGATGACAATTAATATTAATAAGGTTTGTACAAAAAATGTCGATGACTCGGTCAAACTCGAAATTAATTGATACATGTTTGGAATTCAGCATTTGGGCACTGAACCAACTTTTAGCTAACAAGATATTTTTTATACATACCTATCATATATGAAATTATGAGAGAATTGTTCCTTGCGATACTGAAGCCTTACAAGAGATGGATGGAATGAAAAATTATAGACCACCTTTATAAATTAGATCGAAAAAAAAGAAAGCGAATAAATATTAACAAAGATAAATAATAGTTCAACACCATATACTTTATACAGAGGAAAATGGAAAATTGTAAGGAAATTCGCTTTCTGTGTTACCACTTAATATTGTGATTCTATCAAATGTATTTATTTGCGTTACTTATTTATATCATTGTAAATATAAAATAAAAAGTAACCAAAATACATTTTTTCTTATTGACCTCTGTAGGAATTGACTGCAATTTTTTTATAATACTCGTTTTATATCTGAAGTATATAATTTTTTTCCAAAAAATTACTTTGTTTAAAAGCAAAACATAACCCCATTAATTTATTGTGCTTCAATCTCGAACTTGAGTTACAAGTTTACACTTACACATTTGAACGTATATCAATATGTGACACTTATTTATAGTAGCACTTATTTGAGGATGACTTTCCGGAGATGTATTTTATTGAGTTACGATCTTAGTTGACAATGGGACACATTTCCCGAAAAGATCGTCCACATTAAACAAAACGTAAGGACTACTCAAGGCAAGTCTCATACTAATGTATGTACAAGTTGCTATGTAATTTGTTACGTGAGAAACAATTACATTTAACGTTAGATTGCAATAAATGTCTGTTACTTCAAGTGATTTTAATTAATTAATACCGATAAACAATCAGACAGTTGAGGGCAAGCCTGTTTCACTGTATGGGCATAAAATACCAATAACTTTCTCTAGTCTTAGTACTAAGGGGGCTTTTTCCTGGTCCTACTTAATTCTTTACACCATTTACAATTCTTTTTCTGCAAGTAGGTGTAACAGGAAAGAACCCTTTATGTCTCTGACTTCTTTTATGTCCGTAAATTCCTTACAGGAATGTTAGTTTATACTTTAGTCTTATATTCAAAATTCTTTAATATATTTCGTTGGTGTTATTAGTCAAACAGGCTTAAGACCACAAGAAAGAAAAATAATTATTAATACAAAGTAACGATACCCTGTCTTGGAAATTTCCGTAAATTTTCTGAAGAAACTAAAAATATAAAAGACCTTTTACCTCCACACAGCTTATGAGAGGAGGGGGAGAAACGACAACACCACTTTATTATCTGCTTGAGTGAGTGTCAATAACATCTTTATTTGGCGTCGACAGCTTTACTTAAACAAGATATTTAAGCTTCGCAGAAGATATTTCTCAATGAAAAACAGCAAAAACGATGTTCAACTGCAGCGTATTTATAAAATAACCGTTTCCTTTAAAGAACATCTTATTTGTTTAGATTTGAATACGACTTATAATAAAATTAGTTCATGTTTCGAGAAATCCCTATTGTAGATCTGTGGTTGACATAACCGTTGTTTTGTTAATTAGAAGATGAGGATCCTCAACCAAAAGGGGAACGGGTACTGAATATTCACGATATCCATGTTTTAGAAGAGATATCTCTACTTTATAAATCACAAAAACTAGCCACCGAAACGCAAACATAAATCCAATTATTTTTGAAACAGGTAGCATATTCATCAACAAATAAAGAATATTTGCCAAAACAACAAAGTTTGTAAAATGTATTGTTTGGAAAAATTTTCAAATGTAAGTATTTGGAAATATATATGTAATATGTACACAAACATAGATATAAACATGCAAGTGTTTAAAAGTGATTGTACCTAAAAAGTGTGCATTAATATTTTATTAACTAATTATATATATATAATAATAATGAATCATATAATAATTGTTATACAATAATAATAATAATACATTATTATTTATATTATTTATAATATATTATAAAACTTAAGTTAAAAACTTAAAGTTATAAAAAAGGAGAAAAACCTATTTACTTAATAAATAATAAAACATTACAAAAATTTAAAGGTTATTAATAGCTATTTGGCTAAAACTTGTATTAGATTATTAAATTGAACTTATAATTTTACTTTTATAACAAGTATGCTTGCTAAGATAATTTTATCTCTTCAGTTGTATTTGCCGATAGCTTTAATTTTATTTAAGCGCATTTGTAACCTGTAAATATATTTGAGAACATAATAATAATTCATTACGTGTCGAACTAAAAGAACGATGCCATTTAATCTCATCTGTTGTATTCAATTTTGGATCTGACGTGCGACTTACAGATCGATACAAATTATTGATTAACGAGGTTTTCCGTATTATTTTTCTTTGATAATTTGCACAGAAATGTTCTCATTTTCTTCTTTTAACTTATCCGTGTTTAATTTGCGCTAGAGATTTCTGCATAACAATTATTAGATTTATGCTATATATAAATCCATTTTCTATCTAGTTAGAGTGGCAATAGCAGTTTATATTATGAATGTGTAGCTAGTAAAAACCGTGCAACTGTTCTTTGATATTAGCATAGATTGTGAGGTTATGTTACTACAAATAAATTACCAAACAAAAAGAAACAATAAAACTAAGGGTGAAGAATATTTTTCCCATGTTAAATATAACAGATCAGAAAAAACTGCGATGGATAAATATTATTTGGAACAAATATCGTTTTCTAAAATAGACGATGTAACCGTTTTGATAAATGTAGTCAAGGGTAGTGAATTGGATGTGTGGGAAATTTTAAATGATAATGGGAATAAAAATAATATTGTAAATAATGAGTCAGGCCCTATTCAAAGTTCTATATTAATGTAATTATTGAGACACTAGGAAATTTGATTGTAACTTTTTAGTTTAAATCTTTAAATAATAATAATAATACTGAAATAATATTTATATATTTTGTTTATAAGTAATTATGTTTAGTGTTTATGAATTTTATTGTTTTAATGAGATAGGTATAAAATTTCTATTTGATGTATCATATTTGAAGTATTGTTAATAACAGTTGTTTTGGCCGGTTTAACCTTACTTTCACCTTAGTTTTGTTAGAGTTTGTAGTCGTAACACCCACTGATGATGATTATTACGACTTTGTCATTAAAACGCGTCTGAGGTAATGAATTAATAGCTTGTGAGTTTTGTGTACGTCTTTTATTTGTATGTAGTAGAAACCACTTTATACTTCGATAGAGAGTAGCTATGCTACACACCTGATAAATCCTACCAAAGCAATTTACCCACCTTCCTACTTGTAGTCAATCCATTCCCTATCCTTCCTAGGAGAGAATTCCCATAATGGGTAATAGCCTTATATCCTCAGACAATAAGAAGAAAAGTATGATAATTTTATAAAATTTTATGATGAAGCCGGTTTATAAAATATCCATAAGTATATAAAAAATAATTTTTCATTGCTTCTAGCAGCTCTCACAAGGTAATCAAATCAAAAATAATTTTTGCCCATTTATATAAGATAGGATATTTAAAAACACAAGTACTTGTTCCGTCCAGTCCTCTTTAATTCATTTCGTTTGACCTATAACTTAATTAGGTCCAGAAAAGATAATCATAATGTTTGCCTAACAACATGTTCCAAGAAGAAAATAATCTTTGAAAGGAAAATTTAAAACTGAATCTTAAAACGGAACATCACCTAATAAACAAAAAAATCTTACTGTGTCTATTGCGATTGATAAGAAATAATTATCATACTATAGTATTTATTTTCATTTCTATCCGTAACACATCCAAAGTAGGTAATTTGCTTCAAGAAACTCTACATGAATTATCACTCAATTGCTATTTACTAATATATAGCTGACCTTTAAAGTTTCTCGGGAGCCGTGTGTGCTTTAATGTAATGAATGGTCCTATTATTATATCTTGTTGCAAGGCTGGCAAACTGAGACGTGCGAGGAAACGGGACGGATTACAACTTAATAATTCAAAAGCAATCTTCACAGAATGAAGCAAAGTAACTAAACCTTAGACTCGACCGACATTTGATCATCAACATCTCGCTCATCCCATTTGCTTTTATATTCCCACAGCATTGCATTACATGTCTAATGGCTGTGCGTGGTCATGACTTGTGTTTACGCTAATTCTTTTTTAATTGTATATGTAGTGTAAAACAAGGAGTATTTATATTAAGTATATTAAAATATATATATTTAGAAACGAAAGTTATCGACAACGAAAGACAGAAACGAAAACGTCTATTAGAAAAAGAAGCAAATAAAGAGAGGGAGAAGGTTGAAAGATATACCGTAGAACAATAAACAACTATTTAAGACTAATATATTCGCTTTTTAAATAAATAAAGATAAGATTAAATTCCTGGTAACAAAGTAGGGTTTAGAGTTGAGGAAGAAGAGAGCGTAGAAAACAGAAAGTAAAGAAAAGAAAGAAGAGGGAGTGACGGATGAATAATTTGATCTAACCAAATATAATAATAAGAAGGAAAACGTAAATCGTGAAAAAATACAGTAATATTAAAAATGGTTGAAGCAAAATACACATCGGTGCAAAAACGTATGTTTACATTACGGAAAATACATTTATATAGATGGGAAATTTTACCTTGAGAAAACTGAGAGAAATGGAAAGTTGAGAAAATGATTATAAGCCATTTGGTAATTTTTTACTGGGGTAATGAATCGTATTCTTTCATGCATAGTTATATTTCTTTGTCGGTTGAAAAATATAAACATAAAAAATGTTTCTCAGTATTGTAAACTAAAAAAAAAAAAAATAAAAATAAAGCTCTATAAATTTCACCCAGAATACTAAAATATAAGGGAAAAGTCGTAACCTATCTGCATATCTTCTAGAAGTACTGGAAGGGGATTAAATGTAGAAGGCGAAATACAACTCAGCACTCAGTAAACTTGAAACATTTAATGATCTTCCGTTCCTCCCTCCTTGGCCTAATTTATTGTCTTTTAATGTTTTACCCCGATGGCTGGATCTTTCGTTACGCTTGCTTAGAAGTTGAACATTCTAATGGTTCTGTTAGAACATTATTATAAAATTTTAATATTAATATTAAATTCTTCCACTACTTTGGGATTTCCTAATGGAAATTAGTTTACATATAATTGTCAAACCTAAATTTGTAATTTAATGTTGAATTATTAAAGTTTAAATGTAAACAAAATTTTAAATAAATTTTAATACGATTGGTAAATACTTTACTAGTAAACGACAAATGTTTTTATAAACTGAAATCATGTTCAATTGATTTATAAATCAAATAACAATGATTTTGTAAATAGTGCAGTTATTTGTATATATACAAAATATTAAACCTTACAACATAAGGGATAATTATTTGACGATACACTTAATAAACTTCATGAAACACATTTCTTAGTTTTTCAAATGGCATTTATCTGTATGTATATGTATTCTATACATAGTTATTATTATTATTCCATAGTAAAGAACCATAAGGATATAGTATAAATATTTTTTCGATTTTAAAACCAAAATGTAATTATTTAAAATTACTTGTTGTAATCAAAGTGTTTGCATTCACTAGACTAATCATGTGTGTAGAAAGAAAATGTTCTTTGTATGCTCAACAGTTGTTGAGCTCAGTAAATTTAATTGAAAACTCCAGTAGCCGTAAGTATGTGGGTGATTGGATATCAGAAATAAAGAAATAAGGGAAGCAATTTGCCGCTGAGTGTCAGGCGCAGCCATCTACTGTCCGCAAACCAATTAATTATTGAGAAAGACCGCCTCGCTTAAGTGGCCTCATAACTTCATAAGCTCTCTCGAGAGCTTATAAAGGAACAAAACTTATAAAAGGTGTGAAATTGAAATTTATTATAACCGCGAATATTTGTAATTTTATGTATATTTTTAGGGACTCAATAAAGTTTGAAATTACAACACACAAGCACCTGGTATCAAGTTTAAAACCATGCAAAATTTAAAATAAAATTGAGCGTTTCAAGTGAAAATAAAATGTTTTAAAAATAGTCTCTCCTCTCCAGTTTGATTTTATTGTTGGCAATTCCATATCTAATGGATCATAATGTATTTAAAAATTTCTAAAACATTTTATTATTTCATAACAATCTTTACAACTGATATTTCTATTGCTTGTATTTATTTATTAGATACATAATTAGAGGTAATTTAATAAAATTGAAAAATTAATTTTTAAATGTAAAATTTATATTTAAGAACTAAACAAATAAAGTTTTGTTTCATTATATATTAAATGGGTTAACATTTTTTTTATCAGATATTACTTCGGAAGTCCGACAAATGATGTTAAAATAGTTTTTAGTGACATTTTGTTTTAAAATTAGTTGCAATAATCTTCCGCTTGCAAATATATGGAATACGTAAGTTCTTGCAACATCCTTATAGTGAAAAGGTCCTTATACAATTCAAATTAGTTAAGCTTTGAAATTGTGTAAAATAAGAGTGTAGAATTCTAAATTAACTAAAAACGAGGCCAATTAAAACTAATTGTATTGTAGAGTTTTTTGTGAATGCAGTTATTTGCCCTGCGAGTCACATTACAAACTAGTTATTCCACTGAAGAATACAGCTTGGTTGTTGACGTGTACAAAGGGGGGAGTAAAAACTCTGCCATAGTTTGTATTTATATTATTTTAACTCACAGTGGTACAAGCGATCCCTGTATTGTTACCTGGTTACACTTACCGTATCAACATTAAATACCATGTATTGCCATGAAACTACGAGTGTATTATTATCGCTTTTAAATAAGAGGAAAAAATAATGATTAAATAGTATTCTGCCTATTTAATAGTAGAAGCCAAGAAATTATAAAAACATTTGTAAGTTTAACAATAATAACTATGTTAATACTAAGTAAGAATAATATTAAAATCCATTGCAGCTAACTATAAACATACATTATTTATCTCAAAATTTAGATAAATTAAATATATTTTGAGACAGTATAGTAACTATTGACATAAAAAAATTATATCAAGATTATAATTAAAGATTCATCGCCAGACAGGATAGGGATCTCGCTTGTACAAATACAATAAATATTTATTTATATAATAAGGAAAATATGTGTTATTTATTTATTTATTACTTTAAATATGACACCTCTGTTGATGTCATTGTAACGGGCCTTCCTTATCTTCCTTTGTTTGTAGGCCTGCAATGTGTTGTTATTTGTGGAAGCAGTTCTTACACTCAAGGATACACTTGAGCAAGCTATAGTATTTTTGTTTCTCATCATAACTTCTTTTGTGCAAATAGATGAATTCTTATGCGACATCCAGGAAGGTGTTTGTTCCACGTCATTTGTGTAGGACTGTATTTGCAATATCTGCATGTCTCGCTAAACCGGAACTTGGAGTTTACGTTTGTGCATGTATATTTACCTTGGGTTCGCAAACAGTATACCACTTGATATGTTTGTAAACAGTCCAATAAGAAAGTCACCCAACACCTGACACACGCAATTACGTTATGTATTATGCTCAAGGAAATGCTTTAGTTATTAACAGTTAAATAAATCTTAAAGTCAATAAATTAATATTTTATGTCCATAGTAGTCTGTCTACTGAATCACCAAGTGTAAATTAATTTGACATAACTTTAGAAGTTACAGCGCTACGTCGTTGCAAAGATTTCGATGATTTTGTTTCTGTATCACGTAGTGTACGTAATATGCTGAAGCCCAATGCAGTCTCTAGAGTCTGTGAAAAAAAGGCCTTGATTAGCCTCTCAATGTCTGACACGAGACAATAGTTGGTTGTAGGAGGGACAATCGCTGCTTGTATAAGGGACAATGACTGGCCATAGAATGGGCAATAGCTCCTTGTAGAAGTGACAATGACTGTAAATTTGTTTTCAGGTCTCAGTTCTCATCTGGGGTTTCAGATAGTATTAAAAGACGCATAGAAAATTACTTTCAGACGTTCAATAGAAAATATCTGTAGAGGTTTCTGCATAAATTGACACTGGGAACTACATTAATGCCAGTGCTATCACCAGTTCTCGAACGAAGCTTGCCCGTTTGTCTCAAAGAAAGTTCAATTCCTTGTTTTATGACATTGATATCATTTGATTACAAATAACTAACTTTGGCATGAAACTGAATGGTAATCATACTCTGAAGATATTGTTATCTTCTCGTCAGATGAATAAAACTTCCGTCAGATAAACAACACAGGAGTTCAGCTTTGTCTGGAAATCTGTTTATGATTAAATTATTATGGAAACTCCATAACTAAAATGAAGGTAAATATTAAAAAATGTTCAGTTTCTCATGATGAATGCGAGATACCTAAAAAGATGAATAATATTCAACAACAGGCGGAAAATTGACTTAATTTTAATCAGTTATGAAATATTCAAGAAGATCCAGACGTGAAATTTATTTCAAGGTACGCAAGGGTAGGAACCCAATCGTCTATTGTTTTATCAACACAATGTTAGAATAATTTATCGCTCGAGAGATGTGCCGATTTATTAAATATTCTGTCAAATAGCAAAGTTCTTTATAATTGACGTCTTTTTACCAATACTCAAGTAGTGTTACTATTTACTTAAATACTTAAATAGATATTTGTACAAGGCTTATTAATTTAGGCTCAAGTTTTAAAAACTACCAAGTTTAAGTTTATCAGTTATTTTTAAAATGTAGTTTACATTGCACTTAAAAATCTTTGTTTAATAGAAAAACAGAGAGATCGAATTTAGCGTTGGTCAAATGTTGTTAGGTTTAATGGTTTACTTTATATAACTGCTACTTAACCTTGTTGTGTTATAAGGGAATATTGGCAAATTTAGTAATCTCAGATATTTAATCTAAGATATTCTTCTTTTATATTAAAAAAAACACGTTTAAACTTGGGAAATCGTTTTTATATACATATGATTGTTGCAATTAAAATTATTTATCTCAAGGCTTTGCGGACCTTTGGTTTATGAAGTCGAGAAAGTTTTGCTGATTTAATTTTGGACCACACAATATTTCCTTACACACAACAGTTTGACAAACCGTTATTCAGATTTTTAATTATTATCTGAAAAGTGTTTTAAAAAAATAGTTCTTGGTGGTCGTGTGCACAGTGGTATTGAGTCACTCAAGGCATCTGGGAGCTAATTATAAATTGCAATGCATAGGCACAGACGCTACTTTGTTCACTTGGAAATACTTTGTGTCTGCATAGTCGAGTCCTTTACAGCAAAACTAATTTGGTACTGCGCCCTCAAATCTTTACAGAAACCTACTTTATTTCATTTATAGACTTCTAGGTTGAACATAATAGTGATTTTTCGATACCTAAATGTTACTAATATTCTGCAATTCCTTGTAGTCACCTTTTAAAAGAGCTGGTCATTTTGTTCAGATATTTTTGTAACAATTGTTTAATGAGTTTGTGAGCCGAAGTAGCTTCAAGTGTTTCCCTTATAATTCATAAAGGTGAATAAAATAAATATAATGAAAGGACAATCGATGATAGTATAACGTTGCGCATCGGAAAGATTGCGTAGTATTTAGAAGCTCTTTTTCACCTACTATTTCCAATATTTGTTAATTTTGATATCACATTAGTTCGTTGTCGCCAATATTTCGCCTTATAAATAGTTTCTGGACAAAATGTCGGATAAAATGTCACTGAAAAAAGTGTCGCTGTAACTAATGACCGCTGGAGTAAGTGTAACTAGATCTGAAAATACAAGTATGTCTTCGCCATGTACTATTTATTTGAAAATAGTATATACATGTTATATATTAAAAGTACATAACCTTTTTCAGCAATAGATCATAATTAAGTCAAACCTTGTTCTGTTTTGAGAAATCGCCAGGCGGGTTCACAGGGAAATTGAACATCACAACAATAACTACGCGCTGGGTTATAGTGACTGAAGTGTTATGCGTTTCTGTGAATCTGCCCGGCGCATTTGATACATGATCAACCCTCTATCTTATTGCTTCTTGCCCTTGACCCAGCGAATGTGAAGGTGATGATTAAGTTTCAACTCTCGCCGGACAGGAGAATGATATGATCAGAAATATCTGTGTACTGAGCATTAAACACGATTAGTTTAATAATTTTACGCAAAAAAATTCGCAACAATAATACTCTCGTATTTATTACATTTAGCTTACATTGTTTAGGATATTAAACAACTATGATTGACTAAATTGTTATTGCGACATAAAGAAAATTGGGCGATAATTTCTGCATTATGGCCTTATTCTGCAATTGGTGGTTTTGTCTTTACTGTTCATTATGGAACTGTTTTGCAGCTTTTCATCAAGGACTTTAACTTCATAGTCACATTACTCAGGATTCACCACACTGTTAATAGTGATAAGGTTAATGTAGATGATGTTAATATCTCAATGTACATCTTTGTACAGGATATTGTCTTTAAATGGGATACAAAGTCATCTTATTTATCAGCAAATGTATAAGTTGGCCGCCATCTATTTGGGAAGCGCCACCAGTTCTCTTTGGATTCCATGGTCGACGATACGTGATAACTTTCTTGCTAAGCTGAAGTTCTATATTAAGATTTTCTACTTTTCAACTAAATCAGAATTTGCCACATACAAGTGAAACTACACGTGGACAAACGTCCTTTTCAGGAATTCAATTTATAGAAAATTTCAAGAAACCATTGGCGATTCGCAAGTGTAACATAACATTTTGCTTTATATTTCTAATACAGTAAAACGCTGATTGGAAGAAAGTTATTGAAAAAAAAATCATAGATTGACTCTACATGCTACTTTAGGGATTTTTCTTTATTTTAAACTTTTAAAATAAATTAATTAAAATTAAGTATGAGCCTATAAATAATTAACTAATTATTAGTGCCTTCGAAATGAACTAAATAATACTAAATCATTTACCCAACTAAATGTCCATTGGTACATGAATCTAATAGCTTACTATATTTACACTACATTTCAATATGTGCAGTTGGAAAATTCAAAGTACGTGAAACATATGTCATGTTTGAATGTAGAAACAAAACCTTCAATTAGGGTTTTCGTGGTTTTCTTTTATCTACATTTTGAGGTGCTCTAGGGGTTAACATTACAGATTTTAAGATGTCAACCGTTGAATGTAAACATACTAAAATATAATACATACAAACTTAATTTGTACTTCAACTAGCATTTTTAAAAGAAACAATATTTTCCTGACACTATTCACCTAGACACAATTTTGTAGTAACTAACTCTAAGAATATCTACTAAGTTAGCTTCACTCTAGTCCTGTTATTACTTGAACCTTTAACCTAATTCTTTGTAAGTCCGCAATTATTTTCATCGCAGAACATTGCAATGAAAAGCAATAAATGCTAAGACGAGTACAACCCAATTTATTAAATTAAAAGAATGAAGTCTTATTGCTAATAGGATAAAGTTACATAAGATACAACTTGATTAACATACATACGTTTGATTAAAGATTTCTCTAAATAGATTGGGTAAACTAATTATATGCCTTTAGCTCTGATTATTAAAATGTTTGTTTTGATATTTTGCAAACATTTGTTATTTTAGGAAAAACCCGAAACTGATTTGTATTTTACGTAATTAAATTATACTTTTTATTGGTTTTTAAAACTTATAACTTTGTTTAATACTTATTGGTTTAAACAGATAACAACGTTGCTAGTCCGCAACGTTTCATAGCAGCGATGTCAATTATAAACTTTCATGTTTTAATATTTTTAAAAGATTTTGCCACAAACAAAATCTTTCCTTTGAGACTATTTTTTGGCCGTCTCAACACACACACACACACACACACACACACACACACACACACACACACACACACACACACACACACACACAAACACACAAATATATATATATATATATATATACATGTATGAACACACACACACACACACAAATATATATATATATATATATATATATATATATATATATATATATATATACATATATGAACACACACACACAAATATATATATATATATATATATATATACATATGAACACACACACACACACACAAATATATATATATATATATATATATATATATATATATATATATATAGATAGATAGATAGATAGATATATGAACACACACACACACACACACACACACACACACACATACACATACACACACACACACAAACACATACACAAACACACATACACAAACACACAACACAGACATTCACACACACACACACACACACACACACACACACATTCACACACACACACACATTCACACACACACACACACACACACACACACACACACACACACACACACACACACACACACACACACACACACACACAAATATATATATATATATATACAGCCTGCTAACAATACGGAGACCATACATTGGTCATTTTGCATTCAAACTGGCAGCCGGGTACTTGTGGCAGCCGTATACGGCTGCCACATAGTAATCCATGGTAATGTAACACCCTCTGACAATAATTGAAATAAAAACCATGTCAATAAGTGTAAAAAGAAGTGTTTTATTGGAGCTATACTGTATTTGGAAGTTCTATGGTCGTTCTGAATTTTTAAAAAATAATTTGTAATAACCAAACGGTGCTCGTATTGATAGCAGAGTGAACGGGATTTGTATATCACAAGTTCGTAACATTTCCGCCAGGGGCAGCATAGTCGCCTACTGTATATAAATTTACTGTATATTTCAACCATTCTCTAACATTATGGCAGCCACAAACTTGGCAACATTGCTGGCATCCACATGGATATCAATCGTACTACCTAATGTATATATTTGAATCGGACAAAGAATCGCTGGAAAGTGACCAATCGGGGGTTTTTGAGGATGCTGAAATCAATGCCGTATCGAAAGTCACCGGGGATGTACTGGTGAGGCTAAACCCATATGCAAAAGGGGTTGAATTAGGGTAAAAATGTCAGATGCCTAAGAATAGCGGGATAATGACCGTTCGGGGGTTTTGAGAATGCTAAATTCAATGGTGTCATCTAGAGTCACCGGGGATGGACCGGATGTGACTCTACGTAAGTACCAAAGGGATGATTTGGGGTAAAAAAGTCAAAAGTCAAAAAATCGCTGGAACATAACCAGTCGGGGGTTCTTGAGGATGCTGAATTCAATGCCGCTATCGAAAGTCACGGGGGATGGACAGATGAGACTCTACGTGAGTACCAAAGGGATGATTTGGGGTAGAAATGTCAAAAGTTAAACAATTACTAGAAAATAAAAACTCGGGGAAATTTGATGAGGCGGAATTCAATGCCCTCACCGAAAGTAACCGGTAATGCATTGGTGTGGTTCCACGAGAGTGCCAACGGGGTGAATTGGGGTGAGAATGTCAGAGGTCAAAAAATCGCTGAAAAATAACCGCTTGGGGGTTTTTGAGGATGCTGAATTCAATGCCGTCATCGGAAGTCTCCGGGGATGTACTTGTGAGGCTAAATCCATGTACCAAAGGGGTTGAATTAGGGTAAAATTGTCAGATGTCTATGAATCGCGGGATAATTACCGTTCGGGGGTTTTTTAGGATGCTAAATTCAATGGCGTCATCTAGAGTCACCGGGAATGGACCGGATGTGACTCTACTTAAGTACCAAAGGGATGATTTGGGGTAAAAAAGTCAAAAGTAAAAAAATAACTAGAAAATAACCACTCGGGGGTTTTTGGTAAGGCGGAATTTAATGCCGTCCCAGAAAATCGCCGGGGATGTACTGGTATAGTTCCACGCGAGTACCAAAGGGGTGGTTGGGGTGAAAAAGTCAAAACTCAAAAAATCGCTGGAACATAACCACTCGGGGGTTTTTAAGGATGCTGAATTCAATCCCGCCATCGAAAGTCACCGGGGATGGACAGATGAGACTCTACGTAAGTGTCAAAGGGATGATTTGGGGTAGAAATGTAAAAAGTCAAAAAAAATACTAGAAAATAACAACTCTGGGAATTTTGATGAGGCGGAATTCAATGCCGTTATCGAAAGTCACCGGGAATGCATTGGTGTGGTTCCACGCGAGTACCAAAGGGGTGAATTGGGGTGAAAAGGTCAGCAGTCAAAAAGTCGCTGGAAAATATCCGCACGGAGGTTTTTGGGGACGCTGAATTCAATGCCGTCATCGAAAGTCTCCGGGGATGTACTGGTGAGGCTAAACCCATACACCAATGGGGTTGAATTAGGGTCAAAATGTCAGATGCCTAAAAATCGCGGGAAATGACCGTTCGGGGGTTTCTGAGGATGCTAAATTCAATGACGTCATCTATAGTCACCGGGGATGGACGGTTGTGACTCTACGTTAGTACCAAAGGGATTATTTGGGGTAGAAATGTCAAAAGTCAAAAAAGTACTAGAAAATAAGAGCTCGGGAATTTTTGATTATACGGAATTCAATGAAGTATAAAGAAGTATAAAAAATCGCTGGAACATAACCGCTCGGGGGTTTCTGAGCGTGCTGATATCAATGGCGTCATCGAAAGTCACCGGGGATGGACGTATGGGACTCTACGTGAGTGCCAAAGGGATGATTTGGGGTAAAAATGTCAAAAGTCAAAAAATTACTTGTAATTTACCACTCGGAGGTTTTTGAGGATGCTGAATTGAATGCCGTCATCGAAAGACACCAGGGAGGGACGGGTGTAAGCTCTACGGGAGTAGCAAAGGGAGAATTGGGGTAAAAAGGTCAGAGGCCAAGAGATCGATATAAAATGATCACTGGGGGTTTTTAATGATGCTGAGTCTAATCCTAGCACCGAAGTTGGCCATGTACAACCCCGGGATAGGACTGCGGGTGTCGCTGTGGGTGTATTGAGGTAAAACTTGCCAGAATCTAAAATATTGCCCAAAAATGGGCATTCGAAGATTTTCGAAGGTCCTAGTCCCTTGTCATCAAAATAAGATGTAAGGGGTTACCAAGGGGTGATTATATCCCATTGACAATAAATCGCCCGTAATTGGCATGTTTCCAACTATGCAACATAACCAAAAGAAAGAGTCGGGTTCGCGACCTTGTATTGGACAGAAGCTGTGCTACATCTATTGACAGAAATGTTTGTGATATGAAAATATAAACAGGCGGCACTCCGATAGCAGTTCTAGCACGTTTGTTTACGTCATGTCTGTCAATCTAATCTTTATAGCTTGAAGCAGTGTTTCAATGCAGCCTGTCCATGTGCTTTAAGAATTTTAAAGACTGTATGCTCGAACGATTCAATTTGAAAAGATAACCGTTTGTCCCATATTGATAATTTTATAAAAATTAAATTTTTTATTTAATTTTTAAAATAATGTATATTGTCTACCTATTTGTCATATATTTTCTTTCCATTTTTACTTAGACTATCTAAACATTTATGTTTGTTTTCTCATTCTTCTTCGGGTAATTAATTTTCTCTCTTTTCGTGTTTTTTTCTTTTTTTCTTTTAAAAAGAATGGTATCGTTAGCGGGGGCAGCGGATGACTTTTCAACCATCCGTTAATGAAAAATTTCTACTATAACCGTAAATAAAAAAACTATAAATAAGTAGACCTTATATTTTTTCAACCTTCATACAACTTATAATAAACGACAAAGAGAATTTGTTGACCCACATCATTTCATCGACTTATCTTGATCAGTTTATATATTCAGAAAACCTATTATGCCAATATCTACAAATTCCAAGCTTAACCTTTAACTACCGTCATCGTGCCTGACCATCAGCGACGGGTTATCCGAAGAAGACAGTGATTCAGGTGCTGTATCTAATGACCAACTTTTAGAAGGCATTAAAGAGAATAGGGGAATTGTGCAACAGAGTGCAGAAGTAATTTAGTAAAAGATCATGATACCGAATCTCAACGAAGTGCATCAGACGATGAAGATGAATTCGAAAAACTGCAACCTCCAGAAATTTACAAATTTTTCTATTTGTATAGATAAATTGTTATAATCAATGTAGAATTTGTCCAGCAACAAAAAATAGAAGGACTAGTTACACTTTTTAAGCTGACTTTGAACAGCCAATATGTCTAAAATGTTCTGAGCCGCTGTGTAAATACTGCTGTCAAAATTGAGTTATTATTTCTAATGCGTTTCCATAAATAAAGCTTATAATGTGTCAAATGTTATCTTGTACATAAAGTTAAGTGTGTACAATCAGTGAACAAGATATAATTAGTGTATGTTAATTATCGTGCGATTATAAGTCTTTTTAGCTAAACTGCGCTAAAATCTGCAGAAGGTTTTATTTACTACAGTTTTCAACTAGTAAATAAAACATAACTGATCTCATAAAACTACGTTTACCCTAGTCACATGCAACCAGAATATTCAAAAACAATTTTTATAAAGTAAATGCAAGATAAATTGTTAAACCGCACAATAAATCACACTTAGAAATTTCGTGCCTGTGAGCTACAACGGCAGTACTAATGTGACAGAAATGTGCAGGACGGTAGTTAAAGGTCAATAAATACTGAATCATCTTTCGTTAATCTCTGTATTGTATACATGAACCTAAATGACATCTGTGCGAGTGTTGTCAGTTTATATTACGATATCAAACTGTCTGGTGTAAACAAACATAGGTCCAAGCCATACAAAGATAAAGCCTCGCACTCGACAAGTACTCTCGTGGACGAATGCCCGAAAAACTGACTTTCTGCATTCTATCTTTTCCATCCCTTTCTCTCATTTACATACGGCGTAAACGTAAATAATTTATCGTATTCTCCCAGCGTCAAAATGGTCGTATAAAGACGGAAACATTTGTTTTCTATCCTCTACTTTAGCCGCTGGTAGTCTATATTTTATTTTATTAATATGTTTATTGAATACATTGGTATTAACTTTTAGCGAATATATATGGCGTAGGCCATATTAAGTGTTACATCTGTTAATACAAGTGTTAACATGTTTGTAATGTTACCAAATTGTAACAATATACAGCAAATAATAGTCACTTTTAGATTATTAAAATCGGAAAGAGATGATATGACAATTAATTTGAAAAGCAAGTTAAATTAAAAAAATAAATACTTTATCGATCCTATAGTATCTAAGAGCACCAAGGGAAAAGAACGAGATGCATTGACCGGACCATTAAGATGAGTTTGGTCATCAAGTAAACAAACGCGTCAGAATGGCTTTCGGAGTGTCGGCTGTTTATGTTTCCATATCAGAATTGTGTCTGTAAATACACAGCATAGCTCTCTCCAAGATAAGGTCGCGAATCCACAGCTGTATGTCCTAAAATAGCATGTTTACAAATTCCTTAAGTACTTACATCGAGGACTCTAATGAAACACTTGGCAACAATATCTCAACTTTTCCAAATGAATGACCAAGGTATTAAAGAGCTAGCGTTATTTATAGGCCATACAACATCATTTTTATCAATAATAACATTATATATATTTTTTTCATCCAAATACTCAAAAATAGTTTGAAAGATATAAATAATGTAGATAAGAAAGAACACGTGGATATATACACACATTCTATGACCATAAGGGCAAAACATTTTAAGTACTTATTTAAGGATACATGTATCATAGGTGTTAATATGCCAATTAAACTAGAGAGCAGTTCAGGCGGTTTAAGCAATGGTAAATATTTAAAATTCTTTATTTCTATATCTCTGCAGACTATATGTAAGGATATAGTTCTTCCCAATGTATATTGCAGTGTAGCTAGGAATCAAGACGTTTTCAGTAAGCAATGTAATTAATCTATTATGTTTATCCTCGATATTCTAGTCCCAAGAGGAACTTTAATGGCTATGGGATTTTCACTCACTTTAGAGTTGCATGAAAAACTGTTTCAAGTATGGTGATCATTGGTACGGAAACAAATACAGTAGTGCATGGATAATTCGAGGTAGATGGCACCGAGACACCGTCGGATTACCGAAGACTTGGATTACACGGAAATAGCTTCCTGTACACTAGAAACAGGAGTTCTAATGAACCCTAATACTATAATTAAGAATGCACAAAATACGTATGTAGAACTTTATTGATTACAGTACATACATAAATTAATGTTGCTTGGCTCTTCAAGACTACTGTACTGAATCTTGCTAGCGAGGATACCATACGATATGAATACCATACTAAGTATCGGCAATTATAGCTAAAAAAAAGCCGATGCCCGTTGTAATCTTTATCGGGTCGCCCAATGTTTTGATCGTAGATAGTCTTTTTGTTCGCCTACCATAAAAATAAAACGAGAATATCAGTAAATATAAAGTATAGTGAAAAATTACCGTGATCATCGGTAGTAAATATTTATGATTATCAACGTCTAAAGATTGACTACAAAACGTTATATAAGCTCTTGGTTAAGGTTGCTTAACTGAAGTAATTTTCTATCAACGAAGAATAGAGAATATTCAAATTGAAATATTAAGTCTGTAATTAGGAGTTATTACAAACTAGTGGTAGGATTCGTAAAATATATAAACAAAGAAGACAGTTTTGAGAAGTGATTGAGTATTAGCAGACTTTGTCTTGAGATCAGACACAGCCGAACGAACTAAAATCATTCTGATACTAACTATAAAAATGTATTTAACATGTCGACCGAAGAACGGAGAGATTTTTTAAAGTGAAAAAATCTACAAAACAGTCATTATCTTTTACGTCTTGTTTTTTTAACAAGAAATACCATCATAGAGACTAATTTTGTTATGTCACTCTGCATAACGCTATTTTACAGCTAGTTTTTGAAGACTGGTTCCTCAGCTATATTCGCCAAAATATTTGTAAATTATTTCACCATAATAATAATAATAAATCAAATTGTAGATATGCAAGCCAGGAGGGATACGGTTAAAGATAGAATTAAAGAAGAAGATTAAAATATACTTAAATCTTATCAGATATATTTTCAGGTGCATTCAACGTGTCTTGATGAAAGTAACATCACAATCAAGGTGAAATGTCATTCTTTCAGAAAATATCTAAGGGAGCAATTAAAGAAATGTTTTCACCTGCCAACAACGACTACCAGGAAAATTTAATGAATGTAGTTAAAGAAGAACTTTTAGAAAAAATAGGTCTTTACTGAAACACATTTGTACCTATAACAACTTATGACAAATCAAATATGGTGGATAAATAAAAGAGATGTATTACATTGCTTACCGAAAACGTTTTTCACCGTGATGCCTAGCTACAATGTAATATACATTGGGAAGAACTATATCCATACAGTTTTTGGTTACATTTGGCTGTCGTAAGTACAGAAATACTATTATTTCAATGTTAAATTTTTTTACCCGAAAAATGGTAATTTGTGCTCGTTTGAACCTATAAAATATAGACGTGTTCAATGGGCCTACGTGAGCAAGAAATTACCATTAGATGAGATTCGACCAAATAAAAGCCTTCTTTTATTTACAATGTACAATAAAGGTAGATTTTTCTGGTTACCTACCTGAGGTAAAGGTGTTTCAATATATCGAAGAAGTTTTTGAAATAAAGTAAGAAATGTATCGCCATTACGTCTAAGCTAAATTAGAACAGATGTAAATTGGCCTTTACAATAATTCGTCGCAGAAATTGAACACCACACAGACACAGTGTTTGTTAATCCCCGTGGCATGGGCTTGATAGGGACTTATAGGTGGTGTTGGTTGCCAGGTGCGTCTTCAGTTTCAGCCACAATATCTGGATTAATGAAGTTGTACTCAATGTTTTTACCTTCATCGAAGTTGATTTTTAAAACTATTTCTTCATTAATTAATTAGTTTTTAGGTTAATATTTTTTTTGTTACTTTTTTTCTCTATTTATATATAGGTAAAGAAAAATAAATACTTGTTTAAACACAAGGTTTTCCTTTTAATATATTTTCTCGTTTTATATTTATTAGTCATTTAGTTAACTAGTGTTATAAGTAATATAAAATTTGCAATTATTATTTCATTCTTAATTTCATATTATATCTACACAATTTTGTATATTAAGTTTCGTTTCTTTGCTACATTATTTATATTTTTGTAACAATTTTTGTTTATTTTTGATGAAAAAAAATATATATTATGTTATTAATGACAAAAATATCATATATCTTTGAAAGTGTAATAAAATATAGTAGAAATCACTTGAAATACAAAATTTCATTACATCCCGGACCCTCAGCTCAAGTGGTCTGACGTAATATCTTATTATAATTTTTGTCCGTAAAATGCTTTAGTGATAACCCGAAATCATTGCAACTAAATGTATGCTCCACATTACAAATATTACATTAACATTTAATTTGAAAAAAACATTATTATTGGTTATTCTTTTTTTTATAAAGACAACAGTAAATAGAATTTTATTTCTATATTATACACTTGTATAAGAAATATTCATAACCCAATGATTTTAAATTAAACAATTAAAATTAGAGATAAGTTCAACAGCGGTTGTAAAATAGAATATTGACTAATCTATTACATGGTTCAATATCTTATTCGCAAACGACTTGTCGCACAAGTATATTAGGAGCTAGAAGGTAAAACAAAATTGAAACAAGAAAAGTAGGCCTACACTCGTTTTATTTGGAACTGCATGAGCTCAATAAAATACATTACAATCTGTCTAACTTGCTTACAGATTACGACAGCTGATGATAAGAATGAATAATCTAATATTTATGATTGTGCCCAGCTTCCACTCATCTTCCGTTCCAAACATATGACTAATCACACTTTCCCGCTATTTTTTAACAGTGTCTGGAATCGCACTCTCGAAAACTCACACGTGCGTTATCCTTGACTTTCGACGACGAAATTGGAGTCACCCCTTACAAACCCAGAGTATTATTTTACTAGGCATTTTTCTAGTATCTGACATTTTCATAAAAATTAACCACCCTTTCTACTCCCGTAGAACCACACCCTCATATTCCCATTAGCTTTTAATGACGGTATTGGACTCAGCACCCTCCAAAACACTACGATTGATCTTTTTCTAGTTTTTTTTTGCCTTCTCACAATTATACCTCCAATTCATCATTTGCTATTCCCATAGAGGGTCACCCGTATATTCACATTGACGTTCGATTACGGTAAACGACTCAGCACCATTAAAAACCACCCGAATGTTCATTTCAATTGTTTTTTTTGCCTTCTGACAATTTTACCCCAATTCACCCCTTTTCTACTCCCGTAGAGCCACACCCGTGCATTCCCGATTGATATGGAAGACGGTATTGGATTCAGCAACCGAAAAAACACTAAGATTGATCATACTCTAGCTTTGTTTTGCCTTCTCACATTTATACTCCAATTCATCATTTGCTACTCCCATAGAGGATCATCCGTGTATCTCCATTGACTTTCGATAACGGTAAAAGACTCACCACCTTTAAAACCCCCCGAGCGATCATTTTCCATTGTTTTTTTGCCTTCTGACAATTTTACCCCAATTTACCCCTTTCTACTCTCGTAGAGCAACAACCGAGCATCCCCGTTTAATATTGTAGACGGTATTGGACTCAGCACCCTCCAGAACATTACCATTGATCATTTTCTAGTTTTTTTTTGCTTTCTCACAATTATACCCCAATTCATCATTTGCTACTCCCATAGATGGTCACCCGTGTATCCCCATTGACGTTCGATAACGGTTAAAGACTCAGCACCATTAAAACCCACTCGAATGATCATTTTCAATTGTTTTTTTGCCTTCTGACAATTTTACCCCAATTTACCAATTTCCTACTCTCGTAGAGCAACAACCGAGCATCCCTTTTTAATATTGAAGGTGGTATGGGACTCAGTACCCTCCTAAACACTACGATTGATCATTTTCTAGTTTTTTTTTGCCTTCTCACAATTATACCCCCAATTCATCATTAGCTATTCCCATAGAGGGTCACCCGTATATTCGCATTGACGTTCGATTACGGTAAACGACTCAGCACCATTAAAAACCACCCGAATGTTCATTTTCAATTGTTTTTTTGCCTTCTGACAATTTTACCCCAATTCACCCCTTTTCTGCTTCCGTAGAGTCACACCCGTGCATTCCCGATTAATATGGAAGACTGTATTGGACTCAGCAACCTAAAAAACACTACGATTGATCATACTCTAGCTTTGTTTTGCCTTCTCACATTTATACTCCAATTCATCATTTGCTACTCCCATAGAGGGTCATCCGTGTATCTCCATTGACTTTCGATAACGGTAAAAGACTCACCACCTTTAAAACCCCCCGAGTGATCATTTTCCATTGTTTTTTTTGCCTTTTGTCATTTTGACCCCAAGTCAAAATCCTCCTTTATAACTCCTATAGAGCCCCACCCGTTCATCCCCGTTTAATTTTGTTCACAGTAGTGGACTCAGCATCCTTAAAAACATCCCAATTGATTATTTCCTAGCTTTTTTTTGTTCCTATATTTTACCCTTATTGATCCTTTTGCTACTCCTGTAGAGGCACACACTTGTATTCCCGTCAGCTTTCGATAGTTGTACACGTTTATGAAAACTAACAACTAAGACTTATGTGAGTTGAGTAAATAATTGGCCAGCTGAAATGAAGAAGGGCCAAACTAATGTTTGTGTTTTTACCGTGATTACACACACGTGTCTTAGAGTCTAAACATTTGACTAGTCAAATAGTAGCACCATAGTGGCAACACTGTTGGTTCTCGTATAGTTAGTAGCGTGGGAATAATATACACACCGGCTGCCATATTGTTATTAGACTGAACGAAAATATACACTGGCTGCCATATTGATGCCTAAATGAAATGCTGCCGTATTGATAGTACTTCAGTCAATTTTGTATTTTCAAGATTTTATAAAATTAAAGTACATGGAGTAGTATCATGTTTATTAGAAATAAATTATACACGACGAAAAACATTTATACTCCTCTCTTTCAAGTGGCTGCCATATGGTTGCAAAATGAAATGCTGCCATATTGATAGCGGGATGTATATATATATATATATATATATATATATATATATATATATACATATATGAACACACACACAAATATGTATATATATATATATATATATATATTTTTTTTTTTAAATTAAAAATATTTCAAAAACAAGAATACTTTTAATGAATATATTTATTCAAAGCTTTTCGCCGATTAAATAGTATCAGCATCTTCAGGAAAAAATTATCTAATTTTTCAGCACAGATTAGATAATTTTTTTCCTGAAGATGCTGATACTATTTAATCGGCGAAAAGCTTTGAATAAATATATTCATTAAAAGTATTCTTGTTTTTGAAATATTTTAAATTTATTAACTATAAATACAAGAAAACATATCACCTTATTTAATATATATATATACATATATGAACACACACACACACACACACAAATATATATATGAACACACACACTCTGCAACGGACCTTCACCCAGCTCACTCACTCCCGACCCTAGCAAACTCGACCTGCCACAAACCTGTCGACGTTTGCCCAACTCGCAATTACAAGAACATGAATTTAAATCGTAATTAAAAACCCACCCTGTGGATTCTGTCTACTAATATTGAAAAGGTCATGGTCAGGTCAGTGATGTCTCAAACGGTGTAACATTTGGTAGCTGAAAACACAGAAATTTATCACACAAATTAATCCCTTACCATGCTTTGTAGACCTGTTTACTCCATGTTCCTGCTCTCGTGAAGTCCGTGTCAGATAACATCCTACCATATCCTCTTTTCTGAGGCCCTGTGCTATATACGATAAGATCTGCCAGTGGGTAACAACCCCTGGACTTGGAAATAAAACCAGCTAGTGTTGGCCTAGTTCAAACTGATTTTGTTGTTAAATTTAATTCTTTGGGTGTGTTCCTCGATTATTATAAGGGGCACTTTGATCATTTATTATATGTAATTTATTAATATAAATGACCCTATTAGGCTTGTTGGTATGGCATTTAAAGCTTTCAATGGTTTTATTAAATAAATTTTCTAGCTGGGAAATATTACATTTATTACTTAGCACACAGGATTATTTAATAAAATTTTTCACTAACCTTTGCTTGAAATATGAATTTAATAATATTACAATAACGAAATTTAATCAAATGATCATATTCTTTAACTACAATAATATCTTGATATTTGGTTTTATATTTGAATTTAATAAACATTGAAATAACGAAATTTAAACAAATGAACATATTCTTTAAATCAGAATAATATCTTGACATCTAGTTTTACTTTTGAATTTAATCGCGTGAAAAATAATAATTGTTAAATAAAAGGATCATATTCTTTTAACAACATAATTTCATGACGTTTATACATATTAGAACATAAATTAAATTGTCTCTTACTACCCAAATACATATTTTCATTGATTGCAGGGAGGTTGACAGATCCTATATCAATTAATTTATGGGCTGACTTTGCACCAGCAGTTACTTGACATTTATTTATTTATATATGCAATTACTAGAGAATAAAATTGTTACTAACACTACTGGTTAACACTTAAGAATTGTTTACCAATTTTTTTGGACATATACAATTTACCTTCAATTTCTGATAAACTGAGTTTGGATTCACAACAATCCTTTATAAATTATCAAACAAGTTATACATGATTTTACGTTAATTAATAAAACATATCAATTTCTAAACATCTTAATGATTGTGCTTTTATAGGTTTATCTTTCCAAATTATAACAGTTATTACTTTAACATTTATCAATCATTTAAAATTTCACATAAATCTTTTATATATATTTAATAAGCTTCATATTTTAATTTATTTTTCAAGAAATAAAGCCATGACTTAGTTATTTAAACCTTTAATTTGTCGTTTTTGACTTTAGAAATTTTTCCAAATAATCTGGTTTATAATATTTAAAATTGTACAGAAATTATGACTTGCCCGACTCGCACTTTCCTGGGTCCCCCTTTTATCTCCTGGGTGGTCAGATCCTTCCTTTCAGACTTGCAGTTGTTCTCGTCTGAAGGATTTTCCTGCGGCACAAGGCGACGTCATCTTCTTCAAGAAATGAAATCTAACCGGGATTTTATCATGATCGATAGCTAGCTTGCGCTAGTCGTTATTGTTAGACATTTTACGGCCAAATCGCGCACTCCGCGGCCAGATCAATGAAATTTAAAAGTCCATTATGACTTTCTCTGCAATTTAATTTAAACAGTGACCTTCACGGTCGAATCCTCAAACGAGAGTTCCCCTTTTTTCTAAACCTGCAACCAATTCACTAGCTGCTTACCCCCCCTACTTGATTTTCATGCACAGTTTTGATTTTAAGCGTGCTTATTTAATATTCTGTTGGAACTTGATTTTGGTTTTAGCACACAAAGCACTCGCAAAGTCATCATTTGTGTACATTACAATCGGTTTTTATCTTATTCAATTAGCAATTGAGTTTCATGGCTTAGCAAAACTAGATAAACTTATTCTATAAAAATTTAAGATTTTTCAATTTCTATTCAATTGTTACGGAACCAATTTTTTCCGTTACAACTCACACACACAAACACACATACACATACACATACACACACACACACACACACACGCATACACACACACACACACACACACACACACACACACACACACACACACACACACACACAGACACATACAAGTGAAGGCTTATAAAAATGTAATTCATACGATTTGCATAAATTTCTAATTTACAAAATTCTAGCCCACGCGTTAATGTTGTGACCACAATGTGAATAATTTTATGATACGGCTTAACATAACTTTATGTCCGGAAACCTGTGAAATGGCTTTCATTCAGACACATATATACTTTTACACTTACATTGCTCCTCACTATTTCTTTTCGCAAAAAAATAAACTTGACAAGATCAAGGTATATTTTAATACATTGCCTCCCTATTTAATTTTTATCTAATCTTTTATTGATAATAAGTAAAATATTTAGAATTAGCACTTATCTAGGGAAATGGTTCGACAAACTAGTAAACATTTAGAACCATTCTTTAATAATATCCCGTTGACCTTAAAATATTCGTTACTGTAAAGATATCGCTATCATCAGGGTTACAATCATTGTAAATCCAACACCGATGACCCCTGAAACTAATCACTGACCATCCCATCATCTCCGAAACTAATCTGTAAAGTCAAGGGGTAATTTGACAGACTAAAATGTTATCTATGAGCTAGTAAAGTGTGAAGTAACTAATTATATATTCTTGAAGTAAAAGTGTAATCACTTACAACTTTTAGTTTTATCGTTTTGTGTAAAACCACGCGCATGAAATATTACAAGAAGCAAAATGCGTTTTAAAATTTTGATTGGAAAATACCTTTGGAAATTCAAAAATAAACTAAATTTAAGAAACCATTATAACTTTATTAAATTTCTAATTATTCACCCAGAATTTCCCTAAAAAATTTCAATTTATATTGGAAAATAGAATGTAACAAAATTGAAAACCAAATCAGGTCATAATTAGATGTTGGTGGCGTGAAGTTCAATTTACTTGTTTCTTCCAATCTTTTGTAGAGTTAACATGTGAGCACCAATAGTGTCATAGCGTGACTTATTACTATAGACGATTTATATAGATATCTTCATGTCAAACATAATTTTGTAAAAAGCAGGCTAAAGAGTGTAAAGATCAAAAGGACCGTAAATAACCGATTGATAATTATGGTGGTTTGATGTCCAACTGCCGCAAATAGAATAACTCCATTACTTCGATAGGATTAGGTTTCAAAACCGGGATTTCCGCGTCATTAGTGGGTAACCAAGCTAATTCACTATTGAGCTTTTTTAGACCTTTATGTTTTTTACAACAGGGCGAATGATATTATTGAAGAGGTAATTAAGTGCAAGTTTAAAATCTATAAAAAAGCTAATCTTGTGAGCTAACAAGGTTCATGGAACTCCCACCTAATTATAACTGGCAATTTAAGGTTAGAGACTTCCAATGTAGGAACAGGTAACCGTGTGCTTTATTATTAACATTTATAGACCCTTCTTGTATATAAATATGGTACTATGCTCGGTTTAGACATGGGGTCTGTTAGGCCATTTTCAAATCAAATTTAAATTAGAAAAAAAGGTGATAACAACAAAAACTTGAAATATAGCAAACAAAATTGTAGTGTAAAATATATACTTGTGGTAATTTATAGCTTTAATGTGCGGTAACATAGAAGTAGCCACGAAGTAAGTTGTGATGTCATCATCTGGACTAGCGACAGGAAATGAATAAAACATAATGTTCGTGATGAATGACAGTTGTTTGCTGACTTCTTACGATGTCTTCAACAATCTTTGTCTACCTGACCTTAATGCACGCTAAAAATGGAAATAAAACAAAACCATTTCTGGCCACAACTGTTCAACAAAATATAGGACATTTAACATTCGGAAGTCTTAGCATAAGCTATAAATATTAGTATCATAGAAGAATCGAGTAATATTTATGTTTGCATGAAAGTATAACATTACTAAACTATTATTGTTATCAATGTTTGTAAACTATACTTACTAATTTTATACACATTATATATATATATACACACACACAGCCGCGGCCAAACCTTTATGTTACACATCTAGGGATCAAAAACCTTGTCCCCGAAAATTGACGTTCCACGACCTACCTGTTTGTTCCTGGTGATGATGGACACTGTAGGGCCGAAACGCTCCAGTATAGCCGCGGTAAAAATATGGTCGTACCCGACTTACCAAATCCTGGTACCTGTGGTGTGTCGAGCATAATCTGCCAGTGAATAAATTCCTGGACTTTGTTTTTCAAAAACCAACCATTTGTTTAAACATATTTTATACTTTTGGTTCACTAAAATTTTATCTAAACTTTCTTACGGCTTTAATTTAATTAATTAGTTTTTTTACTGGTTGCTGGTTGGAAAAATTTCATACAATTTTAATTACTACTTTTACCACAGGTTATGTTAATAATTTTGAAACAATTTTCGTTTGTTATTACTTGTGTTTTAATAGCTTTTAAAAATTAAAATTTCAATTTATTTGACATTATATATTTTTCTACGTTAATTTCTTATAAATCTTTGTTATTTGTTTTTCTAGTAATTTTATATGCAATTCTTTACACTTGATATCAATTTAAATTTCTTATAAAGTTCTTAATTGTCTGATCTTAGCATCAAGTTTAACTGTTGATTGAATAATTTATGAATTTATTTAAAACGTTAAATTTCTAATCTTTTATCTTAAGATCATAGAACTTGTTGCTTAATATTTCATCTTATTTTTAATTCATTATCAATGATTTTTTTACGGATCAAAAACTAGTCGTTTGTTTATATATTCTTTAAATTGTTTATTTTCAATAAGAGAATAAATTTTTTTACATATTTTAAAATTTTATTACATGAATTTAGAAAAGTTTTTACTATATTTACTAAATGGTTAATGATATTAAAATTAAGACGACCCAAAACTCTCACTGAGATGGCTGTGATTTTCCTCGTTTTGCTGGAGTCTTCTTTCTGCCGCCATCGTCACCGATCGATTTTAGAGCCGTATTATTACTTATTATTATTTCATTTTACGCTGTTAAAAAATTGTAGTTCGTTTCGCGGGCGTTCAACAGCAGGTCATATTGATGTCCATCTGGGTTTGGTGTTGTCCTCAGCCACGGAACAGCATCCTGGATTTTTTTCTGGTTTCGTACAGAACACGCCCGTCGTCTTCTAAAGCTAGTTGCCGAGTCCTCAGATATTCCTTGCTAGCGGGCTCACCCCTTCGATATCTGGTTTTGACTTGTATGTAAGTGTCTAAATTTAACTTTCTGAATTTAAATTTTGTACGTTTTTCGCTGAGGCTTTATATATGTCACTTCTGGTGTAATACATTGATATTTTTTTGACACCATATACTTTTTCACCATTCAAGAAGTTGTTACAAACTTGAATCACAGTTCTAGCCCTTTCCGATCGTAAGTTGTACTTTTAAGTCACTTGAAAATATTATATATTCGCACTGAACACTTTTCAAAGTCTTTAAAAATTTATTTATCCATTTATTAATTATCTATGTTTAAGACTTTTGTTAATAAATTTGTTACTTTACAATAATCTGTTTATTTATTAATTTCTTTCTTCTTATCATAAAACAATTCTCTTCTACTTTATGTTTTATACTTTTATTTTCATAATTTATTTTTATGTTTTGGTTAGTTACAAATAACAAAAATTTATTTTATATTAAATCTTACAAGCTAGAAGAAATAATTAATTTCCTGCATTTGCTCCTTTTTGTGAACAAAGTCGACCTATTCGGGCCGGCCTTGTTTACTTAAACAGATAACAACGTTGCTAGTTCGCAACGTTTCATAACAGCGATGTCATTTCTAAACATTCATAATTTAATATTTTAAAAAAGATTTTGCCACAAACAAAATCTTCCCTTTGAGACTGTTTTTTGGCCGTCTCAATACACACACACACACACACACACACACACACACACACACACACACACACACACACACACACACACACACACACACACACACACACACACACACACACACACACACAGACACACACACACACACACACACACACACACACACACACACACACACACACACACACAGACATACAGACACACACACACACACACACACACACACACACACACACAGACACACACACACACACACACACACACACACACACACACACACACACACACAGACACACACACACACACACACACACACACACACACACACACACACACACAGACATACAGACACACACACACACACACACACACACACACAGACACACACACACACACACACACACACACACACACACACACAGACACACACACACACACACACACACACACACACACACACACAGACACACACACACACACACACACACACACACACACACAAACACACACACACACACACACACACACACACACACACACACACACACACACAAATATATATACATATATGGACACACACATATATACACACTATATATATATATATATATATATATATATATATAAATGTAAAATACGTTTTCTTGTTTAATAATTTAAAACAACATAGGTTATTCAAATACAAGAATATTTATTAATTCTTGTTTAATATATATATATATATATATATATATATATATATATATATATATATATATATATATATATGTATGAATATATTTGGATTAGGGATATTATTAACATATTATTTAGATATAACACTTTTGGTATTACTTAAAAAACCATTACTTACGGATATTTTTCAGCAGACACGTTTTTTGCAATAGTTCAGTGCATTGTGCATTGCTGTCCGTAACTCACAGCAATGAACCACCATTTGTAAGGTCCAAATGATACCAAAAGTGTAACTTATGAGAAAAACCTCGAGATATGCAACATAAAAACTGTAAAATTATTTACAATTTATAGTTAATATATACTAATACTAACATAATCTGTAATAATACTTGCGATAGAGAAATGAGTTAAACTAGAGTCACATAATTATTATAAAATTAATAATTTATTTTCTTTATTTTTACTTTTATTTAAAAAAGTAGTAAAATAATTAATTGCTTTATAATACCTAATTTGTTCACAACGCTTGAATGAAAATACTTTTAAAAGTTTTAAATTATAGTAAATTTTAATACTATATATGTTGTACAGTTACTCTAGAAATTAATATTAATACCAAATTAATGTTTAGGTAAACACCCAATTGAATCTTTTCCTTCAGATAGTTGTCTACGTAATAGAATAGAAGTAGAGGATTAAAGATGCAATAGTAAATGAGTAAATACTATAAAGCAAATCTTATGACATTACTACATCCAATTCATTCAATCACTGATACAAACTAGACGGAAACGGAGAAAGCCAAATAACGGTAGCGCGGCTCAAGAAGGGGATCTCAACGACAGTGGCAGGAGTAATTAATTAATTAATTATTTGCAATAATCATTGCACAAAATGAATCAAATAAAAATGTAAATTTTGAGTTAAATTGAGGCAACGAAGAGTGGGAATAATTTGAGGTAGTGGTACCTTGTATTTCCTAATATATTTATTGTGTTTGCTAAAACCATAAACGCACAACCGAATCCCAGAATATTGAAATAAACGTTAAAGTAACTAAACAAATTATGACAATGGTTTTTAACCAATATTTTACATCAAACGAGAATTACATATACATTTATAAATATATAAGATAAAAAGTTATCTAATTATATATTACTAGGAAGATTCCTTGTAAATTCTATTAGTAATATTTGTTTGTCCTTGTAGCTTGATTGCTTGGCTTTATACTAACTTGATTTGTTACCACTGGCGACCCTCTATAGACCTACTCAGTACATTGTAATAAGAGTTATGCAAATGTACTGAGGCCAAATTGCATGTAGCCACTGCAGTAAACATGTTAGTGAACAGCGCTACACTCGGTCTCAATATTTGGTGAACAATATGTAGCCTACGCTACTAAACTTTAAATAGGTAACTTTGAAATAGTTATATTTTGATATCCCTAAGTTTCTCTAGTTTCTTTTACACACAAGCAGTTATTATACTGTGCAAATAATATTTGAATTGTTCAGAACTTGTTGAAGCAGTGGTTCCTAAAGTGTGCAATGATCCTCCTTAATGATGCAACTAATAAAAATATGAAAAATGGTTATTAATAAAGATTATTACATTGAACGAGAACTACAGATACATTTATAAATGTAAAACGTTATCAATCATATTGATGTTAGACAGGTTCATTGTAAATTCTATTTTAGAAATATTTGTATGGCTTTGTAGCTTGATTTCTTGGGTTTACACTAACGTGATTCGTTACCACTGGCAACCCTCTATAGACCTACTCAGTACATTGTAATAAGAGTTATGCAAATGTACTGAGGCCAGATTACATGTAGCCACTGCAGTAAACATGTTAGTGAACAACGATACACTCGGTCTCAATATTTGGTGAACAATATGTACAATACTAAACTTTAAATGTAGTCAGATTTGAAATGGTTATATTTAAGCTTCTCTGGTTTCTTTTACATACAAGAACATGGACGAGCACGCACACAAACACACGCCCATGTCTTTGTGCATATACTTCTATTTTCTAACTGGCTCAGTTGCCCAAGGAGGACTTATGTAAAGTAAGGTTATGTAAAGCAACTTCAACTCATACAGTAAAGTAAGAGTTTGGTTAGTTAGAACAATTCACAATGGTAGTGCATGTTTACAGTGGTTACTCAAACCTCACTACACACGACTTTATTAATACATACTAGTTTCGGTGACGATGACATCTTTTTCCATTCATTAACAATAACAAATTATTCAATTAACCACTTAAATATAAATTAACGATAAAATTCATGTCGTTCACACTATAAAAAAAAGAAGATGAAATATTCAAAAATCAAAGAAAATAAAATCTTAACATACACTACAAAAAACCTCTAACTTAAAATAGTTATTTATTTAAAAAAAATATTTTCTCGTGTTATCCAATTTGAGGACGTTTATCAAGTCTAAAGTGTTTAAAAAACTTGTTTTTATAATTTCGCTCTATCCTACTATTCAAATGTATAAATAATTTACGTTACACCCAAATATAACTGAAAACGAAAAGCCTCCTTATGAAAAATTATCAAAGGCTATTATTAAAAATCAACAAAAACACTCTAAACTAAAAACTACTAAACTACCTTTGAAAATTACATTTTGTCTAGAACATTAGAATAAGTAGAACATTTGTAACTAGTTCTAGAATCAGTTTGATATTAAACATTTATGAATTCTTAGAGAAAAAAACAAATTACTAAATTTAACTAAAACCATAAAATAGCAATACAAAAATACCAGAAGACGTCATAGAAAAAAAAACAAGTTCAATGTAGGTTTAGGAATAAATTGGTAACTATGGTTTGAATGTATCTTTTCTATTCCGAACTGCCAATAAAGTGTTTACATCAGTCTCTGACCATCTTTTGGGACGCTTTTAAGTGACGTAATAAATTGTTTTGCGCCGATGACCTTACGAGTTTCTTACAAAGTATAAATTGACTAATGTAGTTGACTATCTTCTTCTTCTTCAGCAGCAGACTATTCTTGGTAATTTTTCAACACATCTTTTATAATTTCTGCTTCCGTCAAGGTCACTTTCGGGGTTACGTCATTACAAACATTCAAATTGGTTTCGTATTTTACACTCAGAGATAATAAAAAGTTTTCAGCTTTCCAAATGTATAATTTCTTAAGTACTTTTTCAAGAATTTTACTTCTTCTAGAAGAACCTTCATAATATCTTCAGTTATGTTTGAGCCTTCCTAGCGTAATATTTTGGTTGATGATAATTTAAAAAGAATTGCACTTCCGTACCCTTATCTAAAATACCATTTTAAACAGAATTTTAAAATAGATGAGTTTATATAAGTGTAACTTAATTATATAAATAAAGGAATATTCACAGTTGACATTAATAATCTCAGTATTTTATTTACTTGTTTTAAACTTTCTCTTATTAAGAACATATCCTTTTAAAGTTCTACCTATATCCTATCTGACATTTCTTATCAATAGCCATACAATAGGCTGAGCTGATAGACAAGTCTCCATCCCCTAAACAGGAAGTAGATTGACTTCAGAATAAAAATAGGCACAGATTAGCCGTTCATATAACCTCTCCATATATAGAATCATACAACCGAATAAAACCTCTCCACCCTCTCTTTTTGTTTTATTTGTGTGTGTGTGTGAGTTGTCAGTCTAATAATTTTAATTAGGATTGAATAATTATATAAATTAAACTAATTTATATAATTTGAATTTAGTTTTAATGTAATACTATTAAATACATAGACCAAGCCTTTGTGGTTTCTTTAATTTAACATACACGAGATCTAAAATTATTTTTATAAAAAAATCTTATTTCAAGATTTTAAAAGCAATTTAATTTTTAACTCTTTGGAAAACAAGTAATTAGGCTATTATATATTTATTTATTTATGATTTTATAATAAAAGCTACTAACAAATTTAATTTATTTCTACTATGCCTACAAAATTTTTAATGCTCAGGTCAGGAGTGCATGATGAATACGATATTTAAAGAATGTTTTACCCCTATATATCTCATTGTTATTTTCTTAAAATACCTTTTAGTGACAAAGATTTAGAAGCCATTGCCTTCTAAATTTTAAACTTCAGAGGCCACTTTTATAGGATTTATTTAGAAAATATATTTATGGTTTATAAAAACCTTCTGCCGTAACTTTGTAGAATATTCTAATTTCTCTTAATTTAAACAAAGCTATTAATATATTACAATAATAAACATTCCTATTTTATTTCTGTACTGCTAAAATATGTAGTAACAACGTAATTAGAATACACTCAATTACAATTATTATCTATTTAAAAAATTGTAAGCTACTATAAATAACTCATGTGTCAACCCTTTTTAATACCACTGTCTTAGAGACGTCATTTCTTTACCCAAGGAAACAGTGATTGCTTGCACAAAACAAAATAATCTTTAAGATTTTGATAGTTTCACTAAATATCTATATTAGGTAACCTAAAATAAATAAATATTTGATACATAGCTTCTTTCAAGCTTATCTTTACCGTCTTAGAGTTTGTTTATTCGTACAAAAACCTCTTATAATAATGGGATATATATATATATATATATATATATATATATATATATATATATATATATAAATATATATATATATATATATATACACACATACAACACGTCACTCATTAAAAATTAAATGTTTTGATCGTTAAAAATTTGTAAATTAATTTGGAATAAATTTGTAAAATGTAGGTAGTATTTTTTATACTGCGATTTAATATTCTAGGTTAAATATGATCTAGCCTGGTTTCACTAATCTGACGTGTAAATCATAGAATAAGACCAAACGAACGGATATAATTCACCATGGGATAGGTAAATTATAATATTTCTTTTGTTTTCATTTTCGCCCGTCGCTCCCTTTACTCTGTCTCTCTCTTTCTCGTCTGTCTCTCTCTCTCTCGTCTCTCTCTCTCCTCGCTTTCTATCTTTTCGAATATTCTCCCACAATATTCTATATAAGGGATTATTTTTTTGTAATAAATTTGTTGAAACATATATTGATATAATTTTATATAATTTAACCCAATTTCAAAATCCAGGGTGTTTGAAATTATTCTTATGAATGTAATAACAGTAAGTATATTTTAAACTTTATTTCCTGATTTTAAGAATCAGGCTGCATTTGGCTGCAAACACGGCCCGGATCTGTAGTTACATGACTCTGATTTGTGCGTTTTAATCGTTACCAGTATAGAACCTCCCTCGCACTGTGACGTCACTGAACAAGTTCCGTTTTTTAACTTTTCGTGTTTACTTCAAACAAGGGAGAACATCAATAAAATATAATTAGTTTTGGTTTATTTGGCGTGTGTTTTAATTTGGTTACTTCCGACTATAGAATTGGAGATGAAAGCTATTATGCTGTAGCGGTATTTTGGTGGGAAAGCGAGCTCCAAGGTGTTACTAAGCGTAGGCATCCTTATAAAGCATCCTTATACAGGCATCCTTATATAGCTGCATAGTTGTGGTGGAATGTTTCACAACATCGCAGTTATATACTTGTACTGTACTATAAAACCTTAAGAACCAACTGTGACCATTCAAGCTCATCTTCACCGTCTCAAGAGTTCTTTTAGTCGTATAACGACCTCTTGCTTATAATGATGGAAAATATATATATATATATATATATATATATATATATATATATATATATGTATATAAAAACAGGTTTCATAACGTTATACATATTTCTTTCCAAATGTCTGACTTTTGTACTACGATAAAATAATAAAAACATAGGAAACATATTTTTAGTTTGTAGAATAGTTTATAGTATAACAATTAACACGCCATTAGTTAAATGATTTCATCGTTTAAAAATGTGTAAATTTATTTAATATAAATAAATGAGTAAAATTTAGACATCTTTCTTTGTTAATCAAGTTTACATTTTAGGTTGAATATTGTCTGGCTTGGTTTTATCAATTTGACGTTTAAAGTATAAAATAAGACCAAACAAACAAATCTAATTTATTCATGCGATGGGAAAATTATTATTTCTCTTTTGTTTTTTTCGTCCGTCTCTCTCTCTCTCTCTCTCTCTCTCTCTCTCTCTCTCTCTCTCCGAACACTCTAACACAATATTCCCTAAAGGCAAACTTATTTTGAAAGATGATTGTATAACAGTTATATAAGACTAAACGTGAAAAGGTAATCAAAACACAATGATCCCCATTAAATTTTATAAAAATTGGAAAGATCATTTAGGTTTTTGAAGTATTTAGTAAAATGCACCTACAAGTATAGTAAATACGTAATGAAATGACTGGAATAATTTACGTGGAAAATATTATTAATAATGTTTTTTTTTCAAATAAGTGTAAGTAATTCAGTTTCTTTGACTTTTGAAATTCTAAATAAAAAATAATGGTTCAGCATTTACTTTAGTAATTGAAAAAAGAAGTTGGTCAACAAATCGTGAGGTGTAATGTTGTATGTTAGATACGACTCAAATATTTATGGCACACATTGGAGGAGCCAGGGCGTGATAAATATCTACAAGGTTATATTATCCGCCGAAATAAATGTCTTCGTTTCAGAAAACCAATTAACAGAGCGTTGCTGCAGCTAGCGAATACTCGGGGGGGGGGGGTGATCGTTGTTTGGTAGGTGTATACTTTAAATCCCTTAGATAAAAAATTGTATGGCTTTATATATGCGAAAAAACCTTATTAGCTCATTTGAAATTATTGTTTTTTTTATTCTCAAGCGAGTTCTACTCAGTCTAATATTAATTTTGTTATCAGATGTTTCGTCATTATGACATTTTTATTTATTTTGTGATTATCAATCTACAGGATTCCCTCTTTTTCTAACAAAATTAACATTTTAAAGAAAATTATTTACCTAACTTGCAGTAAAAACAAAATCCTTTCCACAGCTTTGAAATACATAATATATCTAAACAAACATTCTATCAATTGAACTTACAAATACAAAAATCATAAAAATAACTTTTTCCCTCCCATTTCCCCTTCTAACGTTACCTAAACTAACCGATTTATTTCTGTGCAAAAGTCGATTGAAAAATAATTTTTAACACTTTATTATTGTCGTTAATTTAACTGAGATTTCACATACTGTGTTTTAAGTTTGAGTTTATAAGCTTTAAAACGAAGTGCAATCTATACTTGGGCGACAGGTTTTACGGTTTTTATAGATTTTTTCCTTTTATCACTGTATTATTCCTTTAACACCTTATACACTGATTTACGTATTCACAAAACACTCTTTTTTTAGTATACTTGCCTTTACTTTGAACTTACCAACTTATTGGTTTCTAATATTCCATTTTTAATTGCACTACGGTAGTTAATTAGATTTTATAACCATCATGTAGGTATCATATTTTATGTAATTGCAATATGTCATCATTTTTCGATTATTTAAGTGGTTTAATCTTTAAACCATTCATTCAAATAATTTTAACATGGTAAAGCTCTACACTAGAGCTTTGCATTATTCTTACATTCAACGCTTGGAAAATCCGTCCAAATAACATTCTCAGACATCTCAAAAAGCATGATTAAACATCTCAAAAACATTACCCATAATAACACCAATTGAACAATAAAAGTTTTAACAGTAATTACAAAAGTCGCTTAGCAAGTCCTAATAATACCTCATAATATTTTACACTTTGCTGACCAATGGAAGTATATTTAACACAGCAAGTTTTAGCTAGAAAAAAAAAATGTTTCATTTTACTAGAAGAAGGAATAGACACACATAAAAATATAAACCATATCATAAGAAAAACGATGAACAAGAAAATTATGTCTACATTTTCATAGGAAAAACGAAAGTGAAGAGATTGGTAAGAACAACTATACATAAACCTTAAGACGACTCAGTTGGTACATAAGTTAACTTATAGTAAACATAAAAATAAGTTAGAATAGTAAATACGTTCTGAAGCTACAAATACTTTAAAATAATTAAATTGTAAAGTACTTGCTTTAGAGTTGATGAGAGTAGAAACAAAAGGTTACGAAAGAGAACTATGACATTTGCCACGTAAACATTGTATTTTTTTTGTTACCATAGAAAGTAGGTATTTTGTATATGACAGAAACCGGTAATTTACAGAAACCATAATTTTACAGTAAAACGATATATGCGTTTGTATATAATTCGTCATATGCATTTTTTGTTCTACTTATTTTGTTGTCAATGACGCACTGCTAAACTTTTCTTTTTAAACCTAGTAATTAGTCTAGGGAACGAAGACCAAAATATGACGTTTTGTAAAAGAAAATGGCAGGGTTCTGAAAGTAGGTACAGTTATGTAGGAACAACATACCAAAAGTCCCCTGCGGTCGGAGGTGGCGGTACGATTTTATGCGAAATTATGTTGTTTTTGTCAAATATCTCGGAAAATTTGAGTTGTATCAAAACTTACGTTATGTGTTAAATGAAAGTACTTAAATTTGTGACAATATTGGTTATAACTTTTTCTGTATCAGTTTCAAGATCTGTTTCCTCAGTCAGATGAATAATGACAAAATATTGTTGGTAAATTATCATCTGGTAAAATAGTTTACCTTTCTTATATATCGCGGAAGTGGTATCGTATCCACTAAATCTACAAAGGTAAAGGATATCTCCAGAAAATGAAAGCTGTTGTAGGTTTTGCGATGAAAAAAATATTAACTTTACCCTTCCGAAACTCCAAGAATTAAATATGTTTACTTGGAGCAGCTAAAGCTACTAAGATCACGAGTGATTTTATATCTTCCACTATCCCTACAACTGTGGAATGAATGTTTGTTTTCCCACCCCACACCTCACAATACAGGAGTTAGCATCGCCAGTAGCCACTTATGCTTCAAGGGTTGTAGCATCCATTTTCTTCACCAGTTAGTCAATAGTCCTAATTTTATTTTTTCGCTGGAAAGAAAATTATGTTGTAGAATTTTGACGTTCATGAGTTCTTCAAAATTGTTACACGTGATCCTTTTATCCATTTTGCTAGTACGGAGGGGCCCATTTCTCCCTCTTGTCAGTCCCCCAGGGTACTTCATGGAGCGCATTGTTGTTTGTACAGCGACCAAGTCTAACCACACCCCGCCCATGATGAACCAGTTCTGTTTACACTGAAAAATCCTTTTGTAGCGAATTGCTCAAACGCTTGAGGATCATTCATTTCTAAAGACAACTTGTTTTGGACATAAAGATGTAGCCATTTTGCATATTAGAAGTAGTCACTTGTATTAAAAAAAAGGTATGATCTGCTGTATCCATAATAAGTTGCTTTTCTAATCACCAGAACTGCTGATGTGAACTTTTTCATTTGACTGATCATATTAAAATATCGCACTTGTAAAGCTGCAATTGGGCCACGTTTTTTAAGGATTCGAGCTCTTTTTGAAACTAGTTTTAAACAGACAACAAATGATTAATCAGATTAAGGTTTTATGTGCTCATTTCATCCATCTTTCCCGTCATATTAATGATCAACTGCTTTTCTCCTGATGATACATCAGCTTGAAAGAGAATAATCTGTGGCAAAGCAGCCTGTGCAAGCAAGTGGCCTCTGACATCTCTGCTAAAAGCATGTCCCGCATGTTGTCCACTGAATGTGGTGTAAAAATAGTGGATAACAAGTATTTTAGATATGTATTTATAATAAAAAAACTAAAAAATGATAATTTAATAATAAATATGAAATGTAAATATTTTTTTAATAAAACGAAACTTTAAATATATTCGTTTAATAAATATAAGGTACGAAATACAACAAACCTGGTAGAACCTTTAAAAGTTGGTACCACTTTTATTTTAAGTACCGATGATCCGAGAGAAAAAATTATAATCGATATTGTAGCAAATTTTAAGTACTTTAATTCAGTAAATAGCACATTCTTTGATACAACTAATATTTTCCGAGATATTTCACAAAAACACTGAATAAATAAGCATAAAAACTGCCACCGTCCACAACCCTCAACTCCGACCGCAGGACATCTATGACATGTGGTTTAGGACAGTTTCCTACACAACTGTACTACCATGCAGAACTAGATTTTTGTTTTGAGCAAATTTCCCTTATTGCCTGGGCTATAATGACTTACCGAGCGTTTTCTAACGCCCTAAGGTCTTCACCAGCGTCACTCATGAAAATCGACTAGTATTGGGGGAAATTTTATTTCAGTAAGAGGACTTATAAATTTATTTATTTGTAGGTTGAGTCGTAGATAAAGATCATCTATTAGGCTCGAATATATTGTGTCGCAGGAAGTACGTTTTTAAATTAAATATAATTGTGAATTCGGGGAGTCAAGATATTAATAAATTTAAACACATATTTCTTAATTTTTTAATATTTTCTGGAAATCTTTTAAAGAAATAAACAAAAAGACAAAAAAATCAGTATTTAAAAACCGTTCATGTTTAAGCTGTAACTTATGTAATTAAAGTAATAAATAATTATTAAAGAAATTTCACAGATTCATAAATAATAAAGACGTTGTTACTGTAACTAAATCACAGATAAATTATAGTTATTGGTTAGTTGATATGAAAAAAAATAAATAAAAATATTATTGCCACGTTTTTGCACGTTCTTAGTGATCTTTATCAGTTTCACAAGATGGTCTGCTAGAAAACTATTCGAATCTATAAATTTATATATGAGCTCAGCATGACAATACGTTTTACTTGAAACATACCATTTGTGTTACTTAAACTTTTCCTGGAATGTTTTACTAAATGAAACAAAAATAAACGTTTTACGTGTAATAACATTCAATGTTTCCATAAAGAATTTTAGTAGAAATTATTTTACTAATTTTATATTTATTCATACATAATGAAGAAATTTTTATTTTAAATGAATTAAAGATCAGTAACTGTTGTAGTTTTCATTCAATTTAAAAAAAAGAAACTTTAAAAAAATATTATTCACTGTGAGTAATTGGTAATATGTTACGTAACCGTCATAATAAACATCTTAAACCAAATATAAAAACTTTGAATTATGGAACTACATAATTATTTTGTATTTATGTTACCAAGAGAAAATAATATTGTTATTATAACTACATTTTTTAATAATAATGTTGGTAAACGGTCAAGATATATATATATATATATATATATATATATATATATATATATATATATATATATATATATAAACTAAAATGCCTGATTATTAAAAATAGTTTTACATGCTTCTCTTTGTTTCTGTCTCATTCTTCCATTATATATTACAGTATCGTTGGTAATTTTATTTGAATGTTATGCACTCATGATGAGAAGTATCGATTTAAATGGAGAATTGTAGTTCTCCATTCACAATTCAACACCTCAGCTCTATGAGTGTTACAGCAGTTAGAGCATCTAACTTAAACTAATGAACGACAGTTATTGAGCGATGAAGATATGAACTAGTTCATATAGCTGTGCTGCATTGAGTTCTTGAGTGAAGTAGTTCATTAAAGGCTACACGAGTCAACAATCTTACGTAATGGCACCCCACACTTGGTACTGACGCATCGATTTCAACCTTCAACTTTTTTAGAGTTTGGATTTTCAATGTAGTAAATATTTCCTTTACACATTAATTATAAATATTTATATATTTTAATCTGATGTCACGACAACAGAACCTTCGCCTCGAATAGAACCTTCTAAAATCATATGCCTGATAAATAGATGACCTACTTATGAATGCAATCGGATTTGGTAAGATGAAGGTTAGGGGAAAAATTCGTTTTGGTTTGGGTAAACTGTGTAAATACAAGAGCTCTTCTAGGTGTAATGGGAGGGTGGTTATGCCCATATAGTCTTGGTGTCCGACCCTTAGGTAAGGCCACTCGGGAGTGGATAAAGGTCTGCTTACACTATCTGGACTGAACGTACCAGGCAGAGTGTAGAGTTACGGAGATCTGGGCGTTCGGTAGGTTCTACTGGTCTCGTGTATCACTGTAGGAGTTCGCCTCGTTCCAGTGGCAGGCCGGTCACCAGTCTAGGCCTTACAGCCAGGCCGAAAGACTCTTACATACAGGTATTACGGGTCATGGCACTAAACCCCACGTCTTGGGACTGACCCTAGTCACCCCGGAACAGGATCACGAGTTTGAGGTTGGATTCGGGGGTAGAAGTGTCATAGCTGGAGATAGATTTCTAGAGCGAGTGGGACTGTGCGTTTTGACAGCGGTCGAGGTGGAAGGCTGGTATCCTTTCCACTCTTCACTTTCACTATCATTATTGTTCCAATCGTTTCACACCGCAGAGATACCGCTTGACGCTTCTGTTTCTGTTGAAATAGGTCTCGGAGTTGCTTGACGTAGGTGAGACTCGCCCAAACAAGTGTGTAAATACAAGAAGAGTAAGAAGACTACGGAATGCGTTGGAAGGTAACCTGAGCAAGAAGGATTGAAAAGCGGTTTGTTAACTAAAGGTAGCTTAAAGTTGTATAGTGGGGGATAAACAGGTTAAAATGAGGTGCAAGAGAAGTTTCTAAAATTAAAGCAACAAGGAAAATATAGGCTCTTTTAATAAATTACTCACACTTTACGTATTGCAATAAGAATCTGACTAGAATCTTTAGAGACGCATACACACACGTTCTCTCTCTCTCACACACACAAACACGCACACTCTCTCTCTCACACACTCTCTCTCTCTCTCTCTCTCTCTCTCACACACACACACACACACACACACACTTACACACACACAGACAATGAAAAATGTTTATATGTGGAAATGTTAATTTTAATATTTACGTATTCACACACTTGCATAAGTAGGCCTAGCACCACTTTTTTTTTTAAATAAAGAAGTTACGGATATACAGAAATGTATTTCAATAGGTGTAAATGCAAACCGTAACTAGTGACTTCTTTTAAAGTTAACTAATGCATTTATTAGTAGTTCAGTTTTACGTTGGATACAAATGATTTAATGTAGAAAGGTAGACCGCAGCTATTACTTCATTCTATTGTTTACAATGGTTTTGTCTAATATTCGGTTGAAGTGATTCTCTCTTTCATTTAACAGAACCCACCCCTCGCTCCTTTCAACGCACCGTGGTATTGAGTTACACAAAGCATTGGGGAGCTAATTATAATATGGAATGCTTAGACACAGATGCTACTCTGTTCACTTGAAAATGCTTTGTATCTGTGTATTCGCGTCCTTTATAGCAAAATTAATTAGGCTCTGTGTCCTCAAATGTTTACAAAAACCTACTTGATTGCCATATATAGACTTCTAGATTCAACACAAAAGTGACATTTTTGATACGTAAATGTGACTAATACTGTGCAATTCTCTATAGTCGCCTCTGTTAATGAGCTGTTCTGATATTTTTGTAGCGATTGTTTGATGTGTTTTTGAGCCCACGTCGCTTCAAGTCTTTATCTTCGTAAGGGTGAATAAAATAAATATAATGAAAGGCCACTTAATGATAATATAAATTTGCGTATCTGAAAGATTGCGTAGTATTTAGAAGCTAATTTTCAACTACTCTTTCTAATATTTGTTAATTTCAATATCACAGAACGTTGTCGCAAATATTTCGCCGCAATAATAGTTGCTGGACAAAATGTCGGATAAAATATCGTTGTAACTAATAACTGTTGGAGTGAGAGTCACTAGATCTGAAAATATGTTGTCGACATGTACAATGTATTTGAAATTAGTATATCTATGTTAGATATTAAAAGTACATACCCTTTTCAACAAGAGATCATGTTTAAACCAGGACTCGTTCTGTCGTGATAAATCTTCAGGTGGATTCACATGTAAATTGAACATCACTACAGTGACAACGCTCTATGTAATAGTAACTGAGTTATGCGTTTCTGTGAATCTGTCCGGCTACATGCTTAGTACACGCGCATCTGATACATGACCAACTCTCTCTCTTATTGGTTCTTGCCCTTGACCCAGTGAATGTGTAGGTGATGATGTATCAACACTCCGCGGAAAGAAGTCGAAATGATATGATCAGAAATAACTTTGTACAGTTTAGTTTATTGATTTTACAAATACAATATTTGCAACATTATGGCAGGACATAAGCTAAGATGCATGCGCTGCAGCACACGCAAGCAACGTTTTGCGGCACAGGATACGCAACACACGAATATTTTACCAGCGCATGCTGAGACGTAGCACATGCATGCCAGTTTTGCCTTGAAAATTGCAGTTACCGATACCCCCTCATGTGAGTCCGATATAGAAATTGATGAATTGGTTCTGTTATACAGCGTTTCCAAAATTAGAGGGAAAAGTGTGTGGCAGAGTGAATACACTTGAAAAACAAAACAGACACATGACTATGTTGGCCCGCAAAGGGTCTTTATACGTTTTCTTGCTATAATCGTCATGATTCACACCGTATCGCACAGGTAACTCGCACAGAGCTATTAGAGATTTTAAAAATATAGGAGTTAAGTACATTATGTAAACTACTGTTAAGAGTCTGTCAATTACTGACTATGTTAACCTAAATTTTGAAATATGTGTGGCATTAGAGATTCATGTACAATATGTGAGCTACTGTCGAGTGCTTGGCCATTACCAGCTAAATCAAACGGACATTTAACATCTTGGACCCCTAGTGACGTGGCGCGTGTCGTCAAATCTGTGTTTGTGCTACAAACTGTGACATACCGGCCCACGAGTGTGCCAAACACAAACCTCAGCTTATCCGGCGTCGTTATAAAATTTGGCTGTACAGTGTTCTACCGTGTGTTGCGTTGCTTGCGCTGCGCCGCCTGTCTCAGCTTACGTCCTACCTAATACTCTCGTATTTACTACATTATGCTTAAATTGTTTACGATATTTAAAAAAGCTATTGGTAAAATTGTTATAGCCACAAAAAGAAAATTGGGCGATAACGTCTGCAATATAGCCTCATTCTGAGGTTGCTGTTTTTTTCTTTACTCTTCTTTATGGAACGTTTTGCAGCTGTTTATCAAGCTCCTTGATTTCTTAGGCATATTACTCAGGATTCGCACAATAGTGATAAGGTTATCTCGATGTAAATATTGTTCGTATAGGATATTGGTCTTCAGGTTATTATACCTTTAGGTTGGATACAAAGTTAGCCTATTTATCAGGAAATGTATAAGTTGGCCGCCATCTGTTTGGGAAGAGCCACCCGTTCCCTTTGGATACCATGGTCGAAGAAACTGTGATACCTCTCTTACTAAGCTGAAGTTCTGTATTAACATTTTCTACTTTTCAACTAAATCAGAATTTGCCACATACAAGTGAATCTACACGTGGACTAACGTCCTTTTCAGGAATTCAGTTTGTATAACCTTGAGATTACATCTTTTGTTTTATATTTGTAACAGTAAAACGCTGATTCAAAGAAATCTATTTTTAAAGGGGGATTCTGTTGACCAAGCGTAACATCTTGAAGATATGCCAGTTCTGATCTTGCCTTCACAGAAGACGGGCTGGATTGCAAATATAGTCAGATGGCTTACTGAAACTCTTAATAATGCCATATTTAAGATTTAATAACAAGTGAAAATGTTTGCAAAGTTCAAATGAAGCTTGTATTTATAGTTTAAAATTTTAACATATAATAATCACTCAAACAATAGTTTAAAACTAACCGAACTTAAAATTTTGTAAATTTGTTAAAACTTACTGAGACAGAACGTTTTCGATCGCTATTTGCCGATCTTTATCAGTGTCTTCTGCTTGGAGATGTCGGGTCAAGTGGCCACAATACAAATCGCACATACTCTTTGATATTATCTAAAACATACCTTTAAAACCGTCACCGCTTGACCCGACATCTCCAAGCAGAAGACACTGATGAAGATTGGTACATCGAAAACGTTCTGTCTCAGTAAGTTTAAAGAAATTTACAAAATTTAAAGTTTGGATAGTCATAAACTATTGTTTAAGTGATTAATAAGATTTACCGAAAGTAATGGACTACAGAATTCAAAAATTTAATATATATGTTATACGAGTAAAGCCGAGTATTGTTCAAATGTTTGCCATGGTAGGATCTAAATTAATTTATTTTCTTTTAAAGTAATTTTTTTAAAACAGTAAATGTACAAAAACATACTAGTATATATATATATATATATATATATATATATATATATATATATATATATATAAATGTACAAAAAGATACCAGTTAATATATATATAGATTGAGTTTTAGAGGTTGCTCCAATGTTTTACATTTTGAAAAGGTAACTCAGTAGCAAAGGTTTCTTGTAGAAGAATGTTTAGCTTCAATATTTTTTATGCTTACATAATTTCATTACGCAAACGTACCAGGCTAATGATAATTCTGATAATGATGGTTTACGTAGTGTATGGTTATAAGGTACTGTTTCTGAAACTTTTTAAAAAAATTAAAAAAATAATTGCCTGATTTTCATTTCTAGTAACATGGTAATTACATCTAAAAGGAGTTAGTCTAACCGGTCTAGTTTTTAGTTTTTAGTTCCAGGTTGACGTCCTTAAAAATTGTTATCTTGTAAAGCCAGAGTAAAAATGTTTCATCTGCCCTGGCGTTTAAATTTGCTTTGTTATAATTAATTCGTTTTAATTAATGTTATAAATGATAAGCCTGTAGAATATCGAATCTAAAGTTTAATTCTTTAGGACAAGATTTTGGTAACTAATTTGATGTCGTTATCAAACAGGAAAACAAAATTACTTTGCTTTTAAATACGCAACATAAAATACAAGTATACACACAACAATAATTTAAAACTTTAGTCAAATAGGTAATAAAATAACTATTAAAAGTGGCGGGAGTCATAAGTTCATCTAAAATATAATTAAGAACAGTAACAACACTGAAAGAACAACAATAAATTTATACAAAATAGTAAAATAACAAAATAAATCATACATAAAACATCAAATGGTTCAACCATTCAAGTTAACACTGACTAATCTTGGATGATTTTAATTGGTTGAACAATTGCATATATAAGTTATGCTACATAACGTATCGACATAATTTTTTAATATTGATACAATTCTTTTGCAAGTTAATGTGGACAACGTCAGAATAAGTAGGTCTACTCTTTCTTCAGTTTGACTTATCCAGTATAATGAAGTTTTAGTTTTATTGGTCAAAGGTCATAATAATAAAGTGTCTGGATTAATATTCTAAAGTAAAAATTAATAGTAATAAATAGGGCGCTAGCTAAAGTGTGTAATATTTCAAATGGTAAGGCTTCGAAACCTATATTTTATAAAGCAACAAATCTATAAACCTCCGGTATTAGTTGTACTGAATTTAAAGAAACTGTGTAACCGTTGGCGTCAAACCAACTAGACAAACACTGAGGTCAGATAAAATAATTATCAAACCACAGGGTAACCACATAACCATAAATATGTGTGCTGCTAGTTTACACAGAACAATAATAACTGTCGGTCAGTTGGAAAACACTGGCTCTATTCCAGTTATTTTCTATTCCATTTCTCTAAAGGAATTCATTGCTTACATATCGATGTACACTGTCGCATCTGTTTGTGTCGTCCTCCGACATATAGAGAGTGGAAAATTTCATAACTTGTTTTATTATTTGATGAAAAAGTATTTCCTTTACAACAATGAGCGTTCGATTTATGACAACAGTTTACTAAGGTCTCTGTAGCTTCCACAACAATATCTTCTAGTCGGAAAACTCTTTCTATTTCAGTAAGACATGTTTTTTAAAATCTTGGGTTACCAAATTGACATAGAAGTTTGGAATACAATTTCATCCCAAGGGACTTCAATTACAGACGTAGGAGAGTGACTGATGTAGGAGAATCCATATGATCGTTAAACGTGTCTAGATATTTCAAACCTTTTCATATTTTAAACTGCTTAAATGATTTCTAACGAGTGTCTAATGGTATACAACCTCACAAGCTTTATACAGTCTAACTATATACAAGCGCACTAACCGTACACACCCTGATGTTATACAAGGTTTTCTATAGTACACAGCCTAATTGCATACACGTTCACCAAGTACATATTGTAGAAGTAAGTATATGCATGTAGAAGTGCGTATATTTAAATAATAATTTCGCAATATTCCGAGATAATAGTTTCATGAATAGCAGTTAAGGCTAACAGCCAAGCTAACGCCATGTCATAATTCTTTTCTATGTCCTATACCATGGATCAATATGTCCTTACCTTATGACATCTGCTCTTCCTTAGCCCAATGGGGTTTTACGGAAAGACACGTCTTTAAGTTCCCAGTAGATGGTAGTTTTATTTCAAGTAGACTCCTTTTTACATACCAGAGAGGTCTATTTAAGAAGTTATGAAGTCCCTAAATGAATTCTATCTATAACACTACTTAGGGTGGTTGCAGGGTGAGCAACTTTGCAATCATCACAGCAGGTTCCAAGCCCTTAAAAATGTAGAAGGTTACCTACCGCAAAATGTAACACAAAAAAGAATCAATGTAAAGCCTCGGAATCGGATATTTTGAAGAATTCAATATAGAGGAATAAAAATATGTGAAGAGAGATGAAAACCAGAATTTACAAAGTAGTTGTTGGGCCAATAATGACATATGCAGCGGAAATAAGATTGGACATAGCAAAGATAAAGCAAGAAAAACGAAATACGACAAAGATTCAAGGTAGAAAACATTTATGTATGGGTGGCAAAGTGACGACAAGAGTAAGACGTAATACAATCAGAATGGCTGAAGATATAGGAGTCAAAATAGTCGAGAGTTTATTCATCAATAGGAAAACGGTCAGCGGGAGGACCACGAAAACTATGAGACGACCACGATAATACGAGTCACATTAAAAACAGACAGAATAATATAAAAGAAGAACAATGACAATACCAAGGTCTTTGAAGGGGAAAATATGAAAACGGGTCGATCACCTAAAAGCTACAAAAAAAAAAATATATATAATTTTGTAAACATTAACGGAGATACTAGCTATGAAGGGATCCTTAACTTTATATAGTGTTAATAAAACATGTTTGCATGACATAGAAATCAGAAGCTGGCAAAGCAGTAATAAGGCTAGAGTTTACTCGTTAACGTGTAAAATACTTGGAAGAAGCACGAGATAAGAGAATGTTACGGAGAGAGGCGACGACCGAGAGTGGGGAAATAGGACGGAAGAGACGGGAGGTAGAGCTGGGTAATTTGATTCATCGTCTTATTACTAATGCTTAAACATTTCTCCAGCTGATATTTATTCAAAGCACGAACCCAATATATTTATTTGCTCAGTTCCTAATGCTATTAAAGCGTCAGACTGTGAAATATATGTCAGCTTCTGCATAATATTTAGAGCTAATGTAACTAGGCTACTAAACATTTTATGTGTCATCACTTCATGTTAGGTTAGAGTTTATATGAACATAAATACAGCTCATGGGCGTTAGAAAAAAGTCAATTATATTAGGACCGTAACATGAAATTAATTTTATAACAAATTAGAATGACTAAAGTAATGTTTTTTAAAAAAATATCCATTTAAAAGAGTTTAGTTTAGAATAAAAATATTTTATTACAAAATATTCAAGATTGCTTTTTATAGCCTGGGCATGATTTGATAGAGGCACCATAGAACCCTCTTATATGGGTCACGCAATAGCCTCCAACAAGGTCCAATCTGTTTACATGTTTGTATTGTACTCTAGATTTCGATAAGAGACTAGTCCTTGTCTGGACCGATCCAGTTTCTGCTCAGCCGAGTAACATGTTCCTCCATGTCGGCCCTGTTCAAATTCAGTTACAAACATTTTACGCAAATATGTTTGCACAACACTATCCCATATTCTAATATTAAGAATAATAAGGCACTAATTCCTTAAAGAGCAGTAAGTCAGTAATTCCTTAAAGAGTAGTAAGGTAGTAACTCCTTAAAGAGTAGTAAGGCAGTAATTCCTTAAAGAGTAGTACGTCAGTAATTCCTCAAAGAGTAGTAAGACAGTAATTCCTTAAAGAGCAATAAGGCAGTCATTCCTTAAGGAGCAGTAAGACAGTAATTTCTCAAAGTGTATTAAGGCAGTTATTCCACAAAGAGTAGTAAGGCAGTAATTTGTTCAAAGAGTAGTAAGGCAGTAATTCCTAAAAGAGTAGTAAGTCAGTAATTCCTTAAAAGTAGTAAGACAGTAATTCCTTAAAGAGTATTAAGGTAGTAATTCCTTAAAAAGTAGTAAAACAGTAATTCTTTAATGAGTAGTTAGGCAGTTATTCTTCAAAGAGCAGAAAGACAGTAAATCCTTAAAGAGTAATAAGGCAGTAATTCCTTAAAGAGTAGTAAGGCAGTAATTCCTTAAATAGTAATAAGGCAGTAATTCCTTAAAGAGTAGTAAGGCAGTAATTCCTTAAAGAGTAGTAATTCAATAACTCCTCAAAGAGTAGTGAGGTAGCAATTCCTTAAAGAGTAGTAAGGCAATAACTCCTGAAAGAGTAGTAAGGCAGTAAGTCCTTAAAGAGTAGTAGGGCAATAATTCCTTAAAGAGTAGTAACGCAATAATTCCTTAAAGAGTAGTAAGGCAGTAATTCCTTAAAGAGTAGTAAGGCAGTAATTCCTTAAAGAGTACTAAGGCAGTAGTTCCTTAAAGAGTAGTGAGGCAGTAATTCCTTAAAGAGTAGTAAGACAGTAATTCATTAAAGAGTAGTAAGGCAGTAATTCCTTAATGTGTAGTAAGGCAGTATTTCCTTAAAGAGTAGTATGGCGGTAATTCCTTAAAGAGTAGTAAGACGGTAATTCCTTAAAGAGTAGTAAGGCAGTATTTCCTTAAAGAGTAGTAAGGCAGTATTTCCTTAAAGAGTAGTAAGGCAGTAATTCCTTAAAGAGTAGTAAGACAGCATTTCCTTAAAGAGTAGTAAGGCGGTAATTCCTTAAAGAGTAGTAAGGCAGTATTTCCTTAAAGAGTAGTAAGGCAGTAATTCCTTAAAGAGTAGTAAGACAGTAATTCCTTAAAGAGTAGTAAGGCAGTAATTCCTTAAAGTGTAGTAAGGCAGTATTTCCTTAAAGAGTAGTATGGCGGTAATTCCTTAAAGAGTAGTAAGACGGTAATTCCTTAAAGAGTAGTAAGGCAGTATTTCCTTAAAGAGTAGTAAGGCAGTATTTCCTTAAAGAGTAGTAAGGCAGTAATTCCTTAAAGAGTAGTAAGACAGCATTTCCTTAAAGAGTAGTAAGGCGGTAATTCCTTAAAGAGTAGTAAGGCAGTATTTCCTTAAAGAGTAGTAAGGCAGTAATTCCTTAAAGAGTAGTAAGGCAGTATTTCCTTAAAGAGTAGTAAGGCAGTATTTCCTTAAAGAGTAGTAAGGCAGTAATTCCTTAAAGAGTAGTAAGGCAGTAATTCCTTAAAGAGTAGTATGGCAGTATTTCCTTAAAGAGTAGTAAGGCGGTAATTCCTTAAAGAGTAGTAAGGCAGTATTTCCTTAAAGAGTAGTAAGGCAGTATTTCCTTAAAGAGTAGTAAGGCGGTAATTCCTTAAAGAGTAGTAAGGCAGTAATTCCTTAAAGAGTAGTAAGGCAGTGTTTCCTTAAAGAGTAGTAAGGCAGTAATTCCTTAAAGAGTAGTAAGGCAGTATTTCCTTAAAGAGTAGTAAGGGAGTATTTCCTTAAAGAGTAGTAAGGCGGTAATTTCTTAAAGAGTGGTAAGGCAGTAATTCCTTAAAGAGTAGTAAGGCAGTATTTCCTTAATGAGTAGTAAGGCAGTATTTCCTTAAAGAGTAGTAAGGCAGTATTTCCTTAAAGAGTAGTAAGGCGGTAATTCCTTAAAGAGTAGTAAGGCAGTATTTCCTTAAAGAGTAGTAAGGCAGTAATTCCTTAAAGAGTAGTATGGCAGTAGTTCCTTAAAGAGTAGTAAGGCGGTAATTCCTTAAAGAGTAGTAAGGCAGTAATTCCTTAAAGAGTAGTAAGGCAGTAGTTCCTTAAAGAGTAGTAAGGCGGTAATTCCGTCCAACCCTCAACTCACGTAATATGTATAATATAATTGTTGCACTTATTGTTTTAACTATAGGTATGCGTCTATCATAGGCTATACACAAGGTATGAACAATTCTAAAACAGTGTTGCAATAACATATAAGTTTAATTATTAATGTTTATAACATTTTGCAATACTTTAATTAAGTTCATACATCTACAATTAGTACAAGACAGTCCAGATGTCATAAACTTGACGACCAAGTTGATAGCAATGAGACACCATCTAGAAACTCTTTCCATAGAAACCAGGCTGACGCTACCACCCACCCTTTTATTGTAATGTGAATGAATGTTATTATTTAAAACGTTTAAAGTTATGATCTTCATATTTTAAACTTAATTATTTTAAACTATCTATTTATTGCCAAACTTCAAGATAAATTAAAATATCCTATGTAATAACTAAATTGAGAAAAACACAGATTACCACCCATAAATACAAATTGAAATTGATTGAAAAATTGGTATGATTTACATTACAGCTAAGTGTTCTACTAATTGTTATGTTTGTATAGTTGTTGAGGAATTAAACAATAGAGTGCTCAGTAGTTTATTTATAAATAATTGCAATTGTAAACGATGGCTGTAATATTTACAGCCAGAATTGTAACTTGAGGCTGTAAGTAATTGTAGCCCGGATGTACAATTATTTAGTAAGACGAACTGAAGTGACACGTATATGCAATAAGTGTTTACGCAAGGCGGGAATCGTAGTTCCTTTCCAGTATTATTCTCAATATTTACTTAATAATCTTAATAATGATATTTTTATTTTAAAAACATAAACATTTAAAAGGTAATTTAGAAAAAAACTATAAAACATTAATATAATAGTAAAAAAAGGAATTAAAACATTACAGTTTGTTCAATATGTTAATTAAAGGGCAATCAGAACTTTACAGCTTCACTCTTGCTTAGAAAACAAATTCTGAAGCAAATAAATACAAAATCCAGTTAACCATATCTGTATCAGAATTAGTTTTAGTGTGCACAATTGATTTACTTATTATTTATATCAACTCCCTGTATCTGGGATTAACCTTTTGGGGTGATAAAATGTAAAGCGTTTCTTTTTCAAAATGTAAACTTCCATATTTGTTGCGATATATAAAAAAAACATCCACCGGGTTTTAATCTAGTCGCGGAACTTTAATCTTAACTGCAACAAACAATATGGCAGGTGCTTGAAGAGAAAAATATAGCGCTGTTGATGTTTAAAAAACATTGCACAGTGTAGTGAAAGAAAGTTATTCGGTGGATTCTTTTAATCTGTGATGAAAATCAATCAGCAAAAATTGGAATGTGGAATTTACTTTGAGTGTAGGCGATATGAAAATTTATGTATGTAAATGTCTGTGTATTTAATATAAATTTATATTGTATAGTAAGGCAATACATAACACTATTATTGACCTGTATTATGAACCAGGGTATAATAACGTCTACTCCTCAATCTTTGTTTGATAAGACCCTCTACTGTGTCCTCCTCCTATTCCAGAGCTCCACTGTGGGCCGGTGGTTGGCCGTTCCCTCTCCGTTGTTGCACTAAGGGAATATGCGAGTCCTATCCGGTGCAGGTGCCTCTGGAGATATTCGTGTCCAGTTCTCATCCTTAAGGTAGCGACGGCTATACTTTTTGGCAGAGTGCTGGCGATAGCATTTGTAGTAAGCATCTCCCATCTCTTGACAACAGCTGCAAGGCTCCAGGAGATTGGACTGCTTGGTTGAAGAGTTTCGCTGTTGTGCATTAGAGTTACCCAGGGTACACCACTTGGATCCAAACTACCTTGATTCCCATGTCCTCTTTATTAATCTGAAGAGTTAGGTTGAATATTCTCAAAAGCAGTTTTAATCGGAATCTGATCGAGGAAATGTCAAGAGTAATCGTAAGACAATATTTTACACAAATATTATTCTAAAAGTTTATTTTAAGGTAATTGCCAGCGAATAGTTTGTTATTTGATTAATAGCATAGCTAGGTTAAAAATAGTTTCAGTTATTACGTCTTCTGAGCAATGTTCGTCTATTGCTGTGCAGTTAAATAATGTAGCCTGCCTCCACAACTCCTGACTTCTGGACTTTATTGCTATTATTCATTTTTAAAACAGAAACCAATAAACGATATTCAGTTTTAGTGAATACGCATTTTTTGCTATGAAACATTACCATTTAACATTCATTATATTAACTTGTTAGCATCGCGGTGAAACCTGTATGCAAAGGAGCCTGGCAATAGGAACAGGGTTTTATAAAAAAAGGCGGTTGCTTTTAGTGTGTGTTTTACAGAAAAATAATTACTTTTCATGTTAATTGTTGATGCTTTTTGTTTAAATTATAAAAAATAACATCACTTAAAATTTTCAATTATCTTTATTTTAATTAAAGTTTACATAATTTTATTAAGTAAGAAGTAGACTATTTTGTATGAAGTTGTAAAGCAAATATGTATTTATTAAAAACATAAAATACCCTTAAACTCTTTGGAAAGGATTGAAAGTTTTACTGTATATAATAATGTTATTTCTATTTAGTTCGTATTGTATTTAGTGTACTTTACAAATGCGCAAGGTATTTATAATAAAACACTGAGCTGCATTTATTATTGTATCTGTGTTCAACAACTACTAACCACAGTGTACACAGAGGACTGTAAGGTGCGGGTGAAGACATTCAAAGAGTTATTAACAGACACAATAGTAGTTACGTAGAAGTTGATTACGTATTAGTTAGGGCAATATTACATTTTAAATATGAAGTTTAATTTGGCTTATTACGAGCAACTAGTGCATAACAATGAAACAACCTGTATTTATTTATTCACTTAACCAACAGTTTATGATTATCCGAACTTTAAATTCTATAGATTAGTGAAAACGTACTGAGACAGAACGTTTTCGATCGCTATGTGGCGATCTCATCAGTGTCTTAGCTACAAAATTAAAGAACCTGTATTTAGTTATGAAACAATGGTAGGGGTTTCGAATCATAGTGAAAATCCTATTCAGAAGGTAATAATATATTTATACTACTAAATTAGTACTTATATTCACATAATAAAAAAAAACACAAATTCAGTAAAAATAACACTGTCACTATATCAAAAAATAAATGTTATCAAATTGAATGAACAATCACATCAATTAAAATTCATTAAAATGTCTTGTATGCAGCAGATTAAGAAGTTAAGCTATGCTAGTTATTATACTGTGCAAATAATATTTGAATTGTTCAGAACTTGTTGAAGCAGTGGTTCCTAAAGTGTGCAATGATCCTCCTTAATGATGCAACTAATAAAAATATGAAAAATGGTTATTAATAAAGATTATTACATTGAATGAGAACTACAGATACATTTATAAATGTATAAGATAAAACGTTATCAATCATATTGATGTTAGACAGGTTCATTATAAATTCTATTTTAGCAATATTTGTATGACTTTGTAGCTTGATTTCTTGGGTTTACACTAACGTGATTCGTTACCACTGGCAACCCTCTATAGACCTACTCAGTACATTGTAATAAGCGTTATGCAAATGTACTGAGGCCAGATTGGATGTAGCCACTGCAGTAAACAAGTTAGTGAACAGCGCTACACTCGGTCTCAATATTTGGTGAACAATATGTAGCCTACGCTACTAAACTTTAAATGTAGGTAACTTTGAAATAGTTATATTTTAATATCCCTAAGTTTCTCTAGTTTCTTTTACACACAACCACATGCGCGTGTGCACACACACACACACACACACACACACACACTGAAATGCACATAAATGATACTATTTTACGCTGGACATAGATGTGAAACTAATGTCTTTCTGTATATACCTCTATTTTCTAATTTTTCTATTTGCACAACGAGGACTTTCGAGTTTTAAGGATGTAAGTAGATGGATAATAATTTTCACGATAAATGGTTATATCAGACTCTATACTAAAATAACTTTACCAATATATAAATTTAACTAAGATGCCTGTTCTGAAGTATGTATTCCCAAATTACACGGGAAAGTGAAATGCGGCTTCGTATTATATATTACTTATAGTGCCGATGAGAAATAAAATTAACTACGTAACTAGTTGAAACTATCGAGAATTGCAGGACGTTATGAAAAGCAACTTCAACCTATACAGTAAAGAAAGAGCTTAGCTAGTTAGAACAATTCACAATGGTAGTACATGTTTACAGTGGTTACTCAAACCTCACTACACACGGCTTTATTATTACATACTAGTTTCGGTGACGATGATATCTTTCTCATTGACTAACAATAACAAATTATTCATTAAACCACGTAAATATAAATTAACAGTAAAATTCATGTTGCACATAGTATCAAAAAATTTTTTAAAAAAAGAAACAAAATAAAATATTAAAAAACCAAAGAAAAAGAAATCTCAACATACACTAGAAAAACTACCAACTTAAAATAGTTATTTATTATTTTCTCGTACTATCAGACTTGTGAACGTTTATAACGCCTAAATAGCTTAAAATGATTTTTTTTATAAGTAGGCTCTAATATTATTAAAGTGTATACAATATTTACGTTACATCTAAATATAACTAAACACAAATAGCCTCTTTATGAAAAATGTTTAAAAGCTATTTTTAAAAATCAACAAAACTCCAAACTAAAAACTACTAAACAACCTTTAAAATTTACATTTTGTCTACAGCATTAGAACAAGTAGAACATTTGTACTAGCTGAATCAATGTGATATAAACATTCAATAAATCTTAAAAAAAACAAACGACTTAATTTAACTAAAACCATAAAGTGACAATACAAAAATAATAAAAGAGGTGAAAGAAAAAAAAACAAGCTACAATAACTAGGTAATTATGGTTTGAGTGTATTTTGTCGATGTCGAACTGCGAATAAAGTCTCCTACATCAGAATCTGCATCCAAAACTATATTATGGAATGCTTTTAAGGGATCTAATAAATAGTTTTGCACCGGTTACCATACGAGTGTCTTACAAAGTAGAGATAACACTCCGTAGTCGAACTTCTTCTTCAGCTGCAGACATTTTTTGGTAATTATTCACCACGTCTTTTAAAATTGCTGCCCCCGTCAAGGTCACATTCTGAGCTACTCAATTACCTACATTCAAATTGGCTTCGTATTTTACACTTATAACAAAAAAAAAAAAAAAAAAAAAAATACAGCTCTCCAAAAGTCTAGCTCTTCATGCACTTTTTAAAGAAGTTTACTTCTTCAAGCGCCTTTATAATATCTTCAGGCATGTTGATTCTGTCTCAGGTAATAAATCAGTCGACAGTAATTTAAATCGGATTGCACTCCCGTATTATTATCTATAATTACTCTTCCTGTAAACAGAAATTTAAGATAGGCCAATTTATGTAAGGGTTATTTTAATCATAAAACAAAGGAATATTCAGAGTTGACCATATTAATATCCTAATACCATACTTCTTATAATACCTAAAATGTAGACGCACTTAAACTCATCACGATCTGATGATTTCGTAGAGCAAAGTGCTTCCTGAAATACTGCTTCATTATTCTATTTACTTGTTATAAATCTTCTCTTCATTAACATATACTTTCGAGGCTCTAACTATATTCTATCTGACCTTCCTTATCAATAGCCATACAAGGGTCTGAGTTGGTAGACAAGTCCCTAAACATAAAGTAGATTTACTTGAGAATAAAATTAGTCACAGATTAGCCGTCCATATAATCTCTAACCTCTCCCAAATGAGCAACCATACCGCCGAATAAAACCAAAACCTTTTTACCCTCTCATTACCCCCTCTCTTTTTGTTTTGTCTCTTTTTGTGTATATGTGCTGTCAGTCTAGTATTTTTAATTAGGGTTGAGTAATTAGATAAATTAAACTAATTTCTATAAATTTAATTTAGTTTCAACCTAATTAAATTGTTTCTGTGAAGTATTATATTAGAATATTTTTTTTTTTTTTTTTTTTTTTTTTTTTTTTTTTAACGACGAGAATGCTTTATGCACAGAGTGTGGGACTCCTCTCGATACTGCACTAGGCTCTACATCTGAAAGTTTACCCACTAAACTCGTCACCCTCCAGGCAGATTTCCACCCCGGAACCGCCGAAGCATTACTTCAGGGTGGTGCCTCTTATACTTCCTTCATTATATTACGGATCTAGCCATCCTTCTTCTTTTTTACATCGTAGAATAGATTCGATGTATTTCGATGCCATATTCCAGTTGGCTTCCGATGCAAGCATCGTCCGCACAAAGCTCTCTGGGGAGAGACCCGTGGCATGTGTCATCAATCGACTCCTCTGGTCTACGAATCTGGCGCACTCAAAGAAGGTGTGCCTCGAGTCATCCAGTTTGTCGCTACATATCCTGCAGTTCTGGGACAGAACTTTTCTCATCTTAAACAGGTATGCCCTAAAGTACCCGTGGCCTGTCAGGAACTGTGTGATATAGAAGTTCACTTCCCCGTGCCTGCGTTCTGTCCATTCCTTTAAGCTTCTTATCAGAAGGAACGTCCACCTACCTGACCGTTCATGATTCTATCGTTGCTGCCACTGGTTCATGGTTTGTGCTCTGGCTCGCTTGACCGCCTCTATTTTGGCTATCTCTTTACTGTTATTATATACAAATTTCCTCTCTTGAGCCAATAGGTCGATTGGCACAACACCTGCCACAACCAGCACAGCTGCCGACGAAACAGTACGGTAGGCGCTCGCTATTCTTAGCGTTCCCATTCGTTGAATCGTATCGAGTCTGGTACGGTACTTCTGTACCTTCAAAGTGTCGGCCCAGATTTCAGCACCGTAGAGCATGATGGATTGCACCGTAGACCATAGGAGTCGTCTCCTGCTTGCCCTTGGGCCACCGACGTTAGCCATCAATCTTGCGAGTGACGAGGTCACAGCCGCAGCCTTATCACAGGTCATGCGAAGATGTTCCCCGTACGTCAGCTTGTTGTCCAGCTTGACTCATAAGTACTTCACCGCTCTCTTAGTGAAGAGCGTCTCCTGTCTCACAACCATTGGTACCACCATCGGCATCCTCCTTCCAGATAATAAAACTATCTCAGTCTTGGAAACGGCCAGCTGTAGACCGTGTTCTGTCATCCATAGGTTAATCCTACGCATGACCTGATTCAGCCGTACCTGCGCCAACTCAGTGCTGCGAGCTGTAATGACAGCAGCAACATCATCGGCGTAGCCCACCAGATATGCATATTCTGGCATTTCTAATCTCAGAAGACCATCATATGCCACATTCCACAGTCTGGTCCCTGTACCGATCCTTGGGCTGCTCCAGGATCGGAAATATACGATATCTATAATTAGTTTTATAGAAAAGTCTTATTTCAAGAATTTAAAAGCAATTTAACTTTAAACTCTTTGGAAAACAATAGTCAATTATTTAACCTAATATATATCTATTTATTAAAGATTTTTATAATAAAAGATACTAACAAATTTAATTTATTTATACTATGCTGACAAATCTTTCAATGCTCAGGTCAGGTCAGGAGTAAATGATGAATATGAAATTTAAAGAATGTTTTGCCTCTTTATATCACATTGCTATATTCTTAAAATGCGTTTTAGTGTCATAGATTTAGAAGCCGTTGCCTTCTAAATATTAAACTTCAGAAAACAATGCTCTTTTTATAGGATTTATTTAGAAAACATATTTATATTTGTTGATACCATCTTCACGTGAGCTACTAGTTTTCCCACAACACTTGTAAATATTGTACAAACTTGCCTACAGTAGCACTTACTTATATTTGTTAATACCATCTTCACGTGAGCTACTAGTTTTCCCACAACACTTGTCAATATTTTACAAACTTGCCTACAGTAGCACTTACTTATATTTGTTGATACCATCTTCACGTAAGCTACTAGTTTTCCCACAACACTTGTAAATATTGTACAAACTTGCCTACAGTAGCACTTACTTATATTTGTTGATACAATCTTCACGTGAGCTACTAGTTTTCCCACAACACTTGTAAATATTTTACAAACTTGCCTACAGTAGCACTTACTTATATTTGTCGATACCATCTTCACGTAAGCTACTAGTTTTCCCACAATACTTGTCAATATTTTACAAACTTGCCTACAGTAGCACTTACTTATATTTGTTGATACCATCTTCACTTGAGCTACTAGTTTTCCCACAACACTTGTCAATATTTTACAAACTTGCCTACAGTAGCCCTTACTTATATTTGTTGATACCATCTTCACGTGAGCTACTAGTTTTCCCACAACACTTGTCAATATTTTACAAACTTGCCTACAGTAGCACTTACTTATATTTGTTGATACCATCTTCACGTGAGCTACTAGTTTTCCCACAACACTTGTCAATATTTTACAAACTTGCCTACAGTAGCACTTACTTATATTTGTTGATACCATCTTCACTTGAGCTACTAGTTTTCCCACAACACTTGTCAATATTTTACAAACTTGCCTACAGTAGCACTTACTTATATTTGTTGATACCATCTTCACTTGAGCTACTAGTTTTCCCACAACACTTGTCAATATTTTACAAACTTGCCTACAGTAGCCCTTACTTATATTTGTTGATACCATCTTCACGTGAGCTACTAGTTTTCCCACAACACTTGTCAATATTTTACAAACTTGCCTACAGTAGCACTTACTTATATTTGTTGATACCATCTTCACTTGAGCTACTAGTTTTCCCACAACACTTGTCAATATTTTACAAACTTGCCTACAGTAGCACTTACTTATATTTGTTGATACCATCTTCACGTAAGCTACTAGTTTTCCCACAACACTTGTCAATATCTTACAAACTTGCCTACAGTAGCCCTTACTTATATTTGTTGAAGCATTTGTTTACTTACATTTGTAAAATAAATAATTTGCAAGTGTTTTAGTGAAAAATATTTAATGTTTGTAAAACCGTCTGCAGTAACGTCTTAGAATATTCTGAATCCTAAAATTTCTCTTAATTTAAACAAAGCTATTAAAATATATTGTAATATTAAACATTCGTATTTTATTTCTGTATTGGTTTAATATGTAGCAACAATGTAATTAAAATATACTCAATTACAATGACTAGAAATTTAATTATTTTTAAGCCAATATTAACAACACATGTTTAGTATAACTTTTTAGTAGACGTCATTTCTTAACTAAGGAAACACTGGTACCTTGCACAAAACAAAATAATATTTTATCTGTCGATATATTGATTAAATAATTATATTTTAATCAATTAAAATAGTTTGTTTCATCTAATTTTATTTTTCAGTATTAGATTGTATTTATTCCCTAATATAACTTCAAGGAACTCGGAACAACCCTATTCTAAACACGACATTGGGTGTTACTAATACACTTTACCCACTTTATCCACAACTGCGTCCCTTCTCAAAGTCATTTGTTCCCAGTCTTATGGATATCGATTTTATGGATGCAGCGGTTATTTGTCTATCTCTATAGGTTGGGGGAGAGCAAATTCCTGTTTCTTTTCACAATTAATGCTCTGAACATGCTACCATAAAGTGACATAAAAATAAATATATATTTGATACATAACTTCTTACAAGAGCTCATCTTCACCGTCTCAGAATTTGTTGTGTCATACAACAGCCTCTTATAAAAATAGGCTATATATATAACGAGGTTGTATATATATATATATATATATATATATATATATATATATATATATATATATATATGTGTGTATGTAACCAGGTTTTCTATCGTTATTCAGATTGCTTTCCAAATATCTTACTGTTTTACGATAAAAAGAGCAAAACCTCGTACCAATGCTTTTACCAATTTGACTTGTAAATCATAAAATAAGACCAAACGAACGAACCTAATTAATCATGTGATAGGAAAATTATGATTTCTCTTTTGTTTTTTTATTTTTGACCGCCTATCCCTTTACTTTCTCTCTCTCTCTCTCTCTCCTCTCTCTCCACTTTCTCTCTTTTCTAACACTCGCCCGCAATATTCTGTAGAAGGAATTTTTTTGTAATGAATTTGTTAAAACATATATACATATGGTTTTATTCATTAAATTATTTTCATGATAATATCTTGATTTTGCATGTAATTATACTGATAACAGGTATTGTTAATATAATCCTGATTCTTAAAAATAAACAAATTTTCCAGATTATTCTTTAATGAATTTGAAAGCTTAAACAACTTGGAATGCCGGTGAAGAATAATTTGTCATTGAGTTTTATTTTGAATAGTTCCCCTCTGAATATTGAATATATACCAACACGATCAATCCAGACCTAGTTATAACCTACACGACTAAGCCAGTCTTAGTTACAATTTACACGATCAAGCCAGACTTAGTTACAGCCCACACGATTAAGCTGAACCTAATACAAATATACACGATCAAGCCAGGCTAAGTTGAAATCTACACGATCAAGCCAGACTTAGGTAAAACCTACAAGATCAAGCCAGACCTAGTTACAACCTACACTATCTAACCAGACTTAGTTACAAACTACACGGTAATGCCAGACTTAGATACAACATACGCGATCAAGCCAGACCTTGTTACAAGCTACACGATAACACCAGACCTAGTTAAAACTTACACGATCAAGCCAGATTTAGTTAAAATCTACACGATCAAGCTAGACCTAGTTACAACCTAATGGATCAAGCCAGACTTAGTTACAACTTACACGATCAAGTCAGAATTAGTTTCAACCTATTCGATTAAAACAGACTAGGTTTTAGCCTATACAATCAAGCTAGACCTAGTTACAACCTACACAATCAAGCTAGACCTAGTTACAAGCTACACGATGAAACCAGAACTAGTTAAAACTTAGACGATCAAGCTATACTTAGTTACAACTGAAACAATCAAGCCAGACTTTCTTAAACCAGCACGATCTAGCCAGACGTAGTTAAAATCTACACGATCAAGCCAGACCTACTTATAACCTAATGGATCAAGCCAGACCTAGTTACAACTTACACAATCAAGCCAGACTTAGTTACAACTTACACAATCAAGCCAGACCTAGTTACAACTTACACAATCAAACCAGACCTAGTTACAACTTACACAATCAAGCCAGACTTAGTTACAACCTACAGGATCAAGCCAGACCTAGTTACAACCTAGACAATCAAGTAAGTCTTGGTTACAGCCTACTCGATCAAGCGAGAGCTAGTTACAACCTTCACGATCAAACCTGACTTATTTACAACTTACACGATCAAGCCAGACTTAGTTAAAAATTTACACGATCAAGCCAGACTTAGTTACAAGCTAAACGATCAAGCCAGACCTACTTGCAACCTAATTTATTAAGCCAGACTTAGTTACAACTTACACAATCAAGACAGACTTACTTAAAAACTACAGGATCAAGCCAGACGTAGTTACAACCTACACGATCAAGCAAGTCTTGGTTACAACCTACACGATCAAGCCAGATTTAGTTAAAACTTACACGATCAAGCCAGACTTAGTTACAATCTACAGGATCAAACCTGACTTATTACAACCTACACGATCAAGCCAGAATTTTTACAACCTACACGATCAAACCTGACTTATTACAACCTATACGATCAAGGAAGACATTGTTACAAGTTACGCGATCAAGCCAGATCTAGTTACATCTTACATGATTGAGCCAGACTTGGTAAAAATCCACATGCTCAAGCCAGTTACAACCGAAGCGGTCAAGCCAGACTTATCACAACCTACATGATCAAGCCAGAATTATTACAACCTACACGATCAAGCCACAGAATTAGTTACAACCTACACAATCTACCCAGATTTAGTAACAAGCTTTGTATACTAAATAAATCTAGAACACTTAAAATAAAATACCCAAACCTGTCTTTTCCATTAAAATTTGTGTAGATTGTATAAAATGTTAAGTAGAAATAAATAAGAAAATAAAAACAAAGCACAGCCGTCTCAGTTTAAGTGTATAAATTTGGAAATATCATTTACTTTGTAAAGCAAAGTATTTAGTAAAAGTACGTATTGAAATCAATTTAAAATAATATACTTGCAAAATAAAAAATATTATTGATTTTAATTTTTAAACAAGCGTGAGAAATTTAGTTTCTATTATTTTTGAAATTCTAAATAAAAATCACTGGTTCAGCAATTGGGCTGAATTGCTGCCTTATTATTTTTATTGTACTCTAAATGTATGTTATGCATGAAAGCAAAACCTAGATTCTAATCGGTGATTGTATTTGATGAATACACATTTCCTATGCAAAAACCTCAGCGGGGATCATAATTAATGTTAATGGCAGTCAAAGAGTTTTGAAATAAAATATGTGACAGGAAAACCGCTATTCACAAATCATATGTATATATCCATGTATGTATATGATGTAAAATGATGTAAAATATGTTATTTTATTGGAAGTGTAATTTAACCATATATATAAATTAAATTTTAAACAGATTCAAAATGTTCAAAAGAGCTCTCCTTATATTAACGCGCAAAACTTGTGAGTTATTATTGAACGACATCAGATGGAGAGTGCCAGTAAATCCGATTGTAGATGGTATGACTACTGTGCCCCGGAGGTTTGTTCAGTGATTTATCATCCAAATGTTTTAATATTAATAGCATGCAGTCACAGATTTATTGGAAATGTGTAAATAAGCGGACGTGTTTATTGTTAGTATATTATAAAGTATTTTAAAACCTGGCAGTCTGTCTGAGAAAGTGACTGTTGGTTGTTTCTAAACTGATAACATTTTCTTAAGAAATATTATTTGGACATTATTCATGTGTTTTATCTTAAATTTTACCTAATAAAATTTATTAGGGCGTGCAGCTCACCCCCGATTTTAGCTTCGAAGTGACAAAGTCGTCATTACCGAATCAAACTTATTTTAATCGAAAGTATATGACTTGAGAATTTTTCTGTACAAAGTTACCGCAAATTACCCTATCGGAACATATTTAAAATAACGAAAGTTGTCATTTTTTATATTTTCTAAATTTAGTAAAATTTTAAGTTTAATTCGTCATATCTCGGCTATGTTTGGGTATATTAGTTTGAAATTTTGACTGGAACATCTTTTGATAATGTACGAAATGATGGTATAAATTAGAAATAATAATATTCAACCACAACAAAATGGCGGATTTGTTTGTAATTTACAGTAAGTTATAGGCACATTTTTTTAAATAGAAAAGTTGTGTTACAAACTTTAGAATTTTAATACTTTATAAATTGTACATTATTGCCGGAAAGTTTTGCGTTTTTATATATTTTCGTTAAAAAGTTTTAACGATTTATATTTTGTGCGCGCGTAAGCGACAGAATCTGCCTGTCTGATACGGTCACAAAAGAAGATAATTTTAGAACATCTTTCTGGCTTATATTATTATTATATTAAAACTTTAAATACATGTATTAATTAAAAAAAATTAAGTTGAATAAATCATGATAAAGTTAATGTTGTCATATATATTCATTTTATTTCTTAATACAATTTAATTTTATTTAAATTTTTGAAACCAGTAATACGCACGCGACATTCACCGCTCTCGCTGACATGCAAAACAAGTTTGCTCTATGTATGAACAGTTGACGATTAAATCCTGAAAATCTGTAGTGTTATATGCGTATGATATATATATATGTACATACATACAAATATAAATACACACACACACACACACACACATATATCTATATATATATGTAGGATCCCCACGAATCGCATAATCTTCATTTAAGGGAGTATTCAGTTTTCAGATCAGACTTCGTTACAGAAGACCGAGCTAGAGGTGGCGTAGCTATCCTAGCCCGTGACTGTATCGATGCTGCTCCGTTAAACTTAATAACCCCTTTGCAAGCAGTAGCCGTTCAAACAGCTGTCCCGTATTGGTAGGAGATTTCAATTCCCACCATTTGGGAATTCGAGTCAGCTCTTGAGACAACGAAGGACTCTGCACCAGGTCCTGATTTCATTGTGTACTCCATGCTGAAACATCTACCGTCATCGGCGAAACTTGTCCTCCTTCGAATATACAATCGTTTATTCGAGGAGCGCTCTTTCTCCGATGCATGGTTAGAATCGACTGTAATTCCTCTTTTGAAGCCAGGTAAAGACAAAACCAATCACAGTAGTTATAGACCTATATCCCTTACAAGCGTCTTATGCAAACTACTGGAGAAGATGGCCAACCGCCGTATTGTCTGGTACCTAGAAATCAATGACCTTATTTGCAACGAACAGTGTGGTTTCAGGCAAGGACGATCATCCGTTGACCAATTGGTTTTGTTAGAATCCGCTATTCAAGATGCCTTTCTCTTGCGTCAAACACTCGTTGCTGTTTTCTTCGACCTTGAGAAGGCATACGATATGACATGGAAAAGAGGAATTCTGCACACTTTAAAATCATGGGGTATACAAGGGAATGTCTTAGCATTCATCGCTAACTTTCTATCAATAGATCTTTCCGCGTTCGTCTTGGAGGCACGTATTCAAACAGTTATAAACAGGAGAATGGTGTACCGCAGGGCAGCGTGTTGAGCGTCACGCTATTTTCCGTTGCAATAAACAGTATCACGAGTTATATATGATCTCCGGTTCACTATTCACTCTTTGTAGAAGACTTTTGTATATATGTGCCTGCTCATAGTATGGCAACTGCGGAAAGATCTTTGCAGTTAGCAATAAGCAGATTAGAGGAATGGTCAAGAACTACAGGTTTTAAATTACTACAGTTATCGCAAATAGTAGTCTAGGGTCAAAAATGAATAAGAAAAATAAAATAAATAAATAAAAAGACAACTAAAAAATTTTTCTTAGTTGACCTCAGTAGGAATTTACTTTAATTTTGTTTTCTATATCACTTGTACACGTGCTAGTTGTAACGAGGCTCTTCAATATGTGTTTATACAACAAAGGGAGTACACGTGGCTGAACTGGTATACAGATAATACGGCGTTGTGTATGCAATATAACGACAGAGGTAACCGTGACACTGTGGAACCGGTGACGAGAGTGCGCTGAAGGAAATAATGAAAACGATTTACCATCCACGGTACCATCACGCAGGGAATACTTGTAAATTATGTTCATTTGTAAAAAAGAAACCCGTGTCGTAAAAATAAAGTTATCGTTTGTTTAATTTTGCGTAACAAGAGGGAAACTTCCTAGATACCTGTAGATAGTGGAAAAGGGTTATGGAGAATTCTACATGCTAGCAAGGGTTGCTAACTTTGGTTTCTACTAACAAGGGTTTCCTCTTTGGCGTGACGCTCACCCCCAAAAAACGATATAGAAATCGAAATAGTGACAAGGTTGTCATTACCGGATCAAACTAATTTCAATCGAAAGTATATGACTTGAGAATTTTTCTGTACAAAGTTACCGCAAATTACCCCATCGGAACATATTTAAAATAACGAAAGTCGTCATTTTTTATATTTTCTAAATTAGGGGAATTTTAAGTTTAACTCGTCATATCTCGGCTGTTTTTGGGTATATTAGTTTGACATTTTGACTGGAATATCTATGGAAGTTATCGACGACAACTATGGGGGGCTTATATATATATATATATATATATATATATATATATATATATATATATATATGTATATATATGTATATATATATATATATATATATATATATATATATATATATATACATATATATATATACATGCATATATATATATATATATATATATATATATATATATATATATATATAGAACATAAGTTAAAATACAAATACAAGAATTATAATTGAATTTACAATTCAAAGCTTTTCGTTGGATAACAGTACCAACATCATCAGGAATATTAAACAATTAAAATTAACATATGTTAATTTTAATTGTTTAATATTCCTGATGATGTTGGTACTGTTAGCCAACGAAAAGCTTTGAATTATAAATTCAATTATAACTTTGTATTTGTATTTTAACTTATGTTCTTTATCAATACACAAGAATACATATTGCGATATATATATATATATATATATATATATATATATATATATATATATATACATATATATATACATATATATATATATATACATACATATATATATATATATATATATATATATATATATATATATATCTTCGAAAAAATACCTAGGTGTTGGAAAATTGGCGCAGTGCCAAAACAGATTTTCAGTTCGGATCCAGATAGACCCTCCAAAATTTTATAGTTTAATTATTGAATAAACATTTGAAAATTTGTATCTACATTAATTTTAGGTTTAAAAAATATTTGTAATTTACATGATGAATAAAAACGTATTTTACTAACGATTGAAAATTTGTACAAGATATATATCAGGAGATTTTGAGGTAATAGAAGGAATTTAATAATAGAAACACATATAAGATTATTACACAACTTAAAGTCTATCCTATAACAAAATGAGTATAAATTATCACTTGTTTATAAACTAAAGGTTTATCGTAAAAAATAATAATTAAATGTTTTAATATTTTAAAGTAGGGCTTCGATCCGTTAATTGATCAGTCAGGAAAAAGGGTGTTTAAAGTAGTATTATTAAAACACTAACCAGTATGCCACTTTAATCAGAGTAATATAAGCTTACAATCACAAATAAGAAATCATTCATTAGGTTTTAGTTTTGAAGGGAATTAGTTAAGATGCAGATGAAGATAAAGATAAATATCAGATAAAGATAAAGATCATTGACAAAGGAGTATAATAACTCTAAACAGAAGGATGAGGCATTTTCTTTATCCCTATCAGCTAGCCTGTCCAACTAACTTTGGTTTCTAGTATAAAGTTCTACACCCGAAGATGTTAATCCTGATAACAAGGGAAGAAATAGGAAGGAAAACATCTTCGTAGAAAAGATAGGCCTATTTACGCTTTAAACGAAAAGTTTATTTGCCAATTTATTAAATGCAGGACGGGAAAAGGTTTTACTATGTATTGATAACAATAACTTAGTTGGCAATTTAATTTGAGTTGAAAAAATCTATTACTTTATACAAAATAAAACTAAATTACGCCAATTTTAGAATCTAGGGCGTTTGAAACTACTGATATGAATGTAATTACAGGAAGTATATTTTTACACTTTAATTTCCTGATTTTAATTACATTTGGCTGCAAACTTCGTCCGGCTCTGTAATTACATTTCCCTGATATGCACGTTTTTAATCGTGGCAAGTAGGCTTATAGAACTTTCCGCGCACTGTGACGTCACTGAACAAATTTTGTTTTTTAACTTTTCGTGTTTACTTCAAACAATGAAGAACATCAATAAAATATAATTGTTTTGGTTTATTTGCCGTATATTATTAATTTGGCTACTTCCCACTATAGTATTGGAGATGGAAGCTATTACGCTATAATGGTATTTTGGTGGGAAAGAGCGTAAGTGTTACTAAGCGTATACACCGTTATATAGCTGCATGTTTAAGTTGGAATGAACTCACACCATCACATTTCATATACTTGTAATGTACTATAATAACTTAGGGATCAACTGTGACATAATGTTTTATTAAAAAGAAATAATCTGTCTTACCACTAAATCTGTTTAAACTGATTATAATGTACATTTCGTTTGCAAAACAGTTATTTTCAGAGGAATATAATATAAAACCTAAGTAGTTAGTATATCGGGTATACTAGGATATGAAAAAAGGTTATTGTGATTAAGAGGTTTTATTTATATATAATACAAAATTGTACTCTAATGTTGTACTGATAGCCAAAGATGTCATAATGCGAAACCATTATCGCAATCTGTCACTTTTTTGTCATTAATTACAATACGCTAAAATAATGCCCCGTAAAATAATTCTGTTTGCGCGCATTATTCTATAAGGCAGGAATTATGGGCACACATATTTCGACCATGAATGGACTGTGTAAGCCGGGCCATTTAAGCCGCAGCTACCAGGAATATAAAACTCTCAAGGCATTTAGCTTAGTGCGGAATGTTTATTGTATTTGCGGCCAAGTGGGAGACAATGGAATTAAACAGGAAGTGGTTTAGGCAAATGAGTTTAACCCGGAACGGTAATTTACTGCGGCTTTTACTTAAGGGGAATTCCGAATCACTTTATTTCCCGAACGTCGTTTCATTTTGTTACATTCACAATTAATTAAGAGAAATAGAAAATCGGTTTGAAAATATAACATCAATCGTACTTTTGATGTAGTTTTGTAAAAAAACACAAAGGAAACACTATTATACGGAATTAATTAAACAAGGAATATACAATGGTACACACCTTCTATTAGTGTAAAACTATGCCTATAAAACTAAACAACGTGACCTTTTCGGTCTGAGATTTCTGACTGTGACCATACAGAGAAGTTTAGAGAGTAAGTTTGCCTTTGGGGTTACATCACTGTATCGTTTTATCCTTATGGCGTTACATAACTAAGGCGTTACATATTTATGGTGTTACATCATTATGGCGTTACATCACTATGCCATTACATCCCCATAGCGTTACATACTTATGGCGTTATATCACTATGGCGTTGTATCTTATGACGTTACACCACTATGGGGTTACATCACTATGGCGTTGCATCCTTATGGCTTTACATCACTATGGCGTTACATCACTATGCCGTTACATCAATGTAGCGTTATATTATTATGGCGTTGTATCCTTATGGCGTGACATCACGATGGCGTTACATACCTATTGTGTTACATCACTATGGCGTTATATCGCTATAGCGTTACATCACTATGCCGTTACATTCCTATAGTGTTACATACTTATGGCGTTACATCACTATGGCGTTGTATCCTATGACGTTACATCACTATGAGATTAAATTCTTATGGTGTTACATCACTATGGCGTTACGCCACTATGACATTGCAACCTTATGGCTTTACATCACTATGGCTTCACATCACTATGGTATTACATCACTATGGCGTTACATACGTATGGTCTTATATCACTATGGCGGTACATCACTATGGTGTTACATCCTTATGATGCTACATCACTATGACATTACATAAATATGGTGTTACATCACTATGGCGTTATATCACTACGGAATTACATGAATATGGCGTTACGTCACTATGGCGTTGTATCTTATGACGTTACACCACTATGGGTTAACATACTTATGGCGTTACATCACTATGGCGTTGCATCTTATGACGTTACTATGAGGTTATATCACTATGGCGTTGCATCATTATGGCTTTACATTACTATGGCGTTACATCACGATGGCGTTACATACCTATTGTGTTACATCACTATAGCGTTACATCACTATGCCGTTACATTCCCATAGCGTTACATACTTATGACGTTACATCACTATGGCCTGGATCCTATGACGTTACATTACTATGGGGTTACTTACTTATGGTGTTACATCATTGTGGTGTTGCATCCTATGACGTTACATCACTATGGGGCTACGTACTTATGATGTTACTTAACTATGGCGTTACATCACTATGACGTTGCATGCTTATGGCTTTACATCACTGTGGCGTTACATCGCTATGGCGTTACATCACTATAGTGTTTACAACACTATTTCGTTACATACTTATTGTCTTATATCACTAAGACGTTACATCACTTTGGTTTTACATCCTTATGATGCTACATCACTATGACGTTACATCACTATGACGTTACATCAATATTTTGTTATATCACTATGGCGTTACATCACTATGGCGTTGTATCCTTATGGCGTTATATCACTATGGCGTTACATCGCTATGGCGTTACATCACTATGACGTTACATCAATATGGTGTTATATCACTATGGCGTTACATCACTATGGCGTTGTATCCTTATAGCGTTATATCACTATGGCGTTACATCAATATTTTGTTATATCACTATGGCGTTGCATCCTTATGCCATTTATATCCCAATGGAATTACATTCCTATAGCGTTATATCATTGTAACGTTACATTCTTATGACGTTACATATAAATTACGTTACATCCCTATGGCGTTACATTACGTACTTATGGCGTTACATTACTATAGCATTGCATCCATTTGCCGTAACATCACTATGGTGTTCATCTCTACGGTTATACATCACTATGAGCTTACATCATTATAACGTTACATCCTTAAAACGTTAAATCACTATTGCGTTACATTGCTATGACGTTACACTACTTTGCCGTTACATCACTATGACATTACTTCCCTATGGCGTTACATCACTATGCTGTTACAATCTTTTATCAACACAGCACTATGGTGGTACGTCCTTATGACAATACATATCTATGGCGACAAATCCTTATGACATTACATTACTACGGCGATACATCACTATTTCATTACATCACTATGGCGTTACATCCTTATGACGTTATATCCCTATGGCTGTACATCACGCTATGGCGTTACATATTTATGGCGTTACATCCTTATGGCATTACATCCCTATGATGTTACATCCCTATGGCGTTATATCCCTATGGCTGTACATCACGCTATGGCGTTACATATTTATGGCGTTACATCCTTATGGCATTACATCCCTATGATGTTACATCCCTATGGCGTTAAATCACTATGACGATACATTCTTGTGACATTACATTCCTATTTCGTTACATCATTATAGCGTTACATCACTGACGCGTCAGATTCTTATTGCATTACAACACTACGGCGTTATATCACTGTATCGTTACATCACTATAGCTTTATATCCTTATGGCATTATATCACTGTGACATTACATCTCTAGGACGTCACATCACTGTGGCGTTATATCACTATGTCTTTACATCACTATGGCGTTACATCACTACGGCTTTACATCCTCATTGCATTACATCGCTATGGCGTTACATCATTATTGCGTTACATCCCTATGACGTTACATCACTGTACTGTTACATTATTATTCCGTTACATCCTCTTCGTGTTACATTCTCATGGCATTAAATCCCAATGGCGTAACATCTTAATGGCTTTTTATCACTGTAGCGTTATATCACTATTAACATACCTTTGGCGTTACATCACTATATCGTTACATCCTTATGGAGTGACATTACTATGGTGTTACATTCCTATGGCGTTACATCACTATGGAGTTACATCACTGTGGCGTTACATCTATATTGCGGTACATTACTATGGCATTACATCTCTATGGGGTTTCCGAAAAGTTTAATCAACAAAAAAAGCTCACAGAAGATATAATATCGGTTTTAAAAAAGTACATTTCCTTCAAGGGGGTTTGCAAAATTTTTGAATGTGTTGATAATGTAGTTACATACACTTATTGTAATGAAGTAATTAGAAAAGTTTTTTTTTTAATGAATATTGGGTGAAGTATCGCTTAACTGCTCCTGAACATCCTTAATGTTGCAGAATAGAAGTAATTACAAATTATAAAGGTCGTAGTATACTGAGCAAGATTAAGTATATTGTGGATTTAGGCAAAATGAGATCACTTGGGTTAGTTTTAACCTAATTTAAATTGTTTCTTATAATATTTGGAGGGAATGACGGAATACGGAAAAAAACGATTCATGATAAATATAAAAATTAATATACATTAGCCGAATCCTTATCATCCATTATTCTCGAATAATGTTTTAGATGACTTAAATTAGTTTCGTTTAAAAAAATATCCTAGAGATTGAACGTTTTAAGAGCTTATAGTTAGATAGTTATTAGGTCAAATTTATAATCCAGAGTGTTAGCAACGACTGCGATGCGTGTAACAGGAAGTATATTTTTACACTTTAATTTCCTCAGGTTAATTACATTTGGCTATAAAACTTCACCCAGCCTTGTAATTACATGGCTCTGATAGTCGCGTTTTTAATCGTGGCCAGTATAAAACCTGTTAATCACGGTGACGTCATTGATCAAGCTCCGTTAAAAACTTACCGTGTGAACCTCAAACATTAAAGTATCAATAAAAACTAGAAATCATTTATTATAATTATAATTTTTTCGTAACAGCACTGATTTATGTTTTATTTAAGAGAAACAACGGTTTGCTGCCAACTAATTATAAATCATACTATATGTAAAATCATAGTAAAAGAATAAAATTACATTACATAATTAACAATACATACACAGAGCGATGTAGATTTACCGAAGAGAAAATACTCTGTAGAAATTTGGAGAGGTAAAACAGAATCGAAAAAGGAATATTGTGACTGAAGTGCTGAAAAGGTGAGGCGGAAAAGGCTGAAAAGATGAGGTGGAAAAGGCTAAAAAGGTGAAGTGGTAAAGGCTAAAACGGTGGCATAAGTTCACGGAGCTTGAGGTCGTTTATTCAATTTTTAAAATGGGATTTGCAGAAGGTTTTCATTCACAATTCACAATACGAGTTATGTTTACAATAAGCTAGCGGAATAGGATGACCTTGTGACGGGTAGCTCCTGGCCAGTCACTATTTATAATATAATTAAAAAGCTTTATAAATTCTTTAGAAACTAAACAATACAATTGTTTTGTGAAATAATCAAAAAACATATAAAACATATAAATAGGGCGACAAAGTTTCCTTAAGATAAGTAACCTTACAGTGCATGTGTCTTAGTAAAAGTAATTCATTTGATTGTAACTTTTCTAGGTTATGTCTGGCAGGGTGACGTCATTAGAAATAGGCTACCTGGTAGAGTGTTATTTCAGTTCATGTAGTGGTTACACCGCAATTGAGTGGAACCCTCAATAACGAATTCATTGTACATGTAAGTATACATAATCGTATATATATATATTTCTACTTTAGAAAAGTGAATAAAATACGATTGTATTAAAAGCAAATTTTTAAATGTCTTTTATAATATTAGTAAATTAACAAATTCCTTTTATGGGAATTAAAATTTCTGATATAACAAAGTATAAAGTGAAATGGTAATATTTTTACAGCGATATGATTTTTGTATGGGGTGTAACATTTAGTTATTATATAAACAAAATGTTATAATGTTAACACAAATTAATGCAGAAAAACTTAATTTATATACAGGTAGTCTCATGTATCCTAGAAATTGCAAAGTTTGTCTGAGAATTTGATGCACGATATTTGAGAAAAACATTTTTATGTATTTCGTAAAATATATTTTCCTACAGGCAAATAAATGTGCGTTTGGCAAATATATTTTCTTTCTCTTGTATATTTAACTGCACATATTTTGTCTAAAACGTAAATTCATAAAAAGCCAAGATATAGATTTTGTAGAGAATTTTTTTAAGAATTATACCACATTTATTTATACCACATTATTTATATAAAAAGTATGTAGCAGAAAACCAATTGGAAACCCTACACATTTCTCGGTAGTCTGTAGTAATATCGAATTATTATTATTTTTGTATACTCTGTAGCATTGTAACATTTTTATGTTTCTGCCAAACCCTTATTTTATTTTAATTATTGTCATGTAAATACATAGTAGTGTTTTGTTTTAGAACTGATATAATGAAAAAAATAAAATATCGTAAAACGCTAGTTCGACAATTATATTTTAAAGTGTTATAGGAGAAATAACATATAACTAAATATCAACTAGATAATAGATAAATAATAAATAAAAATGTATTTAAATTTACAACAAAAACGTACCAATTTAGTTGCTTTTTATTTATAAATATCAGTAAAATTTACTATAATACCTTTAAGTGTAGACTACACAAAATTACAGTCTATAAATTAAATTTTTATGCCTACAGTTGTAATAAATCATAAATGATATTCGTTAAATTCTAAAATTTACAATGACACACTCAAAACTCCAAATGCCAGCACGCATTTAACACTTCTATTACAGGAGCTCAGTAAAATTTACCAAAATATGAACATAACGCTTCTCACTTAATAACGCTACGACTTTAATAAGGAAAACAATGTTTGAACAAACATTTCAGTATGAACAACTACTCAGGCCTAGATATATATTTATCGAAACATTTATCTGAACTGATATCTCCTGTAATTTCAAAATGTATATTCTTGAGATGTTTGGAATAAAGGTATGTGTTTACCTTGACTGACAGTCGGTAAACCGAGTCTTCAAAAATACGATGTAACTTTAAAGCTAATAGTAATATAAAAAATACTCTATAGACGACTTGGTAAGTAAAAAGCATGAGCACTGATATTGACAATCAGTTGTATTTTCTGTAACAAGAAAATTGACTTCAAGAAGCCGTTTTTAAAACCAAGGCATTTCTGTCACAAAGCAAAAAGAACTCGTAACTTTCACTGACAGTCTGAACATTTAAAAACATCTTTCAAACTAATGAAAACTTCCTAAATAAATGTATCATGCAGTATATGGAAAGTTTTTCTTATCTCTACATTGGTTATAATTTCGATTACTAAAACCTCAAGTGTTGTATATTTATTTTGTATTTAACAGGGAGTAACAATATATATATATATATATATATATATATATATATATATATATATATATATATATATATATAGAGAGAGAGAGAGAGAGAGAGAGAGAGAGAGGACAGACTGACAGAGACGTAGAGGGAGGGTGAAATAAGGAGAGCGAGCTGGAGAGAGGGAGAGATTGGGAGAGAACAGGAAAAAATAAGTTTCAATATTCATTATTACGGAAATTGCCTTCTACACTGTTTACTTTAAAACAATACATATCTTATATTTCTACGAAAGTGTGTTTTTATTTCCTCTTTCAGATGTTGCTAAAGTATCTCACTTAGCTTTGCAGCTGTGATATAAACTAACTACAAAAACATATAAACCATTATTCTTTTACTTTAATCCAACAACGCCTGCATGACCTCTCTCTATAAACCTGTATTTTATTTTTAAACGCTATATCTCAGTCATCTTTCTCTTGCATATGCAACACTAATAAAATATTTTCTTTCATTGATCTCTTAGTATTATCAAACGCAACGTCTTGTGTGTAGTCACCCTCTCCCTCATTGAACATAACTGTAATACGTCTTTTGACCTAGCCGAAGGTCCTTTGTATCCCTGGTCCCTTTGTCGTCCCTTGTGTAGCTTTGATGTATACTGCCCCTGTCAAGCATGAATACATAATAAGGTACACGTTAATAACTCATCTTATACATTATTATATGGGTTGGATGGAATGGAGACACAGCAAGCGATATCTTCAAAGAGAACCAATTGCATTAAACTAATTGTGAATAATTTTTTTATTATTAATTGACCGAAAGGTTTTTAATCAAATTACTTTAGCTATGAGGTCGTTCAACTGCTAAGTTTCATTACTAAAATGTGTCCGAACATAATGTACAACAATAATCACAAGTAATACTTGAAAGTTCCTATAGATAAATAGTGAAACCATTAAACAATTTATATCACGACTTAGGAAATTATATAATTTTCCTTTCACTTCTTCTCTCAATGGTTTTAATTAATCTTTTACATTAAATAAAAACAAATATTCTGATGTTGGGTATTACGTATTTTGATAGATTCCACAAGACACATGAGATTTAATAAAACAAGAGATAAAACAAACAGAGGTTATATTAATATGAATAAAATTTATCGATGCAACGTAGAATAAATCTGACTTTCCGAGATAAGATCGCATGATGAGAAGTAAGACTATAAAAACAATGACAATGATAAATATAAGATTGAAATGGAGTAATAAAATGTGAAAAAAACATATGTTTCATAAAAGTAATACCGTTATATTTTGTAATGTTTTTTTAATATAATTGCGCTCAATAATATTTTTGTAACTATTCAACTTTAAATTAACCCTACTTGTAAAAACAACTATGCTAAAACGCTTTATATTGACCAATCTTTTTTTTTTAAATTCCTACAAACAAATGTTATTTGGATTTCTAAACTAAGTTTAAAACAATGTATTTATGTTATGCTCAAAAGTTAAACTTTTTACGTTGTTTATAAACTTGTTTTAATTTATATCTCAAAATTGGTCATAAGAAAACGTGACGACTAAAGCGTCAGTGAAGAAAAAAGTAAATAAAATACGAAATAGTTATGACACTCTTGTACAGTTAATTAGAGACCTGAAGTTAAATAATAATATAAGAAGTTAGACATCAGATGCTTTCCTTTTTAATGTAGCATTTTTTAGGAAAATGTGGTGGATCTCAATCCATCTTTAACTACGGTTGGGAGCAATTCAGGTAAATGACACTGTCTTAGCGAGCCAATTTCTCTCTCTTATTCTCAATACCTCCCTAGCCTAACGTCCCTTCCTCCAGTCATATTTATGTCCTACAGTACTTATTCACCTCTTCCATTTTCTAGTAAACAACTCCCTATAACGCCAATGAAGAGTATGTGACCTTTGCACTTAGACATTATGTCTAGAGATGGGGAAAAGGTATGTCCTTAATCTATTATCCACTTCATTATTCATGAACATTTTAAATATAATTAGAGGCTGAAAAGGTTTAAATAAACTAATTGTGTAAAAAAAAAATAAATCTGTGCAAGAAACGGTACCAGAAACTTGCAGAAAACATGGTAGCCATAACGGAAACACATTATTAGTGAAATACTATTAAGAAATCCCAGTGTTTTTATTGCTCTTGTAGCCCAGCATACACGGTTAGAAGTAATGTAAGTTTATATTTTCAATTAAAGATTAAAGTTTCTGAGGTAATTACCAACAAATTTATTCAATAACAGAACTAAGTCATACTTGGGATAAATTTAAGGAAAAGGGTTGATTTTTTATTCAAGAAGATTGTTTTTGAGGCAGAAGTGTCAGTGGAATAAACCTAAATACTTCCAATTTTTACTTTATTTGATGAAAAAATGTTAACAAAATAATTTAACTCATAAATACATAGTTTATTTCATATTTATAATGTTTTCGTTGGCATATATTATAGTATATTATAGTACTTGCTATTTTGTAGTACTTACTGACCGTACCAATCTTTATATTAAGTGAAAAGTAGCGTGTATTTCCAAATTATACTTGGTAAAAATCACTTCTCAAAATCCATTAAAAAACCCTCCCTAAAGAAACAATAGGTTGATCTCGACACATACAGAGATATTGATTGACAAACCATTGTTTAATGGGTAAGTGTAGATGCAGTTATTTATGGACAAACACTAGTAATGTCTTATTCTCTATATAGTTATTACAAATAATCAATTGAATAATATATCTGTTAAATTAAAAAAATATTTAGATAGAAATATAAAAAAAAATAATTGCCGTACTTTCAAATACGTGCTTTTATCCGTAACTTCTACTTAAACAGTCCGAAATACATTAAAGTGTGTTTTTTATAGCTCTTTAAACTAACAAATATAATTTATGCATTAACAAACAGGGCGTATTCACAAAGTTTCAAGACTGGTCTTAGAAAGAATTTAACACTTTTGTAGAGCCAACTAAAAGTCTTCCAAACGCCCTTCGACATCAACTCACCTCTGCCAGAGTTCTTGCCATTGTGCATAGCTCCCCTGGAACATTCGGGCAGGCGGCTGCTAAGGGACATCCTAGAAGTTGGGTAGAACGGTTTATATCATCTCCAATAAAAAATGATTATTCATTTTTTAAATAAAGTTCAAGACAACCCGTTACGCGTCCTGTAAATGCACTTTCAGGATTTTCCATAGAATCAAAAGCTTTTAAGGTGTCTGGGTTGGAAACGGGCTTCAAGTGGCATGGTGTGCAAATCTTACATTCACTCTTACATCGAATGCCGCGATTTATCTCAAAGGCGATGTCAGTAAACCCTTTCCTTGGACCTGGACCACCCGAGAACCCTCTCAAGGAACATGAAAAACTGCTTGACGCTAATTGAAGGTATTGTAACATTTACCATCAGCTAATTAACATAAACTTTTAAAAATAAACAAGAATTCGACTCGTCCACCCAGTATATAAAATAACTTTTCACATTCATTTAAGTATGTAGTACTTTATAAATCTTCCTTTATTTCGTTATTCTTTGACTTTTCAGAAGCCACCCTCAAGAGAGTCGAGGGCCTGAACCCGACTGTGATTTACGTCTAGATTCATTTAGTAAAATAAAATGTTAACGATATATAGACCTATGTTTAGGCAACAATAGAAAAATCTACCTCTAGTCTGTTTGAACGTTTACTATTGTAACACACTTTAAATAGTGTTACATAATTGAAAGGAAATTTCAGAAAACAAACGAGAATCAATTCAAAAATGTAACTATAAATAGATTTAGAAAAAAAATTGTGATTTTGTAAGAAATTAAATCTGTGGTTGATACTGGTCTCTAGCGAGTAGGTTTGAAACTAATAATAATATGCGCAGAACGGTGTGCCCTAATTAGGATGGAAGCGTGCTTGCAATTATTAAACTCTCTCGATTACAAGATGTAGAAATAAATGTTTTAGGATAGTACCCATGTTAAAATAAATGTTTCAGGATTGTATCCCTGTTTTAAAACATGTTTTGGAATTTTATCCATCTTAAAATATATGTTTTGGGATGGTTCCTATGATAGAAAAAATGTTTTGGAATTTTATCAATGTTAAGATAATGTTTCAGGATTGTAATCATCTTAAAATAAATGTTTTGGGGTCTGCCAGAGGGAGAGTTGCGTGCTAGCGTCGTAGGGACGGTAACACGCACACACACACACACACACACACTGCAACGGGGTGAGAGACCGTCGCAAGTGGGAAATAAGTAATTTCCTGTTTTTTAGAAATAAAGCTGTTTTTAAAATAATCAAGTAGGGAATTATACAATTATTAAAGAGGGAAAAATTAAATAAAATAGTAAATAGAATAGTTAAGCCACATTAAAGAATGTTATAAAATAAAATTGTAATAACTAACTAAATTTGAACATCGAGAGTGAAGCGAAAAAATTCTAAGTGCCTAAAAAAGCTATTTTTCGAACCAAACCACGTAGAACTTTCATCGACATTTCAAAAGAACCACAATAACCTAGAATGAACATTAAAGAAAACAGAATTCAGAAAACTTAAGAAACAAAAAAGTTACAGCCGTTTAAATAAAATAGACATTTTTCAGTGTTCTAAAATTAATTATCAAACTATGCAAGCTAAAACAGTTTCGTTGCCCGACTTGCCTGTACAAGGAATAAATCGAGCGATAGCAAACTTTGCAGGCGGGGTGCGGTAGGTTAGATTCACCGCTATATATACTTGGTCTCTAAGCTTTTAGAGACAGTCTGTAAAAATTTTCTAACACGAGGTGCCGCGGGACGCTATGCTGGACCGCGAGTAGAGACCGTCAGCAGGCCAGATGGACAATAACCTCAGCGCTTTCGACAACCAGGACCACCAAGGATGAAGGCTCCAGACTCAGCCTCCAGGACGCTCGAATAGAGGGAAACCACCACCGACGAACCAGGGATGGCGACTTCCGGTGTCCAAGGACCAGGGAATCCAGACGAGGGACCCCGAGGACCGGCAAGAACATCTTTGGCAAGTCATTTTCTTTATTCGAAATCAGTCACGTCAAATTTAGTTAGTTAATTTTATTAAATTCAAACAAATTTGCAAGCTTAAAACAATGACTTCACTCTTTATAAAATTTAAATAAATTGTATGCTAAGTAAATGAATTTATGTGCTCAGAATATTTAAAATAATGAATATTAAAATTACAAAAAGTTTTTGGCCATAAGCCGTTTATTTAAAGAAAATGAGAAATTCTCGGATATTATAAATTTAAAAATTAAAGGTTACAAAATATGAATTTACCAATTCCATAAAGGAGATAAAATATTATTATATGTAATTTTGAAAATGATTTTATGTTAATGTAAATGTAATAAATCTATATGCGAAGTATAAATTTTTAAAGCATAAGAAACAAGAAGTAACTCAGAGAATTGTTTTGCTAATATAATTGTGTAATATTTTAAAGGGAAATTTTCTTTTTTATTTCAATAAATAGAGTTAAATATGTCATAAAAATCAACATTATTTGCATTCCATCCTGTGTCAAATAACCAATAAAAACTGTGTAGCTTTTTCCAACTAATATAAAAATGATTATCAAATCAGTAAACAAATTTAATTAAATTTCATTAAATGGCAATAGATAAAGCCTAATGTTTTAAAGAGTTTCGCTCTACTAATTTCATGAGCTAGTCTATAGATTAGTTGGTTTTTTGTAATAAAAGTCCAGAGATTTATCTACTGGCAGATTGTGTTTAAGAGGACACAGGAGCCTTTTAATATAGGTATTTTTAAACACAATCATATTTTGCACGTTCCCTTGCTGTTTCTGCAGTTCATCATCAGGTGGTAAGACTCTGTGTTTTTTATGTGTATTATTCTAAATGTGTTTCTTTCCAGCTGACTATTAATTTGACATGTGTGACTATACTGAGACCATACACAATTGATAAACTTATTTAGGAGGGTTAGTAGAGAAGGCTACAGGGTAGACGGGTCGCTTGGGCGGGAGCCAATAGGAAAGCTGGATTTTCTACCCCCACCCCTTTCCAAGATGGCGGCGCCCATAAGCGCGGGAACAACATTTACACCAAGCCAATAGGAAAGCCGGATTTGCTACCCCAACCCCTTTCCAAGATGGCGGCGCCCATAAGCGCGGGAACAACATTTACACCAAGCCAATAGGAAAGCCGGATTTGCTACCCCCAACCCCTTTCCAAGATGGCGACGCCCATAAGCGTGGGAAGTTCAAATACTCAACCGTATGTGTCGGAATCGGTAGGCTTACGCCTGACGGACACCCAACACACGGACACCCGCTCCCGCAGGAGGGAGATGTGTGAAGAGTATGAATATCAGTACAACGAACACTATGTCTGTTTACAGATGTAGCGAATAACAAGGTCGATTCTCTGTAACGCCTAATACTGTGTGTAGCAAATATACAAGTTTATTGTTATCTAGACACTTGCACTCCTAACCGCTATGTGTAGAGGTGAAATAATAATAACTCAAATATCTCTTAGCATAAGGTTAGTCTCGGAGCTCCTGCATGCTCTGTCGTGGGTATTTCCTAGCTTTATAAAGGGAAAAAACAACGAAAAAGCCTGTACCTGCTCAGACCTGCACATCCCAGCTAAATTGAATCCAACCTAACCAACACATAGTACAAGGGGTGATCTCAACAACGTTCAGGACCATCCCCGGGGGTTGTTATGAATGAAGAAGGCTCTGAATGACCTTCATCATAGACTATGGGACGTATATGACTACGTCTAGAGGTAGTTATTGGATAACCTAGGCAGGTAAAAATGGATCAAACCTACCCACAGGTATGGGGTGATCTCAACAACGATCTGGACCATCCCCAGGGGTTGGAACGGATGAAGGCGGCTCTGAATGGCCATGATCATAGACTATGAGGTGTGTTTGACTACTTCTAGAGGTAATTAATGGAAAAAACCAAATCAGGGCTATGACGCAACCACCCCGGGACATCCTCAAAACCCTCCCCGGAGGTAGCTACCGGCGTGGGGTTATCTTAAGATATAACTGTTTAATATATGAAATATCAGCGCTCGAACGACTCAGGGCCCACCCTAAAATGAACGGTATAACCCAGGGTAATGAGGGATACAAGTTGAATGTTAAATGCCGCGTAGGCCGCTCACTCGAACCCTGACGGGCCAGCGCCTTAAAAACAAAATATCTAAAAACATACCAGGTATAGCAACAGAGGTATCTAGTAGGGCCTACCTCCAAAGGTAAAAAAATAAACAGTGTAACAAAGCCTTATCGCTTGAGTGAACACGTTTGACCTACATGTGCAGGCATGCAGAGATAACGCAAATCCCTAGAACCGCAAAGACAGATAGCTACCGGTGGTCTATTTTCATATTATAAAAATAATAAGCAGTTACCTGTACAGAAAAAATAAATACCTTTGCAGATAAGAGAGCAAGAACCTGGACACATAGAAGAATCAAATACGTGTGCAGACAGAAGAAGCAAGGATCTGGACATATAGAAGAAGCAAAGACCTGGATGGATAGGAAAATAAAGGACCCGGACAGGTATACGAGGCAAAGCCTGGGCAGATAGAAAAAACAAGGATTTGGACAGGTAGACGAGGTAGGGCCTGGGCAGATAGAAGAAACAACGATCTGGACAGATAGAAGAAGCTAGGACATGGATAGGTAGACGAGGCAGGGCCTGGACAGATTGAAGAAGCAATGACCCAGAGAGATTGATGAGGTAAGGCTTGGACAGATAGAAGAAGCAAGAACCTGGACAAATAGAAGAAGCAAATACCTGGACGGGTATACGGAGTAACGTCCCGGACAGATAGAAGAAACAAATATCTGGACAGATAAAAGAACCAAGGACCTCGGCACGTAGAGGAACCAAGACTTGGACAGACGGAAGAAGCAAGGACATGAACAGATAAGAGAAGTAAGGACCCGGACGGATAGAAGAAGCAAGTACCTGGACAGATAGAAGAAGCAGGGATATGGACAGATAGGAGAAGCCTTGCCAGATAGGAGGAGGTCCTTGACCTGGACAGATAGAAGAAGCAAATACTTGGACACATAGAAGAAGCAAAGACCTGGACAGATAGAATATGCAAGTACCTGGACAAATAGAAGAAGCGAGTAGTTGGACAGATAGAAGAAGTAAGGACTTGGACAGATATGAGAAGCACGAACTTGGGCAGATAGAAGAAGCAAGTACTTGGATACATAGAAGAAGTAAGGATATGGACAGATAGGAGAAGCAAGGACCTGGACCGATAAAAAGAGCAAATACCTGGACAGACAGAAGAACCAAGGACCTGTACCGATGGAAGAAGCAAGTACGTGGACTGATAGAAGAAGCAAGGACCTGGACCGATAAAAGAAACAAGCACCTGGGCAGATAGAAGAAGCAAGTACTTGGACAGATAGTAGAAGTAAGCACCTGGACAGACAGAAGAACCAAGGACCTGGACAGATAGAAGAAGCAAAGACCTGGACAGATAAAAGAAGCAATGACCTAGACTGATAGAAGAAGTAAGGACATGGACCGATAAAAGAAACAAGGACCTGGAAGAAATGACGCTACCTCATGTCCACAATATATATTAAGCGCTATTGAAAATAGACTACCGCTCATTCAATATAGTGTGTAATCTAAAGCTTTACAAAAATTGAAAAAGACCTGACATTAACATATAATATCTCGTATCCAAAATATATATATTAAACGCTAATGAAAATAAACTACCAATCATTCAATATAATCTATGATCTAGGCTTCAGATAATTCGAAAAATGAAGTGTGAAAATATTCTCTCCTATAAATAAACACCTATTGTATCATCTAGAGTTAACATAATTTAAAAAAAAAGACTAGTTACTTACAATGCGAGTGTTTATAGGTTGTTGTGACGTAGACGCCATCTCTCGTGAATGTATGACCTGCAGTTTAACGGATCACAATAGTTGATCAAAGTATAGCTCTCCTCCTGGGTTGATTGCAGAAAGTCTTCAAAACTAAATAACTTAAATAACGGGCTTAAACAGATATAGTCGTTAAAAGATTTTATCAACGCTAGCTTTACAGATACAGGTAAGTCCAAACTGTCTATATCATGTCTGTTCTGTACGCACGCGCAGACCTCAATAGCGCATAGATTAAACAAAGACAGAGACACTGTAAAATTTATAAAAAAGAAACATGCTGAAACGTGTTAATGAATAATATTACTCTGTAATGGCCAAATTCACAGTCTGGCCGACATGTTCGATAACAGTTAAAGATTTGCCTAAAATAGAGCTCAAATCTTCCACAGTCAACGCCGTAGCGTAACGCTTTGGAAGAAAGACAGCGCGTCTGTCTTCATCATCAACCTGTAAGTCTACAAGTACGGTGGTACCATACTTTGCCTCGACAAAACGCGCATTTACAATTTTAAATGCCTTGCCTATCTTTAGATCGCGTATAGGCACAGAATCTACAGAATTTAAAGCTGAAAACTTTGCCGACACTGATGATGACATTTTTACTACTTATTGGCAAACACACACACAGATCACTCTAAACACAGACTATGTAAAAAACACTATATCTCCACCTGTATATAATGTTTTATACATAGCTGTGGAAGAGTCCATTTGAGAGGTGAGTGGACGAGTCCAAGCAAGTTGGACTGATCCATAATTACGTCATAACTAAGACTGTTGATTACAACAAGGCGGGCGATACCGTATGTAGAGGTAAACACATCGTATTCGATGAGAAGTTTAAATACAAGTTAACACATAATATAAAATGTACGGCCTGACTAGGGTTTAACAAACAGTATCCGATGAGTAGACTGGCTACGGTTTAACAAATAGTATCCATTGAGTAGGTTGAATACAAACTATCACATAGTATCCATTGTAAATATTGGCTAATGGTTATCAAATAGTATCTGATACATAGCTGGGCTAATGATTAACACATTGTATCCGATACATAGATTGACTAGGGCTAACACATAGTATCCGGGGCAAAGATTGACTAATGGTTAACACATAATATCCATTGCACGGCTTGAGTAATATATATATATATAGTTAGCCTACATTTTGTGTTATGTATGTAAACCCACATATTATGCTAAGCTGGTTACCCATAGACATGGATCTATGGTAATGCAAGAGTAAGCCTAAGTGTAACCCATACCCTGACAACAGTTACCTAGCCTCACCATAGCCTACATAGGTAGACAACCGATACCTAGCCCGACCATAGGTTACATAGCTAGACAATAGATACCTAACCCTGAATCAAATACATAGCCTGACAACCGATACATAGCCTAACAACAGAGCTAGATCACAGATCAACGTTTCAACTACACAACATTATGCTATGTTTAACCAGCCAACATACACGAAGTTCAAACGAACAACATTGACACCAAGTTCAAATAGGCTATGGCTGGTGAAGGCTAGATCAACGTTGAAAAACTTACACTAATCAATCAACAAACTTACACATGGTTCAAATAGGTTATGGAGGGTGAAGACATAATTATAGCTATCAATACATACCAAAAATAGCTATGCAGAAACCGTCAAGGCCATTACACATATTGTCCAGGTATGTTGTATCAGTTACAACATACTGACTAATACGAGTACCTCCATCAAATCTTAGGTAAAGCTACCTTGGAGTCAGGCCTTAGGTAAAGCTACCTCGGAGTCAGCCCTTAGGTAAAGCAAGACCATAGGTAAAGCTCAGGTAAGGTTGGTAAAACAGCTATCTATGCATGCCCAATCTCAATAGTTACGTTAAAAAGAGCTACCGATGCTCACCCTACCATAATAGCTACGTACAGACGGCTAATATTGTATAACCTATCACAAGACTTATGTAAAAACAGCTATGCATAACCTGTCACAATAACTGCGTAAAGGCAGCTAACAATGCCTACCCCATTAAAATAGCTACGAAAAGATAACAACCAATACATACCCTATCATAATAGCTATGTAAAGACAGCTAAAGATGCATAACCTAACTCAGTAATGACCGCTATTAAATAATGAACCATCACAACAGCCTCGTAAAGACAGCTACCAACACCACAATAGCTACGTAAAAACAGTTATCGATCCATGACCCGTATTACACCATTATGTGCGTTACCCTACATCATGTATTAAGCCAATAAACGCCTAAACCTACATTCCTCCTGTATTAAGCCACGCTACCCCTACATAGGCCTACACCCTGTAGCCAATATGCACGGTACCCTACATTAGCCGTTAAAAAGAGCTACTGATGCTCACCCTACCATAATAGCTACGTACAGACGGTTAATATTGTATAACCTATCACAAGACTTATGTAAAAACAGCTATGCATAACCTGTCACAATAACTGCGTAAAGGCAGCTAACAATGCCTACCCCATTAAAATAGCTACGAAAAGATAACAACCAATACATACCCTATCATAATAGCTATGTAAAGACAGCTAAAGATGCATAACCTAACTCAGTAATGACCGCTATTAAATAATGAACCATCACAACAGCCTCGTAAAGACAGCTACCAACACCACAATAGCTACGTAAAAACAGTTATCGATCCATGACCCGTATTATACCATTATGTGCGTTACCCTACATCATGTATTAAGCCAATAAACGTCTAAACCTACATTCCTCCTGTATTAAGCCACGTTACCCCTACATAGGCCTACACCCTGTAGCCAATATGCACGGTACCCTACATTAGCCTACAGATTGCGTTAGGGCAACATGCACGTAAACCTGTATTAGGTATATATGGGTGTTAACCTCCATAGGCCTACATATTGTGTTAGGTCGATATACCTGTAAATCTGCAGACACCCTGCATTAAGCCAATATGCATGATACGGTACATAGGCCTATAAGTCAATAAACACTGTTGTTACGTTTCATTGCAGGTGTAGATCATACACACAGCTCGACAATGCTTGTTTAAAATCTTACATTAATACTGTTACGACCGCAATAGCTCACTCTGGACATATCAACATAACCGCAGCAAATGACCTCAAACAAAATGTCGGTCAGGACGGCATCCGGACCATCGGCAGGTCATCTGTGAATGAAACGTAACAACACTGTTTATTGACTTATAGGCCTATGTACCGTATCATGCATATTGGCTTAATGCAGGGTGTCTGCAGATTTACAGGTATATCGACCTAACACAATATGTAGGCCTATGGAGGTTAACACCCATATATACCTAATACAGGTTTACGTGTATGTTGCCCTAACGCAATCTGTAGGCTAATGTAGGGTACCGTGCATATTGGCTACAGGGTGTAGGCCTATGTAGGGGTAACGTGGCTTAATACAGGAGGAATGTAGGTTTAGACGTTTATTGGCTTAATACATGATGTAGGGTAACGCACATAATGGTATAATACGGGTCATGGATCGATAACTGTTTTTACGTAGCTATTGTGGTGTTGGTAGCTGTCTTTATGAGGCTGTTGTGATGGTTCATTATTTAATAGCGGTCATTACTGAGTTAGGTTATGCATCTTTAGCTGTCTTTACATAGCTATTATGATAGGGTATGTATTGGTTGTTATCTTTTCGTAGCTATTTTAATGGGGTAGGCATTGTTAGCTGCCTTTACGCAGTTATTGTGACAGGTTATGCATAGCTGTTTTTACATAAGTCTTGTGATAGGTTATACAATATTAGCCGTCTGTACGTAGCTATTATGGTAGGGTGAGCATCGGTAGCTCTTTTTAACGGCTAATGTAGGGTACCGTGCATATTGGCTACAGGGTGTAGGCCTATGTAGGGGTAGCGTGGCTTAATACAGGAGGAATGTAGGTTTAGGCGTTTATTGGCTTAATACATGATGTAGGGTAACGCACATAATGGTGTAATACGGGTCATGGATCGATAACTGTTTTTACGTAGCTATTGTGGTGTTGGTAGCTGTCTTTACGAGGCTGTTGTGATGGTTCATTATTTAATAGCGGTCATTACTGAGTTAGGTTATGCATCTTTAGCTGTCTTTACATAGCTATTATGATAGGGTATGTATTGGTTGTTATCTTTTCGTAGCTATTTTAATGGGGTAGGCATTGTTAGCTGCCTTTACGCAGTTATTGTGACAGGTTATGCATAGCTGTTTTTACATAAGTCTTGTGATAGGTTATACAATATTAGCCGTCTGTACGTAGCTATTATGGTAGGGTGAGCATCGGTAGCTCTTTTTAACGTAACTATTGAGATTGGGCATGCATAGATAGCTGTTTTACCAACCTTACCTGAGCTTTACCTATGGTCTTGCTTTACCTAAGGGCTGACTCCGAGGTAGCTTTACCTAAGGCCTGACTCCAAGGTAGCTTTACCTAAGATTTGATGGAGGTACTCGTATTAGTCAGTATGTTGTAACTGATACAACATACCTGGACAATATGTGTAATGGCCTTGACGGTTTCTGCATAGCTATTTTTGGTATGTATTGATAGCTATAATTATGTCTTCACCCTCCATAACCTATTTGAACCATGTGTAAGTTTGTTGATTGATTAGTGTAAGTTTTTCAACGTTGATCTAGCCTTCACCAGCCATAGCCTATTTGAACTTGGTGTCAATGTTGTTCGTTTGAACTTCGTGTATGTTGGCTGGTTAAACATAGCATAATGTTGTGTAGTTGAAACGTTGGTCTGTGATCTAGCTCTGTTGTTAGGCTATGTATCGGTTGTCAGGCTATGTATTTGATTCAGGGTTAGGTATCTATTGTCTAGCTATGTAACCTATGGTCGGGCTAGGTATCGGTTGTCTACCTATGTAGGCTATGGTGAGGCTAGGTAACTGTTGTCAGGGTATGGGTTACACTTAGGCTTACTCTTGCATTACCATAGATCCATGTCTATGGGTAACCAGCTTAGCATAATATGTGGGTTTACATACATAACACAAAATGTAGGCTAACTATATATATATATTACTCAAGCCGTGCAATGGATATTATGTGTTAACCATTAGTCAATCTTTGCCCCGGATACTATGTGTTAGCCCTAGTCAATCTATGTATCGGATACAATGTGTTAATCATTAGCCCAGCTATGTATCAGATACTATTTGATAACCATTAGCCAATATTTACAATGGATACTATGTGATAGTTTGTATTCAACCTACTCAATGGATACTATTTGTTAAACCGTAGCCAGTCTACTCATCGGATACTGTTTGTTAAACCCTAGTCAGGCCGTACATTTTATATTATGTGTTAACTTGTATTTAAACTTCTCATCGAATACGATGTGTTTACCTCTACATACGGTATCGCCCGCCTTGTTGTAATCAACAGTCTTAGTTATGACGTAATTATGGATCAGTCCAACTTGCTTGGACTCGTCCACTCACCTCTCAAATGGACTCTTCCACAGCTATGTATAAAACATTATATACAGGTGGAGATATAGTGTTTTTTACATAGTCTGTGTTTAGAGTGATCTGTGTGTGTGTTTGCCAATAAGTAGTAAAAATGTCATCATCAGTGTCGGCAAAGTTTTCAGCTTTAAATTCTGTAGATTCTGTGCCTATACGCGATCTAAAGATAGGCAAGGCATTTAAAATTGTAAATGCGCGTTTTGTCGAGGCAAAGTATGGTACCACCGTACTTGTAGACTTACAGGTTGATGATGAAGACAGACGCGCTGTCTTTCTTCCAAAGCGTTACGCTACGGCGTTGACTGTGGAAGATTTGAGCTCTATTTTAGGCAAATCTTTAACTGTTATCGAACATGTCGGCCAGACTGTGAATTTGGCCATTACAGAGTAATATTATTCATTAACACGTTTCAGCATGTTTCTTTTTTATAAATTTTACAGTGTCTCTGTCTTTGTTTAATCTATGCGCTATTGAGGTCTGCGCGTGCGTACAGAACAGACATGATATAGACAGTTTGGACTTACCTGTATCTGTAAAGCTAGCGTTGATAAAATCTTTTAACGACTATATCTGTTTAAGCCCGTTATTTAAGTTATTTAGTTTTGAAGACTTTCTGCAATCAACCCAGGAGGAGAGCTATACTTTGATCAACTATTGTGATCCGTTAAACTGCAGGTCATACATTCACGAGAGATGGCGTCTACGTCACAACAACCTATAAACACTCGCATTGTAAGTAACTAGTCTTTTTTTTTAAATTATGTTAACTCTAGATGATACAATAGGTGTTTATTTATAGGAGAGAATATTTTCACACTTCATTTTTCGAATTATCTGAAGCCTAGATCATAGATTATATTGAATGATTGGTAGTTTATTTTCATTAGCGTTTAATATATATATTTTGGATACGAGATATTATATGTTAATGTCAGGTCTTTTTCAATTTTTGTAAAGCTTTAGATTACACACTATATTGAATGAGCGGTAGTCTATTTTCAATAGCGCTTAATATATATTGTGGACATGAGGTAGCGTCATTTCTTCCAGGTCCTTGTTTCTTTTATCGGTCCATGTCCTTACTTCTTCTATCAGTCTAGGTCATTGCTTCTTTTATCTGTCCAGGTCTTTGCTTCTTCTATCTGTCCAGGTCCTTGGTTCTTCTGTCTGTCCAGGTGCTTACTTCTACTATCTGTCCAAGTACTTGCTTCTTCTATCTGCCCAGGTGCTTGTTTCTTTTATCGGTCCAGGTCCTTGCTTCTTCTATCAGTCCACGTACTTGCTTCTTCCATCGGTACAGGTCCTTGGTTCTTCTGTCTGTCCAGGTATTTGCTCTTTTTATCGGTCCAGGTCCTTGCTTCTCCTATCTGTCCATATCCTTACTTCTTCTATGTATCCAAGTACTTGCTTCTTCTATCTGCCCAAGTTCGTGCTTCTCATATCTGTCCAAGTCCTTACTTCTTCTATCTGTCCAACTACTCGCTTCTTCTATTTGTCCAGGTACTTGCATATTCTATCTGTCCAGGTCTTTGCTTCTTCTATGTGTCCAAGTATTTGCTTCTTCTATCTGTCCAGGTCAAGGACCTCCTCCTATCTGGCAAGGCTTCTCCTATCTGTCCATATCCCTGCTTCTTCTATCTGTCCAGGTACTTGCTTCTTCTATCCGTCCGGGTCCTTACTTCTCTTATCTGTTCATGTCCTTGCTTCTTCCGTCTGTCCAAGTCTTGGTTCCTCTACGTGCCGAGGTCCTTGGTTCTTTTATCTGTCCAGATATTTGTTTCTTCTATCTGTCCGGGACGTTACTCCGTATACCCGTCCAGGTATTTGCTTCTTCTATTTGTCCAGGTTCTTGCTTCTTCTATCTGTCCAAGCCTTACCTCATCAATCTCTCTGGGTCATTGCTTCTTCAATCTGTCCAGGCCCTGCCTCGTCTACCTATCCATGTCCTAGCTTCTTCTATCTGTCCAGATCGTTGTTTCTTCTATCTGCCCAGGCCCTACCTCGTCTACCTGTCCAAATCCTTGTTTTTTCTATCTGCCCAGGCTTTGCCTCGTATACCTGTCCGGGTCCTTTATTTTCCTATCCATCCAGGTCTTTGCTTCTTCTATATGTCCAGATCCTTGCTTCTTCTGTCTGCACACGTATTTGATTCTTCTATGTGTCCAGGTTCTTGCTCTCTTATCTGCAAAGGTATTTATTTTTTCTGTACAGGTAACTGCTTATTATTTTTATAATATGAAAATAGACCACCGGTAGCTATCTGTCTTTGCGGTTCTAGGGATTTGCGTTATCTCTGCATGCCTGCACATGTAGGTCAAACGTGTTCACTCAAGCGATAAGGCTTTGTTACACTGTTTATTTTTTTACCTTTGGAGGTAGGCCCTACTAGATACCTCTGTTGCTATACCTGGTATGTTTTTAGATATTTTGTTTTTAAGGCGCTGGCCCGTCAGGGTTCGAGTGAGCGGCCTACGCGGCATTTAACATTCAACTTGTATCCCTCATTACCCTGGGTTATACCGTTCATTTTAGGGTGGGCCCTGAGTCGTTCGAGCGCTGATATTTCATATATTAAACAGTTATATCTTAAGATAACCCCACGCCGGTAGCTACCTCCGGGGAGGGTTTTGAGGATGTCCCGGGGTGGTTGCGTCATAGCCCTGATTTGGTTTTTTCCATTAATTACCTCTAGAAGTAGTCAAACACACCTCATAGTCTATGATCATGGCCATTCAGAGCCGCCTTCATCCGTTCCAACCCCTGGGGATGGTCCAGATCGTTGTTGAGATCACCCCATACCTGTGGGTAGGTTTGATCCATTTTTACCTGCCTAGGTTATCCAATAACTACCTCTAGACGTAGTCATATACGTCCCATAGTCTATGATGAAGGTCATTCAGAGCCTTCTTCATTCATAACAACCCCCGGGGATGGTCCTGAACGTTGTTGAGATCACCCCTTGTACTATGTGTTGGTTAGGTTGGATTCAATTTAGCTGGGATGTGCAGGTCTGAGCAGGTACAGGCTTTTTCGTTGTTTTTTCCCTTTATAAAGCTAGGAAATACCCACGACAGAGCATGCAGGAGCTCCGAGACTAACCTTATGCTAAGAGATATTTGAGTTATTATTATTTCACCTCTACACATAGCGGTTAGGAGTGCAAGTGTCTAGATAACAATAAACTTGTATATTTGCTACACACAGTATTAGGCGTTACAGAGAATCGACCTTGTTATTCGCTACATCTGTAAACAGACATAGTGTTCGTTGTACTGATATTCATACTCTTCACACATCTCCCTCCTGCGGGAGCGGGTGTCCGTGTGTTGGGTGTCCGTCAGGCGTAAGCCTACCGATTCCGACACATACGGTTGAGTATTTGAACTTCCCACGCTTATGGGTGTCGCCATCTTGGAAAGGGGTTGGGGGTAGCAAATCCGGCTTTCCTATTGGCTTGGTGTAAATGTTGTTCCCGCGCTTATGGGCGCCGCCATCTTGGAAAGGGGTTGGGGTAGCAAATCCGGCTTTCCTATTGGCTTGGTGTAAATGTTGTTCCCGCGCTTATGGGCGCCGCCATCTTGGAAAGGGGTGGGGGTAGAAAATCCAGCTTTCCTATTGGCTCCCGCCCAAGCGACCCGTCTACCCTGTAGCCTTCTCTACTAGGGTTTATATGTATTTTAAATAGTAGTCAGCGGGAATAGGCTTGTTGTGGGTTTGGCCCTACGAGCAGGAAACATACACTTAACTCTGGGAGTTTAGCACGGTTTTACCAGCAGGGTGATAGGCAGAGGTTTGGTTGTTTATATATATGTTTTTCTTGTAAACAATTAAATTTTAGTATTCTGCAAGAAAGGATTTAAACAACACAACAAAACGACCGCGTGGAGCTACGGTGGTAGGGACGGTAGAGCTGAGGTGAGGTGGGGGGGACGTTGCAACACACACACTCCTGTGCTCCCGAAATTTATTTTTTTCAAGCTTATTTTTACTATACAAAAGCCCACATTAATAAATAAAAAATTATTTTGTATTTTTTTCCCTTTTACTTTAATAAATGTTTTTCAAAAACTATTTTATGAAAATGTACAACAGTTTCTAATAGTTTTTCATATTATTTATTATTTACTTTAAAATTTACTATATTCTTATACGTTTAATCTGGCTGCTAATTTGAATCCATTTACTCTTTTGTAAAACCATTACGATTACGAAATATATTTAAAATTATATTGATTATTGAATGTATTCGAACAAATGTTTTTTCTTAAACTTATGTTCTAACAAATAGAAATGTTATTACTTTATATGAAGACAAACTATATAATAAAATGAAACTGTACTATTGCTATGAATCCTAAACTATATACCTACTAAATATTATGCGTATTCAGTAATTTCAATTTATTTGCACGCAAAGAGGTTTCGATTTCATTTTATTGCAACATAAAAGTATGCGAGTAAATGTTTTTACCCAAAACGTTTATGATTTAATCAAAACCTATGAAAAAATGTGTAATCTTTTCTAAAGAATAGTTGTATCTGTTTTACTCCGGCATTTTCCCTTATAAAAAAATATTCTCAGAACTTGCTGGGCTATTTCGATTTGATTACAACCTTCAGCGTTCTGTGTATTTGAGAGAGAAGTTGATGCCTTTTGTAAAAAATGCAAACTATTTTTGAAGAGATATATTTGTTACAATATGAACGCGACTATAAATTCATCTGTAACTTAGCTCTTGTTTTTAATAACGGTCTCCTGCGTAAACCCTAACGATACTTAAGTAAAAATGAATCTTGTGTGAATCACTTTAAGAAATTATACCAATATATAATTTCATCAATTTAAGCTATTCATTTAGTTTAAAATTTATCTAAATTAGGAAACATTTTAACAGTAATGTATTAGAAAAAAATATAATTGAGAGAAAGGTCATTAGAAGCACGTAATGTTGTAGTCATCAGGAAGGGCGACTCCACAATCGTTTAGAGAGGACGTGGATGATTCTATGGAAGTAAGAATTTAGTTAGATGGAGGATTGGGGTTATTAAAGGGAGGATGAAAGGTGGCACTAGCTTCATAATAATACCAGTGATTAAAGTACATTCAAATATAATTTTGAGAGTATAACTGGCAGAAGTGTTTATTCATCTTTCAACTGTTACTTTACAATTTTATTATTAAAAACATATTTATTTTAAATATACTTATTTTTATAGAGCCACCTAAACTAATCCACAAAATATTCTAAACTGGAGCCAGTGAAGGTTGGTAAGCCCGTTCCATATTGAAGATAATTTTATTTGGAAAGCATCATATTATCAAAAATATAATTATAATTTTATTCATGCTCCCCAATTAGGTGTTTTGTGAATTACATATGAAAAGCTGATATTGAAATCTTACATTTAATATTTCTATCAATAATAATCTATTATGAGCATTTGTATTAATGACGGTAGCTTATGGAGCGTGCCAAACATTGCCATATGGCTACAATCATTCATAGGAAATAGCGTAGTTATTGCCTTAAAATATCGAGCTTTACAACGCAAATACAAAGCTTTAGATTAACGTATTTGTCGACTATTCATTGAAAATAATTAAAAATACAGAAATAACGTAGAGTCTGTTGACCTCAACACCTACCTATCAGAGCCTTCTAATGCTATTGTACACTTCGAATGTAAATAAGGTATTTTATAAATAATATATTTTTCGGTGTTATACAACATGAATAACATATATTAGTTGAACATTTTGACAGATACGTACACAGTGGACTACGAAAACAATCATAAATATATTTACAGAAATGTGATATTAGTGTTTACAATGATACGAAAGTGATATAGAAGATAATGTGGAAGAAATAATACACGAAGAAATAAAGAAATATAGTAAAAAAATGTATAAAACATATTCTTTACTAAAATGTAAAAATTAACCATCCCAACCTCAATACATTGTACAGGAACTCTTTGTAGGTTTATAAACGTTATCAAAGCAAACAGAACAATCGCAGTTGTAACTTGTCTTCGTCAGTACATCTTGTTGAAAAACTGTTGTAGCCAGAAAATATGCCAGCTTTGTAGGAACAATGAGTTGTGGTGGACCAGAGGTTAATTATAATACGCTTAACTTTAGACACGGAGTTGTTGGTACAAGTGTGCAATAATACGAAGGGCTCTAATCGTTTAGGTTTTATTATATAAAAGAAACAGGACAGTAGTTCAGTACCACTAAAAGCCTACAATTATAACATATGGTAGGAATAACGCTACTGAGGTTGCTGTATGTGCAACACATCAAGTAGTCGCAAAACGAGGAGGTGGCAATTGTGCATTTCTTACAACAACCATCAAAATCAAAATGGCAATTCCTATTTACTTTATCTGGGGAACTGTTTGTAAGCCAATCATACAACATGTAAGTAGGAGGCAATTCCTATATTTTTTATTTTAACAATAACGTTTATTTATATAAAGACATACACTCACAATATATTAAGCTAAAGGCTTGCATGATATCTCATACATAACATTTGCATACTAATAAGTTTACAAATTAATTAGCAATGTGAAATTGCTGGTTCACTGTAATAATCCTCCGCAGACACGTTGGCTAGGGGTTTTCACGCACTTCTACTGATACAGGGTGTTTTGAAACTATTGCTGGTTTTATATGAGCCTGTATTTATAATACTACTGACATAAGAACCGTTTTAGTTACTCGTATATTTAATACACACATTATTTTTGGTTTAACTTTGGAAAACCTAGAAAATTTAAACAAATTGAAGTTAGATTCTTTTTTGCAATTCAGCATCTTCAAGTTTTGTCCTCAGAAAAAGGTTGTTTAAAAAAACAAATGGGTTTAAAATCGACATATAAAGACAGAAATTATCATACAAATAAATTAAATCCTCTCGGGCTTGAGTTTGAAAAAAACTGGAATAATAATTTCGAAAAGACATATTGTTACACTCTGATATTGTTAATAACTTCTAACTGCTGTAAATAACTAGTATTTATATTGCCTGGCAGGAAAGCCGTTACCAGTAGTCACACAAACAACGCTCTAATGTTGGCGTTACGTTGAATATAGGTGAATTTTGTGCCGACTGAATCTGTAAAGTTTTTATCATTCAGCGGTAATACTGGATTTGTCGTAATTGAATGGCTATACGGTTTGGCACAGTAGTGGGTTTATTGAACTAAAAACTAAATGTTTATTCTACGCGAAAATAAAGGGAGCATCAAGTTATTATTGCTACGAAAAATATATTACTTCTCTTTGTTGTATATATTTGTTATTTTTCCATTTGTGTTATAAGTAATACTACATTCCAATATACAAACCAAACAACAAAATATTAAAATATCTTAATAACATAAACCACAAAACAAATTCAGAAAAACATAACCTATCAGGAATTTACAAAATTACATGTAACAACTGTAACGCATTTTACATAGGGAAAACAACCAGTTCATTTAAAATAAGATTTGAAGAACATTATAGAGCATTCAAAAACAAAAATTCAAAAGTATCAAATGATGCAGCAGACCTAATATCACATAAACATGAAATAACAAATTACGAAAATAACCTAGCCATACTTGAAATAAATAATAACCCAATAGAACTAAACTCACTAGAAAAATACCACATTTATAAAAACATACACAACAATTTAATGAATCTACAAACAACATATACAGAAGACATACTATTCAAAAACATAATACGCAAGACTCAAGAGGAAACGTATATGACGTCAACAATTACCAACACGACGGACCGAACATCCGCACCAGAAAAATTAAGAAAAAGTAATCAGTGATTTGACAATGGTCAAGTGACCGAAAGGAGCCTTATCACTCAAGGTAAAATCATTGCACTTAATGGTGGATAAAATTACTTACAATAGTAATATATTAACTTCATAAAGTCAGTGCAACGGAAAAACAATGGATAACGTAAAAGATCAAGAATATATATACATATATGCAATATTAAGCAGTTTAATAATCCTGATGATGTTGGTTCTGTAAGCCAACGAAAAGCTTTGAATTGTAAATTCCATTATAGTTCTTGTATTTGTATTTTGACTTAGTTCTTTATTAATACTTATGAATACATATTGCGATATATATATATATATATATATATATATATATATATATATATATATATATATATATATATTACGTTTTCTTGTTTAATAATTTAAAACAACATAGGTTATTCAAATACAAGAATATTTATTAATTTATATCCAAAGCTTTTCGTTGGTAAACAGTACCAACAACCTATAAAAGAAACTCTTGAAATTATAAAATCTAAATTAGAACAAGAGAAAGATAAAAAATTAACAGTAGAAATTTTAAATACACTCAAAATAATATTAAATCAAAATTATTTTTCATGCCATGACAAAATTTATAAACAAGAAGATGGTCTTGCGATGGGTTCGCCATTATCAAATATATTATCTGAAATATTTTTACAACAATTAGATAATAAAATAAATGCAATTATAAAAATATATGGTAAAAATGGTTATTGGGTTCGCTATATAGATGATGGAATGTATATATCAAACAGTAATAATATAAATTTAACAAATATTTTGGATAAAATAAACAAAATTAATAATAAAATCAAATTTACTTATGAAATTGAAACAAATAATAAAATACATTTTCTAGATTTAACTATAATAAGAAAAAATGAAAAATTTGAATATATGGTATACTGTAAACCAACCTTAACAAACCAATTTATACCAAATAAATCTAATCATCCATATAATCAAAAAATGGCTGCTATATATAACGTATTATATAGAATGCATAAAATACCCATGAATGAAGAAAATAAAATAAGAGAAAAAAACATAATTTATCAAATTGCATTAGAAAACGGTTATAAAAAGAAAACTGTTGACAAACGTAATTATAACATTTTTAATAAACAAAATAATAATTTAATTTGCAATAGTAATAATAATACAATATGGACTTCATTTTTATATGGCCATTAAATAAAAAAATATCACCAAATTATTTAAAAACACAAATATCAAAATTGCATACAAAACTAATAACAAAATAATAAACATAATAAATAACAATGATAAAATAATTAATATGCATGAAAAAAGTGGTGTTTATAAATTAGAATGTGAAAACTTTAATATAGCTTATATAAGTCAAACCAAGAAAAAATTAAAAGAAAGATATAAAGAACATTTGAATGCCTATATTAATCCAGAAATATATAAATCAAATTTTGCAAATCATTGTATAAAAAATAAGCACCAATTTCCAAATATTGAAAATATGAGACTTATAAAAGAAATTAATAAGGGATTAAGAATGAATATATATGAAGCATTCGAAATATATAAATACAATAATAATAACAACAAATTAATAAAAGAACAAATACAAATACATTCTAAATTTGATACTATAATCAATGTCTATAATGTTACAGCAACAAAATAAATTTGGCAATTTGTATAAATTTAGCAACAATTCTATTTCTAATTTAACATATGTTTTAGGCATATAGCTTACATTATTGTAATTTTCATTCCTGATGATGTTGGTACTGTTTACCAACGAAAAGCTTTGGATATAAATTAATAAATATTCCTGTATTTGAATAACCTATGTTGTTTTAATATATATATATATATATATA
>JBAIZL010000001.1:1040000-1045000 GCA_036971475.1 Prosapia bicincta | reverse complement strand
TGTTGAAGGTATTATTTATACATTAACGACGTTTTATACTTAATAAAATGAAAAGATGTAGGTGTTACAGTTTAATAAATACTGTATTTATAAAACAGAGAATTATAGTGAATTGTCTTCCTTTTACCCTAATAATTATAACGGAAGCCTATCTTTATTTGTCAGTTTAGTTACTCATTAGAGAATGGGGTTAAAATATTTGAATGCAATAATTGTAGAAGATCAGGAAATGTAATTTCATGATGCATTTAATAATTCAACAAACTTTGTACCTATATAAAACAAAACATGACGCAATACTGCAACCTTTTTACTTAGACCCGTAAAAAATAATAAAGTTTTCAGTATGACAATATACTCCTAGTTGTTACTTTTTAATAAATCACAACAAACGTTAGAAAAAACACGTCAAATCCTTGATTATATATTAATTACAGTAGCATGGTTTACAGTATCCTAACTTTTAATCTATACAAAAAAAAACTAAATCACGGCAAACTTAGAATCCAGAGGGCTTGCAACTACTGAGATGAATGTAAAACTGGAAGTATATTTTTACACTTTAATTTCCTGAATTTAATTACATTCGGCTGCAAACGTCGCCCGGCTCTGTATTTACATAACCCTGATATGCACGATTTTCATCGTTACCAATGTAAAACCTCCTGCGCACTGTGACGTCATTGAACAAGTTCCATTTTTAAACTCACCTTGTTAACATCAAGCAATGAAGAACATTATTAAAATTTAATTTATTTTTTTTATTACAACTACATTGTATGTATCAAAATTATGTAGTAATTTATTCTGTAACTGCTCGTATCAAATCAAATTAATCATAAGTTATAGACATACAATTATAATAATAATAAAACTTTAAATCTTTTCCATTTATATATATCTTCATATACGTAAAACTGATAAAAAATAGTTCTGAAATAACTACAATGCTTCTTTTTGTAATTGAAAGAAACATAATTTTATTTTATACCAATTACGTTCATACCGACCAGTATCACCAGTCACCTTCTCTACTATCACGTCATTGTTTAGTAACTGTTTCTAATGTTACTGTATTAACTTTAAACAAAGAAGAATATTAATAAAATTAAACATTTACAATTATAAAAATCATAATATTTATTTCAAACTGCAGTAAATAAAGTTATAGTCACATGAAACCGTTGTTTGTTGTTATTTAATTCGTTTAAGACTGGGCAGGATGTAATGTATCTCTGATACTCATTATAAATAACAATGTTAGATATACCTAAGACACAGTTCCTTTATTCTTTTAAGTAAAACGAACGTCGGTAGTTCGTAAGACTTGTTGTCGAACCAGACTTCTGTAGATCTGTAAGCAACTTCTCCAACGAGAATATTGTTGTGGACGGTTGTAATTATTGAAAACTATTGAGTCCTCGGGGAAGCTATAGTCAGGAATTTGAATTTTAATGTTTTATAAGAAATAGCTGTTATCTAAAGTTCATAATTGTCTATAGCTCACAATTGTTTCAGTTTATTTAGTTTAAACATAGATTTGAACCAAAACGTATAAAATATTCTAGATAGTATGGACGTCTAGACAACAGTACTTACTCTGAACAATAAAGGTCACACATAACGTTCTACATGCTGTAGTTAAATAACAATGTTATTCACCACTATTACAAATTCATTAAAGTTCCAAAGGTTAAATTACAAAACGTACATTCATTCCACTGTTTAAACGATGGAAAGGATCGAAAATTAAGAATTAATAAAGTAATCAATTTATGGACGGGGAGATTTTTCTGCCGAGTTTAGTGCTTACTGGTTGAATAAAACATTTAGTAACAAAATGTGTTTCTCAATGGATGTCGATTGACTTTGGTGAAGATGTAGCCATATGTTGAAGGAATATTGCTAGGGATTCACCACTGTACCACTTCTGTTAGTTTTAGTTTGTGTGATAAAAATGTGTTTCCTACGTAATGGTGGAGGAATAGCATCAGCCTAGGAGTTATCTGCCGTGTGAAAAAATGTGGCAGGATAAGTAACAAGAGTGCGGGGTGAATTGAGAACTCATGATAATCTATACAATATATATTTTTTCTAATTTTATACCACCCTAATAATTTTAAACTCCAAACTCATCTCAGTTATAGCTGTTCTGGTAACTAAAACAAGAGTTGGGTAAATTAAAAACAAAAAAACAAAAACAATTAAACAGATACATTATCCACGGCGTACTTGTAGGGTGGGATTTTCCCCCTTTATCATTACACTTATCTGTATTAGTCCTTTAACTAATCCGAAGGCTGTTTGTTCGCCTTTTGTTGTCCTATCTAAAGATTTAGATGTACGCTGCCCCTACCGAATCTAAATACGTAATAATCTACCCTATATTTAAACAAATATTATACTCGTTTATGTATACAATAAATGTTGTGCATGATTTAAATTTTAACTTATGGATAATATTTATGTTTTTCAATTTTAGTAATCCATTTATGTTGAAATTTGCAAAATATATGAATAATATAATAATATAAAAATACCTTGAGATTTATTTTTATTACAATCTACAATATTTAATTATTAATCTTGTTATTTATATATTTTTTTAATTAATAAAACGAATTTCTAAAAGTAATGGTTATTTTGAATTTATTTGCGACCCGGAGAAATACATTCTGATAACAAAAGAATTTATGGCACAAACGCGCAAGCCTGTCCATATAGGGACGGTTCGTTGTGGCCCTGGATAAATCACCCCTCACTCACCCTATAACATTGCAGATTATAATAGGCTGCGATTTATAATGCTTTCCACCATTTAAATCATTGCATTAATAGCTTAGCAATAACAATGTAATCTGGTTGTAACAATGTTGCAGAAATATTCGATGTGATATAGATGTATCGGAGCATTGTACTTCACAGATATAAAAAATCTACACAGATATAGACAAAATTATTCATTGTCCTGAGAAAAGAATTTCTCACTATATAGTATCATGAAATGTTTATGGTCATTAACCTTTTTAGAATATCTTACACAAGGTAAGTTCGATATAAACGTTTTCTGATTTTCAATACCATGCTATCATACCAAACACTAAACATTCAAAGAAAAAGAAAATATTTTCACGGAAGGACTTAGAGTGGGCTTACACCCGTGACAAAAAAATGTCATAATAGCAACAATTTTAATAATCTAGTAATTTACATATACTATATTCACAAACAATAATAATAATTTTTCTCTAAATACCTAATACAAACAATGTACTGTATGTCCAAGAAACAACTTTAGGTTTACAATATATTTATTATTATATGCTATTGTTCAAATACATTCTAGTAGTGTGTATTTTATATAGGAATAAAATTAGTTTATCTTTCATAAGACAGATGGAACCAGGATATTTTGACTCTTGTTACATTTACGGCACTAATTTAACTGGCGACGGTTGAAAGGGGGCGAATGTTCTTGCTTGGGTGGTTTTACAGTCACGGTTTCAATATCAATAATATGGACCTCATCGTCACCATGAATATCCAAGGAATATAGCTTTACTTGTTAGAATAGTGGAGGCAGTATAACATACTATAAAGTAACATTGGTTAATGTGTAGGTTATTAAAACCTTCCAGGTGGCGCGTAGGTTTTAAATAAGTTCAAATTTAAAATGTTGTCATTTTATTATTTTGGTGACTATATTTACTATGAAAATAAATTTTGAACAATTTTAAAAAGTAATATTGTACAATTTTGAAGTTTTAAATAATATCTGGAAATGTTGAAACGTGTGCTCAATGTATTTTATCGATTTCATTACGAGGGAGGGTACTTGCGGGATATTCTCTGCTATAATGTAACTCTATATATAAGCACAAAAGTATTTTATAATCACAATTAGAGTGGTGAGGCAAGACTGTGGAGCTAAAACGAAAATATGTTTTACCGGCTTTACCTAATTGATTGAAAAATGTAAAGAAAATTAATGAAATAAAACACTCTATCCTTTATTATCAAACTAGAGTTTTATGGTATTTTCATGCCTAAATAGTTTTTCGTAGTATACTTTTTTTCTTTGTACGTACAGTACAAAACGGAGTCTTACCCCATCCGTCGGGTAAGAGTGAGCAGTTACAGGGGGCAAGCCTGCGCATATATTAAGCCCCTGTTTACTTCTATTAAAGCTGTAATAAAGAGTATATTTTATCCTGTCAATGAATATATATATATATATATATATATATATATATACACATTGTTGTAACTGTATAACAGTATTTAAAAAAGCTCAGATTCTGAAAAATATAATTAATAAACTAACTACAAATTTATTTAAGTGGAATTTACACAAAGTAGTTGTAAAAAAACCTATAAACTATTTTTAGCTATTCTAAGAAGTATTAAAAATAACTATTCTATGGAAACTATTATTAGAAGCGGAAGGTATTAATAGCTGGAGGGTATTTAGAAATTCAGATAGCTAAATTGAACACATAAAACTAAAAATGCCAAAAGTCATTTAATATATATAGCTTCTTGCAGTACTGTTTCAATGCAAGTAATCCATTAATTACACAATTAATCCACACAGTTACGAACCATAGCTGGTTTGAATCCCATAAATGTGAGAACTTAGAAAGTAGTAATCCCATTAAAAATTTAATAGTAATGAGCAAATTGTATAAATAAAATTACTAATGGAGGAGTCAAAAGGCTGAATTCAGTGAATCTAACTAGTGATAACTTTTTTTTGTCAATATTTAAATTGTAAATATTGGACTTTGGTTATATTTTCCTTGGATGGTGTTCACTGATGTTTTTTTCCATCTCCAAGACTTGCGAAATTCTTCTTTTCGTGTTTTTCTCTTGCTGTAGATGTAACATAACCCACTCTCATGAAACTGGTGTTTTTTCTTGCTGTCCTCTCTTGCTTTACCGTCTCAGTATGCAACAGCATTTTATGGTTTTTATTAAAAAATGCTTCTTCTCAATAAAAA
>JBAIZL010000001.1:980000-1035000 GCA_036971475.1 Prosapia bicincta | reverse complement strand
ACTAATAATGTTTACACTTTTATAAATTATTAATTATATAATTATATTTGATCAAACTGAAGTGTATGATGACACTTGACTCTCTGATAGGCTCTTACGTATATATATTTTTTTACTTCTAAAACCATCTGGCCACTATCAAAAAAGTAATTCATACGAAACGATGAATTTTGCTTTCTGTTACCACAGCAACAGAATATTTCACTTTTTATTTGTTTAATTTCTATGCTTAATATATTCAATATACACAGTGTTTACAACCTTATGGTATATTATATAAATATTAAAATAAATTATGAAGTTTAATTGTCATTATATTAAATATGTAATAAACATTTATTTTTCGCAACAGATTGTTGTAATATAATGCTGTTATAATAATACGTTATTAATTTATAAGGGTTTACATAAATCTAGTTAGATAAATCCTAATAAAAATAGCGTGAGACGAAAGGAAATCAAAACATTTAAAAATATTTATTTATTTTATAGTCAAAGGTTTTGAAAAGGTCAAAAGCTCCTTAGTTGTTAGGCAGCATCTGTCTTGCGTCTCACCTGTGTTCCTGTAAGTGAGTGTGTACGTCGTGTGTTAGTGTTGAGTATATTGTTCCTACTTTCTTCTTAAACTTTGACCTAAAGTGTTGCCGTGGCCTATATGCATTTGTTGTGAAGAATAAAACTTTAATTTTCATACGTTTAGAAATTTAAGGTATTTTATAATTTATACAAGAAATATATATACAAGATAATAAAAATAGCATGCTTTAATTAGGTTGGCGCCCATTACTAGATAGATTAACTGTCTTTGGTGTTGGTCAAAGCGTGACCAATGCAGTTACAGTACAAAAGGAACCAACAATGGTTGACATTTCTGCTGGAATTCCTTTGCCTAGGCTATGCAGTATTGTTCCTTATAGAAATACAGCTGTAAAGGGAGGGCGTATTCCTACGTTATTGAAATTTAGTGGCAATGTTTATTCAAACATTCCAAATTTTAAATAACACAAAGACTACATTAGTCGATAGAGCAAAGCCGAATAAGAATTGTATTTAACAAAAGTACAGTAACATAGAACAAATAGTGAAAACCCAAATACTTAGTAATAACGATACAACAAGCAACTTTAATAAAGATGGGCCAATTCCGATTCTTGATTCCAGGAATGGCCGATTCTAATGATATCGAGTAATTGTCGGTACTCGATTCTCCATTGATTAAAGTGAATATTCCGCTTCTTGTTTTTTTCAACTGTTAAAATATGTGTGGGGTGTAATATATACAGAAAATAATTAATTATAAACCATGCCTTATTTATGTAATAGTTACTGTGATTGAATTAAGTGATTAAAGCAAAAGCCTATTTGAAACAGCAAAAATATTATTATTTGAGACGCAGCCACAAAGTTTCTCGGAAACGTTTCCGGTCCGTTTCTCAACGCTCATCTCGCTCTCCTGTCTCACTCTCACTCTTGCCGGCTCGACTCTCTCTCCCTCTCAGTCTTTGGCCGCAACTACCCCGCCACCGCTTCATTGGTGCAAAAACAAACACAAGAAAAGGCGCCCTTTATTTAGTTATACATACGGAAATGGCAGTTATTGAAGTTATATTGCAATTGTGAACTGAAGTTCATACTTGTAATTTCAAATAAATCATTTCTTTTATCTAATTTGTTTGACACTAAGGTGGGTAGAAGTATTCTAGCCACCTTGATTTGACACCAAGGTGGTACCGTTCTAGACATTTCGTGAAGATGTGGAGAGGCTAAGAGCAAGATGTCGTCGCACCGACTACATCGTGGTCCGGTCCCACTGGTACCTATGCTAGTTAGAGATTTCGTTTGTGTTTATGTTATAATGAGTGTACTGTGTAGTGAAGTGGTAAAATGGTATGTTGTGCTGTTCAGAGCTGTAAGAGCTACTATAAGAAAAAATGTAGGATTAATATTTTATGTCTTTCTAAAAGACAAAGGTGAACGTAAACATTGGGTGGTTGCGTGTCGCCGTGCAGACAATCTTAACCCAAACTCAAGTCGAGTATGTTCTGACAGTGATTATGTTAAGGACATGTATAGTGAGTAAATGAATGTGAACAGATGGAAAAACTGAAGAATGAAGCAGTGCCACATCCACACCTATCTGCTGAGAAAAATGTTATCAGTTCTAATGCAAGAGAGGTAAGACTAAATAAACGATCGTTGAAACGTAAAATACTCTCTGATATTAAATCTATCGAAATCATAAAGAAAAATAAAACATGTGTGAGCTTCGATAGGCCTGCCAATGAATTAAAAGAAAGAAATGATGAAATTGAAAAACTGAAACTTCAACTGAATCTTTATAAATCAGATTTGATGTTGGAGAATTTGAAATGTAGTGGGTTATCAGACAAGTGTAAATTTCTGTATAAAGTACTTAAAAAACTTGAAGTTAATACATATACAATGCCCACATAATTAGAGTAATAGTAAACAAAACATGTTAAGTACTATTTTTACGCAAAAACAAATTGAAAGATTGTTGAATATTAAATAAAAAAAGTGGTGGACAGACGATTACATTGCTTCGGAGCTTGCCTTAAGAACTGTATCAAAGACATTTTATATTTATTTATGCTCCATAAAAAAAATTCCCCTTTCCAGTATGACCAATTTCGCCAAATGGACAACAAATTTGTAATGTTGGCCTGGCATAGATGTTATGATCCTCATACTAATATACAGATTGTAATGGCCCGGGCCTTAAATTAAAAAAAAATACCAAATATACTTTACTATTTGAATATGCATTTTTCTAGAATATAAAAAAATCGGTTTAGAAAGAAATGTTTAATAATTTTATATATATATATACATAAATATGTATAGGCTGCAAACTATTATTACTTACTCTACCTTAATATTGGATTTGCTCATTTAATAATAAAACTCGTTATATTGTTCATTCTAAATGTTGTTGGATTATTAAAACAATAAATTATCATTCTACGAATTTAAATATGATCTCTAGTTGCTTTATCTTGATTAGAGTCACGAGTCGCTTTACCTTATTTAACTATAAATTAAAAAATAAAGATAAAGGTCGGGACATTTTATAAAGCCTGGATTTGTATTGGATTGATTACTTTATTTATTTTATTTAATTAAACTACTAACGTTTTAAAGTTAAATTAATTTAAGGAATATTATTTACTGTAGTTGAATGCAGGGTGCAGAATAAAGCTAAAAATACACATTTATTTTTACTGAAGACATTGTGCTGTTCAGTGCGGGGTCGTCGGGAAAACACTGGGTGAATGTAGTCCCTCCCTAATTTTAGTTGCATGTTTTAGCAGCTTTTTCCTTCCTACAACTGCTTTTAATTAAAAGTCTTTACGGAATAATTATGGAAAATATTAACAAAACTGTCCTCGTCATGTTAACTTTATGAAATATATAATTATAATTTCATTTGACATTTAATTCTTAGTAATTATTAAAACATCAAAACAACCGCTAGTGTCAAGAACCCAACTCCCTATTGGACCATAGAAAATTAACTAATGTTTCAAACTGTAGAGGATGTACAGTTGTATTCAAAATATTTCTACCAATAACAGTTTGCTTAGAAAACTCAGCCAATGATCTTATTTTACTTTAGTTCCACATTTTAAACTTGTACGTTAGACTTTATTAAAACATATGTTACTTGTAGGCTAGCATTCTCTCTTTAAAGTCACACCTGTAGAAAGAACCACTACTAGCAGATGTGTGAAGCATCTGTTTACTTTCTTCCCTTGCTACAGATTCATGTTTCTTTTGAAATTTACCTATTTTAACACGTTTTAGTGACCATACTCTAATCCTGCACTTGGGCAAAAATTTAGTTTATACTTATATCTTATAATATACACAGTAATGATTTTCTAATACTCATCTTAGAAAAGGAGTCAAATACCTATTTCTATATATAGTTTTTAAACCATATAAACGTTTTAAAATAAATTATTTTTCGATTTCAGATCTTAAAGTACAGGGGAAATATAATGTAAATAATAAACTTTAATAAACAATGTTTTTCACAAAAAAATATGTATACAAAAGTCCTTTTGTTATTCCATAGACTAAAATTAAACTTTATAAAAATAAATACAAATTATTATGAAGTCATATTTTCGAAAAGATTTCCCAATTTTATTGAATAAGAGAGAATGTAACAAAACGAAACGACGCTTGGGAAATAAAGTGATTCGGAATTCCCCTTAAGTAAGCGCCGCAGTAAATTACCTATCCGGGTTAAACTCATTTGCCTAAACCACGTCCCGATTAATTCCATTGTCTCCCAGTTGGCCGCAAATATAATAAACATTCCGTACTTAGCTAAATGCCTTGAGAGTTTTATATTCATGATAGCTGCGGCTTAAGTGGCCCAGCACACACAGCGATTCATGACCGAAATATGTTTGCCCATAATTCTTGTCCCTTGGAACAAAGCGCGCAAACAGAACCATTTTAACGGGGACATTATTTTAGCATAATTTAATGTACGACATCAACGAATATGTGACAGATTCACCTAGTGGCAAATGCGCTTAAGGTGATCAAATGTTCTAAAATTGTGCCCAAGTTACCCAAAATATACCTGCTTTGGTTATACCCACATTATTTCTTGTAATAAGTAAGATTATACCCTCATCACTCTTTACCCAGTCAGACTGGTTAAGTGATACAAAATAGGTTTATTTATCACTTATGTGTGTTTAAAATCAAATAAAAGCAACATTATGTTTATATTTAAAACATTTTCAAATTACAGTAACTTTTTTGTAATTTAATGTTATTAATTTATTTATTTTTGTGATGAGCTTATACTATCTACGAATATTGTCAACATTTTTATCGCACTTCAGTTTATATCTAGTAGGTCAATTTTTTTAAGTAGGTCAAAGTGCAAAGATACGTCCTTATGCAACACATTTTCTTTCGTACTTCTTGATCGTTCTCTAAATTCTATTGTCCTGTTTTATATATTTGCATTTTCTCCTCTTATCTCTAAAGTTTAATTGTATCTTCATGCATCCGCAGGCTGGAGTGTCCTCTTCAGTTTTGAAACTACTAATAGTTTCTTTGATTCAAGGATTAGGTGGCCGAAGGGTGTTGCTTAGTCTGTTGTTCCATCCTTCAACAGAATTAATTGTTCTATGTCTCTGTTTTGGCAGTTCCATAGTTGAATAGGGAAGACGTCACTATCCAGCCATGTTTTCTCGTAATATTAAAACAAACTAGGCTAGTTTAGCCTGTGCCGAGGCCTGAAAGTAGATCTCCTAGCAACCGTCACTATAATACCATCCTGGTAGCTCAAGTAAGTTTTCAATATCTGCGCACATGTAATTACCCTTTTCACAGTTATGAAATACACAAAAAATATTTAAACATTTTTGAAGATATTGCTTTCACAGATTTGAACTTAGTCAAGAGCTAAAAATATTGTTGCTTATTCAAAATATCAAAAATATTAACTCTTTATTATTTTTTCTAAGAACAAGGAATAAATACTCTCTACTTTTTTAATTTAAAATTTATTAAAATATTTATCTAAATTCCTATTTGAATATAATTTGTATATATATATATATATATATATATATATATATATATATATATATATATGCTGATACGTATTCCTTCACGGATGGAAAAATATGATGAATAGTTACTATCTGGAGTACATCCGTTCATTCCCCAGTCCATAAATTCGCAGCTCCGACGTTTCGCTAGAATCTCATCCAGCATTGAAGAGGTGAACCCAACAACACCTCGCTCTTCTACTGCTGCTGGGTTCACCTCGTCAATGCTGGATGAGATTCTAGCGAAACGTCGGAACTGCGAATTTATGGACTGCAGAATGAAGGGATGTATTCCAGATAGTAACTATTCATCATCATATATATATATATATACATACACATATAACTGTATAACATATAACTGTATATATATATATATATATATATATATATATATATATATATATATATACAGTTTTTGGTATTTATTATATTAATTACAATAATTTTTCCATACGTTTGTAATAGTTACAAATAATGACACACGCAGGCAATAGATAAGTAATTTTTTATAATACGAATATAACCTGCTACTAATCGTAATATTTAATTTTACAATTATTTTCATTGTGTTTATGAATTTTTTAAAACAAATTTTGTTGGTAAAGATAAACAAAGGAAAATAGACAAATTCACATTAAGTATGTACGACCTTTCACTAAATTTTGGGATTTACAATTAAAAATTACAACGCTATTCTTAATCTTTTACCATCACTGTAACTAATTTTAAAAGGCAACATTAGGCTAATAGCCGGATTCTCTGAAGTAGGTATGGTGTTGCAAGGTCAAGCTGAATTTCTATGAATATACTCTAACGTTCTATCCATGTACCCAAACTTGAATACCCAAAATTGAACTCAAATTTAACAGAGTTATTGTTTTTTAAGGCCAAATAGACAGTTGATAGTAGATAAAGAAACATATATTTTTAAATAGCATTTTGAAGCCGATCGGGTCATTGTGACTGGTTATCAGGTTCAGAAAGAACAAATTAAATAAGAACGGCAAATGTAGTTGCGGTGCCTGGCGTAAGGAGCGCTTATTAGTGCTCGGTTTTTCATCATTTACTCTGTCTCGTTGAGAATGAATTTAAAGATAAAAACGGTAAGTTGTATATGAGTTTATATAGTAAAAACGAAAATTGTGATATAAAATAACAATAAACATGGCTGATCCCCATGATGTGTTTTTGCTGCATTGGTACAAACTGATTACATTGTAGAGGGAAATATTTCCAGGCGAATGCTAATTTTGCACTGTTAATGTAATAATTGTAATGAGGACAAGTGATCTGAATTACCGCTTATTATAATCAGCAATGTAACAGAAGGTGGGAGGGGTGATTTATGCAACAAACCATCCCTACATGGACAGGCTCGCGCATTTTCTGCCATAAATACCCTCGTTATCAGAATGTATTTCTGCAAACCACAGACATTCAACATGATAATTTTACTAGTAATATCAGTAAGAATTAACAATTATTATAAAAAATATTTTAAATTGTAAAAAATAAACTGTTTTTTATTAATATTTACCTTCTATATTTTTTGAAAATGTCAACCTATTATTAACTATAACACCTATCTATGATCAATATATGACTATAAATAATTATTATACAGTTAATATATAATGCTTATAACATTACCAAAATCAATTAAATTTAAAACCGTTGTTTTTTTAAAATAAAGCATGAATCATTCCCTTTCAAACATATTTTTTAAGATTATTTTTTTATACAAATAAGTTACATTTAAAATTTTATAGTTGTTTTTCATTGTTTGACAGAAATAGTATAGTGACGTCACAGTTCGTAGGATGTTCTATATGGAATGTTATTATGAACGTGCATATCAGAGCCGGTCTTAGGTTGCAGCCAAATCTAATTAAAGTCAGGAAATTAAAGTGCAAAAATATACTTCCTGTTATTTCATTCATCTCAGTAGTTAAAACAATCTGAATTATGATCTAGTGTGTTTTAGTTTGTATTTTTAGAATGTCAGACTACCATAGCATTGAAATAAGCTTCAAGCTTTTAGTATAAGGTAGAAAAATATCTACTTCAAATTTCAACCAATAACCTCGAAATAAACAGATATTTACCTCGACCTAAAGTATATTAAGTTTAATTTTTATATTAAAACATTTTGTTAATTTTTTGTCATTCCCTCAGAACATTAAAATAATCAATTCATATTGGGTTAAAGCTACCTCAAGTCCTTAAATTTTGTTGATTCCGGTGACAGGTGTAAAGGTAAACTGCGTAAGTCCCACCTAAATATATAGATAATCATACCTGCTGTATGTAAAACGGACTTATATAGTTTATATATAGTACGTATATACGTATAATGTAACGCAAGCTCACCCTTCTTCAGATGCTCATAGTCAGAGACGTCAGGCAGTAGAGGTTGCTTTGCCTAATGGAAATACGATTACTGTGAAATACGGGTTTATAGAACACACAAGACTTGAAATATCAATATTACATGTGGTTGTATTGTGAGAACATGATTTGACTCGCTTTTCATTTATTAAATAGGCCTATATAAATTTTTGAGGAAAACGTTTGTATATATTAGAATTTGAGAATAAATTTTGTAATATATTTGATTGTCTATCCTAACTAAAGAAAGTAGTTCCACTTTACAAACCTAATTCTTCTATACAAGTTATCACTGGTACAAAGTTTCTGCAAAAGGAAGAAATAAATATAAAATACGTGATAAAGCAGCGACGTAAAAACAGAAGTAAGGTCTAGAATTGACTTTGCCTTGTGACGTCACCTACTACAATAGAACTAAGTCCTAAAGCTACCCACAGCTATCACTCTGTTTAATTGCTTATGGTCCATTAATAAATCTAATTATTTACTTTCACTAAACAGTTTTATTGAAAACAAAAACTTTATTTTAAAATATTATAAACTTGTTGGAGATTTTATGGTATAGAAAAGGTTTTATTGATGAAGAATTTAGTATTTGTTTTAAATGAAAGGTTTTGGAATAATATTGAATTACATAATGCAGTGCTACCATTATATTAAACAAATGTTGATTTTTAGCGTAAATGGAGTAAAGGACATCTGTTTGTACAAACGTCATTGGACTTCTGTAACAACATAACGTAACCTAATGTTCAGCATTTCTTTTAGGAACATTTAATCTTTATCCATTAACCTTCAACTGCTATAACTATATAACGAAAAATAAAACACTAACAATTACTTTTAAAGGAAAATCTATAAGTAACAATGCCAACAGTTACAAGTAAATAAAAGCTTGAAAATAACTAAGCATAAATTTCTAAATTTCCAAATAAATGTTATTCCTTAAACTTTCTTAGAGCTAGTTTTAGTTATGAATGTGTCTTTAATATTGTCAAAGTAGTTCAAAAGATATTTTAGAAGGTTGTAATGTTGGGTCTATTCAATGTTATTTTGCTTGATAAAAAAATGGTGGCTAACAAGTTGATAAATTTGCTTTAAAAATCTATATCCCATTTAATTTAACAATATTTTAACAACATCTAACACATTTGACAAATGCTATTATAATAAGTAATCTTTTTAGAAACGACTGCCGGACATTAACACAAAAATGATAATTCCGATGTAAATGACTGCATTTAGTAAAGTATGTTCCTAAATAAATAATATTATTTAGCACTAATAAGAAGCATGAAAACAATAAATGTAGTTTTTTCTACCTTTTTAATTCTGTTTTTTTATAATATTAGTGAATTTTACATAACTATGAAACACAATTATGCAATCAAAGGTTATATATTATTTTACCACTTATTTGCAGTTTGACGTTTTATAAAACTATAACCTACCATAAGCTATGGTAACCATAGGTTGAGACCTACTATAAGCCACAGTCTCTCAACTTTTATACCCTCCTGTGGGGCAGCATTAATCTTTTCAAGAACAGACTATAGGCATATGTAGTGACACGTATTAAATTTTAAACACGTATGATATTTAACATTTTACATAAAATAATTTATTTATCTTCAAGGTCAAGCCTTTATTAACCAACAAAACCTAATACTCAATTTGTAAATATGAAATTTTAATAGAGTATACAGCACATTATAACTAATCAGCATTTAACTATAAATAAGAGGGAACTGTAACTTATAGAGGGAGAGTAATAGCAAGAGACGTGATCAGCCGATGCGCAGTGAACTACTTGAGTGGTGGGGGGACTACTGACTCAGTGTTTGTCGAATCTCGCTATAATGCGTATCAGCCCACTACAACCACTGTACCTTGTTTACCATTGTGCTAGGAAGATGGAAAGGAGAGGTAGACACTTTCCCCCTCTGCTATTCGTCGTATTCCCCCATGATCGTCTCTAGTCTTGTAACTCATCTTGTAATTCCCATATAATTTAAGATTCCAACGTGACCAATCACCATTTTAGTTTATTTACCATTAGTCTTACCCAAAGACCACTAAACAAATCTGTTAGAAATCCTAGGTTTTACGATTGGAGAACAAAAAATTGTTTTGAGATTTTATGTACAGTTATTTCTTGATATTTTTAGAGGTCACTCCACCATGAAACAATTTGTGTCTGTTTAATTGGAGTGCTGTACTTATAAATTAAAAAAAAATCACTGCTAACTAAGAAAATAAAATTTTAATTCTTTAGTTACAAATGATATTCCTATTTTGTGTTATTACATGGTTCTGATATAAATTTGATTAAACGCAACCGGGGTAATATATTCATGGAACAATGCATTATATCAATAAAATTAAAATGTATTTAATTTTTGTAAAAACCCAATCTTATAAAAGAGATAGTAAGAAACCATAATAATTTTTGTTGTTGTACTGGTTGTATCAGGGAGATAGTACTGAATAAGCTTAAATAACACGACAAAGAAAGGCGCCATTACTAGGACGTAGGAAGGCTACGATCATAAACCGTGTTACTTCACATCCTTTGAATTTGTTTAAATATTTTTTCGACCAAGCAGGGGATCGTTCCTTCACAATTAAGGTGGCTTTATAGGCTTTAACATGTATATAGAATAATGTTTTGTAGGGTGTTTATTTTCTTCCAAATTATGTTTTAATGGAAACAGTTTTTATATTAGCTTTAAAATTATAAAACCTCATAAAAGAGAAAATGAGAATCTATTACATAAGAATAGGTCTAATCTGTTCTTATTCAAAATATTCTATGAACCTTTTTTTTCGGCAATTGAAAATATAAAAATATGTTTGATCTATTAGTGACCATGACACTTTGTGATTTACAAATAAACCTGTATCCTACGAGTGTAATGCTTAGATATATTTGTTTACGCCTACAAACTGAGGTTTCCTAAATTTTTTAATTACTGTATGGAGCAATAATAATTTGATACCTTTTTTGGACTTGAAGAGTTCTTTTGAAACGAAAGTAAAACATTAGTAAATAAATTAATAAGCAGGCCCCAAACCGCCAGAAATTTCCTGTCTGTCATTGTTTTCCCGTTATGTAGTAGTTACGTAGTGGTAGTGGTCCTGTTATGGTAGTTAATAGTAAATTACGTATTGAATTAAATGTATCGAAATGGTGTAGAATTTTACTTTTCTACATGTTTTGAAATTGAAACTAAACCTTTTTTTAAAAGTAAGAAACAGAACTCCTTATAACTTACATGAAATCAAAATCAATTATTACGAGTCAAAGATAAATTTAAATTCAACCTTAAGAACTGGTACTATACTAGCCTAATAGTTTATTATATACATACTCAGATTAAAACCAAACGAAGATAAAAGTAAGAGCAACAATACGAACGTACACAAATATTCAGAATAGATTCTGACAAAAGCATTTTTAATTTACAACCATTTAGCCTTTTTGTAAGACATAAATTTTACATTTGGAGCGTTGACTGACAGCAGGTCACACACAACATAAAGAAAATAATGCTGCTTAGGGAAAAAATAAAACAATAGTTTACATGAACGTGTTATGGCAAAAAGTATTACCAATACAAAAATGTGCTACAAAACGTGTATAAGTAATTATGTACGTCACGAATTGGTCACAACAGAGTGTTTAAAACGGTTTTCAAGCAGATCCAACATTGGCGTAGTTGCTACTAATAGTAGTCACTTGGTTTGTAAGAAGTATTTTAGGGTAATAAGAAGTCCTATCTGTTAGGGTCATCTATAGAGTCATGTATAGTGTGTTACACATGGAATAGGAAGTTCATAGTCTCAGCTTTGCAAAGGAGTAAGATTGGTCCCATTTCTTAAAAGTTTACTTCCAATAATCAAACAAGTTGCGTGCTAAGGTAAACCATATTTTCACGTATGAGTTACTGTTACCTTCAGTAGTTAGATTCTATTCCAGATTAAACGTTTAACTGAAACGAAAGCACTTGTAAATTATTTCAAATTTAATTTAAATATCTCAATATGTAGACTTTAGCAAAGTACTTCTGAGATCCCATTGAGTTTAAAACTATAAAAGATGTAAAGCCATCACATAAAAGGTGTAGAAGCTATGTCCTGTGAGTTTATGTAACGTGTTGATGTAAACATATTTTTTAAAATTTTCTTTTTATGCTATTTTAATTAAAAGTGAACATATAAGTATATATTTCTTTTACACTTATGAGCTAATGTGTTTTCTGTTCCAAAAGTAAGAATATGTTGGGGAAAATAAAAAGGTAGCAGCATTGAGTGAGAGCAATGCGGTTAGAAGGAACCTACAATGAACATTGCTTACACAAAATGCTTTACGAAATATAGTAAAGCAATACGGCACTAACAAATTTTGTTAATTTTAAAACTAAAACTTTACAAAAGCTCTTTCATTGCAGACGATATTTCTGTAACGAAAGAAAGTAGTGTAGCTGTAATAAGAAAATGTTTTTCAAAGGTGGCATTAAAAAAATGTTTTCTAAAAATAAACTCTAATAAATTAAACCGTTTCCAGTAATTAAACCCTTTAAAGCTGACGAAGGGTAAAGTTTGTGAGTGTGCATGGCGATAAAACGCTTTCAGCAGGATTTGTGTGTAGAACAAATATTGCGTACAGCTTCAAGTGGGACCTTACGCTTGGTTCAGAAATAAACCCTGAAACAACAGAAATACTTCTTGAAAGCTTTATTTGATGAGTAAATATTAACAGATCATGACATACTGCATTTATAATTCCAAATGTACACATATATTACAAGAGCGCATTACAAACCTGAAATTAGTACATATAAAATGTTCACTTTGAATATATATATATATATATATATATATATATATATATATATATATATATATATATATAGAGAGAGAGAGAGAGAGAGAGAGAGATTTATATTTATATATATTTGTATTTCTGGTTCAAATTTTCAATCATTAATAAAATACGTTTTATTCATTCACTTGTGTGCAAATACATTTTCTTAAAAACTTGTAGTGGCTGTCACTTGATGTTAATTCAGTTTTTAAAAAACCTATTTATTCATTATCGAATGAATTAATTGTTGTTTAATTTGAAAGAAAAAATATGGGAATGTATCATATTCATTTCATCTCATTGTCCTAAAGTAATTGATAACATTGATTTTTGGTTACAGGGTGTGTGATATGAAAACTGTTTTAACGCGTAGGCTATGTTACTTTATTTATATTAATTGTAATTATTTAATAAAAAGCAAGTAAAATGATATTTTTAATTGATGACGAGTAGGTTTTGACTTTATTACTTTTAAAATTGTCTTTATAAATAACTTTATAATAGACTTTTAAAACTTATGGTTTATATTACTTGTTGAACCTCAGTATAAAAATGTTGCTAAATGGCCACTAATTGTAAATTTTTTCTGCAACGTGGTAAAATTGTATTTTGTATTTGTATGATTTACTGCCTGCGACGACATTAATCCTACAAAAAAGTCCTTTCATCCCCCACACCAATGTTGCTTGCGTCGGAATACATCAATTTCTTTCACTCAGTTCCCTTCTCCTAACGTGAGTGACATTAAGTTTACAGGTTTTACTACAAGGTTTTGTTGTAACAAGAACTTTGAACTAAGTACTCTTCCTTTGGTTCCAAGACGATTATTCTACTGCTTATTATTGTTTATAGGAAGTAGAAAGGAACTCTCAATAGACTAGGATTACGATTAAAATTCATATATCAGTATGGAGAATCAATGATTATTTTTCCATCTGACACCTAATTTCTATCATATTCTATCATGAAGAGGTGTCCACCTATTTAACACCTTGTAATAAAGAGGGGATTAAGGGGATTGGACAGTTTGACAAACACTTCCTACGAATGGTAGAAAGGGAACGGTAATACCCCGATTAAAGTTAGGACAAGAAATCCGAAGAGGTGATTGTGACGTCATATATGCAGGGTTTTATATCGGATTTATATACGTTACTAAGGAACTAGGTACAGGATTTAATCTCCTCCTGGTGCTTAAAGTGAGGAAAAGTATGACGTAATTATGCCCAGGTGATTTATCTAAGTGAATCTGCTTTTAACCGTAGTTAAAAAAGGAAACCTCCTGGTAACTAGTATAGGGAGAGGGGTAATAATAAATGTATATATAGTGGTATGTTGAGGTTGTGATGCTGTAGGGGGAGATGCATACAATTATTTTGCACAAGGAAAACGTATTATGGCCCCAATTAGATTCGCCCTTATGGTAATTCTATTGGGGGAATATTAAATAGTGGTGTATAATGTAGTTTATAAAGCTTGGTGTAAACATGAGGAGAGATGATATATTTGACCAGGGTACTGCGAGAATTTCCTAGTTGTTCTTAGCAGGCGCAGGTAGTCCACACCTCCAATGGGGACAGGTATTGCCAATACTGTTTTCAATTGAGTTGTGTCTAAATAGCATGTTGTATTCCTGCCCTTATGGTTTTATAGTAATAAACTTCAATTAAACCGTTCTGAACAAACTGACATGCACTAAGGTAAGGGCATCTTGCTTTGTTAAAGGGAAACGTATAGCCCCAGGCGACTGAGAGAATGTTAGGGTCAGGTAATACTATACACCAGTAGCGGCCTTCTGTCGGAACTTAATTATTTAGTAATATACGAGGCGAGTCTGATGCTGTATATATGACGCTAGAGAAAACCTTCCCAGTCAGTTTATTTAAGAGCGCCAGTAACGTAAAGCAATGTTCACATAAATATGGGTTTGTTTAAAGCGTATCTTGTAAGGTATTACACTGCGGGGTACGGAAATAACGTCCAACGCCTTATTTTGGAAAAATATCAATACACCACAGTTATTAGGTTTACTTTTGTCATTAATATCTTACACAATATATGTATATAAATATTTTTAAAGGCCTTATAATTTTTCTAAAATTTAGGAGTTTAACTTTTCCTGTCTAATGAATTCTACAATAGTATTATTGTTTTTATTTTTCAAATGTATCATAAAATTAATTTTTGACACAGCGGATTTCAAATCATTGATAAATTAAAATGGTGTATTCTGTATATCTCTATTTATACGGTCTGTTTATTTGTATGATGAGCTATTAGTTGTTTAAAAATTTATAGGTTTTTAGACAGTATATAGGTCAATGTCTTACATTTATATATATACCAGACTTTTGTAGTTCATTACGTTCGGTGATTCTTAATTAAATACTTAAACAATAGTTTATGACTTTCCGAATTTATACGCCGATGAAACAAATGGAATATAACTGGACAAAGTACATTTGATAATATTGTACTACTGTTTTGTAGCTGCATTTTAACTGAAAGAAATAAAGGCAGAGTTTATGTCTCTAAATTACATTTATTAACCTAAATTACCCGATCACTTAATTAAATAGATCACTTAAAACTAATAGATTAAGGCCTTAATTAAAATATATTAAATGTAGTAATTTATTCGTACTTCGAAAGCGTTTAAGTAAAAACTTGAAAAAATAAAGTAATGAATATGTTATTAAAATGCAAAACGTTTCCACAAGCAAAAATTGATTCTAGTTTAAAAGAGAAGGAAAAGCTAATTTGGATAGTAATTTTTGTTTAAGAAAATATTTCATCTCCAAATTTATTGATTTTATTTATTTATACCCCTAAACAAATTTATTATGTTTTAAAACATAGTTAATAGGAAATCTGCGCTACAATAGTTCTCTCTGTAAAGTGGTGGGATTTAATTTTATTGCAGTTTTGTTCTAACAATATCAAACACAATAACTCCTGCCCTTGAGTTTACGTAATTAAAAAACTCCGCAGAGCAGTATTCATTATTTCTCAAAGCGTAAACCTCTTGTATTCTTTGTGACGTTTTAAAATCACTAACGTATTAGGAAAAATAGTGTTTATTGTAATAATTTTCTCAGAAGATGATTGCTTTGTTTTTGAAACGCACATAGGGGTTTAAATAAAACGTTTATTTGTGGCTAAGACGTTGCATTTATTTAAACTTATTTATTATAACTTATTTATAAATTTAATTTGGTGAATACAAATTGTATTATACACTGTCTTACGTTCCGTTTTCATCTTCTATCTTAGATTTCTTTGCTTTTTTTATAACTAATTGGTTAAATATTTCAATGTAATAGTACGGAGTAACGGTCTTATGCGGCCAAAGAACATTTGTAACAATGTCATGTGATTGGTTAATCATTCACTCACGCTCCAATAACGTCAAACAATGGTGAATTCCAATGTAAGAATTTTCAATTCTCTCAAACATATCTGCGATGAATTGAAAGTCAACTAATTTAATTTACAAATACCAATTTATTTATGCAAATTGTTTGATGTTTTTTGAAGATCATTTTTAAGAAAGCATAGGTATTAATTTGAAATTGAACATAATTTATGTTTTTATTTTACATCAAAATTTCATTAAAACCTTTTTTATCCTGGTTTTACCCGTGAAAGATGACTGCATAAAGGAATAATTGAACGACATTCATTCATTTGTATAATTTAAAATAAGGAAAATTCGTCTAATATTTTATTAATTTTAATACTAGTTTTTCTTTATTTCAAATTTATTGTAGAAATGAACTTATATTTTTAAATTCATTTTTGAATAGTTATGTTTGTGTTACATTTTCTACAGTTAGTTATATTTGAACAAAATGAAGCCTAAACGTAACAAAGAAACATTTCACTGTTGTTTAAAAAAATCTATATGTTTGACAAAAATATTTTGTCGTGTTTGGAGAAGCTACTAATTTATAGATCGCGTTATCTTTCCCAACACCGATCTACAGAGCAGCGAGGCTTGTACAGACTACATATTCAAGCAAAGAATTCATCAGCTGTCATAGCCACAGCAATTTTACCACAAGGTCTAACGTAAAACCATCATCAGCTGTTTTACCTAATGCAGTCAAAATAGTTTGTTATTATAACTAAATATTTCCGCTGTAAATACCTCTAATAGTTCATTCCACTAATACCAGTAATTTCTTATAGTTATAAGTAAGTAAAGTGAATTAAAACTTTCAAAATTAAAAAAAAGTGCCTTATTCTTTAATTTTATGACTAAATGTCTCAAAATAAATCCAAACGATTATTTTTAATTGTATTTGACATTTTTTTTGATGTGACGTAAAATAATTTGTTTACCATCATGATAATTGTCAAATCTATTAACAAAAACTTAGAGACAACACTTTCTCAATGAATTAAAATACAATACATTCATGAGAACTTGTTTTGTTTTATATTTAGTTATTTTGCCGTCTTACAAGTGTATATAATTATTGTTTTATGAGATGCATGGAACAGTTTAATTTTATGACACTGAAGCTTTTTTTTACTAGGGAAAAATGTCAAGCTCATGATATGGGGCTGTGACGCTGGGTTTAGACAAGGATTAAAGACAATTCCACTTTCCTTTTGCGAGAAATAATGACATGTCACTGATAGAGAGAAAGCTGACAAGGAATAGTAAGTTAATCTCTCCACAAGCTGCAGCTCCAAGGAAATTGAAAATGTCGTTTAAATATTTGCTTTTTTCCTATTACATCAGTATTAAATATTTTTACAAATCTGTTGAAGCGGAAATAAAATTGTACATAATACACTATTACTATTATGAGACAAAAGAAAACATAAATGAATAAACACAGTTATGGAACATTAATTAGGTGGAAAAAGGTAATGTAAAACATTACTGATGCAATATTAGGAGAACATTGTTTAGGTGATAGAGTAAATGTGGAAGGATCTATAAACATACAATATTACAGCTTTTTATTTAGGTGATTAAAGTAAGTGTAAAAAACAACATTGAACAGGAATTAGTGAAGCCCATGTAATTACTTCCTAATTGTACAGCCTCGTGTCGGTTTTGCCATCCATTTGCGAAAAGTATTTTAATTTATAGTGTCGCTCAATCTTACTCTTATGATATTTTAATTCTCAAAATGTGCGACAGTAAAACTTTAATGTAAATATTTAACGTAATATTGGTTTTGAAATATTGTCCCTAAGAAAATAATTGAATAATTAATAATTGTTAAACATTATTTCTTGTAATGCAGTCCCCTTGTAATTTGGAAGTTATTTTTTTCATAATTTGCAGTTAGAGATCCGTATGCCAATAATGGTATCAGGTCGGAGGAGCGAGTTGAAATGTGGACATAGAAGTCCATTCCTCTAACCTGGGGTACGTCGTCATGCTGGTAATAGAAAGTTTCGTTTGTACGCTATCGCTGAAAAATTACTGAATTGAGGAATGTTTAGTTCCACAATCCCATGAAATAATTCAGAGCAAAATTCTCAACGAGAAACTTTATATAAATCAATAGTTTATTATTGTAAATTGTTTTTATATTGTAAATCGGTATGATTTATGTCGACAAACTGTCTTGCGAGAAGCACGCCGCGCTGACAGCTAGCAAAGCTTTCTCTAAGCTGTTGTGCAACCTCGTCACTAACGCGCGGGAGACCTGGTGATTCCACATGACGAACAGAACAACCTGTTTTAGCAAAGTGTTAGCCTTTGTTAGGCTGCTGGGAGAGGGTTTACCGTATTCGGTGCGACATTTATGCTCGCCTTGTTTATGAGTATGTTTCATGAAACAATAACACACAACTTACTCACTCCTCACCAGAAAAGTACCATTTTAAAAAAAGGCAATGCCAGCGCTAACAGTGTCGGGATTTTGTACTAGAAGCGTACTGCACTACATGAGTCAAACCAGATGTTTTGGGGTACATCAGATGTCTACCGATTCTCTATCTCAATTTAATAAATAAATATGAATTTTCAATATAGCAAAGACTTACTGACTCACTCTGCATTAAGTTTTCTATAGCATTAGTCTTATGCCTTCTCTGTAATACATAGGAATACACAATAATTAACTAGAGGAAATTGTATAAATAACTTTATTAAGTCACATTACGTGTTAATCAAACTATGTGTGACAAACGTCGTTTTATTTCACGTTACAATAAAAACTAACAAGAATTTTAAAAATTTGCAGAATAGTTCTGGATCAAATATTCTACCTAAAAGATCGACTGTAGTTATTCTAAGTTAGGTCTGAGTTACAAGTTCAATAACGTTCTAAAACAGAGGTCAACTAAAAAAATACCAGTTGAAATAAAAATAGAAACCAAAATGAATAAAAAATTATCCCAATAAAAAGAAAAATAATGAAAGATATGTAAACTAATTAATGCATTTGTCAATAATTAAATACAATAGAAAAAAACGTACTACAAAAAACTAGATCATAAAAGACTAGAGATCATTAATGAAACTTAAAACGACAAAAAATAGATAAGCCGTTAACTTATATAAATTTTTGTTTAAAAATTGTTTTGAATAATCTGTTTTTTTTTTAATTGGAAAATATATAGTAAAGAATGGGCGGCCACAGAGCTATTTTTATACAAAGTGGAAGTTAACATCATTTCAATTTGTAAAGATAAACCTATTTTCACTTAAAAACATGTATGTCATCACCAAATCATTGATAACAGATTTTTCAATCTTCTCCCAGTTAAATTACACAAAATATCAAATGACGCTGTAAAAATGAAGAATTAATCTGAGTAAAAAATTAATTTTCAATGTTGTAACACAATCTGCTGGCAATTTAAAACACCAGTTGAGATATTGTGTTACTTTTAAAATTTGGCAGGCAATTTTTTGTCTAAAATTAATAACAATTTGCAGGTCATAACAATGTTTGTTTGGAGAAGAAGAAAAAACCGTGAGAGGTAAAACAATTCCATTAATATTATACGACTGGATTGTCATCAGGGCACACAAAATATATTCAAACTGTCGGGTTTGATAAATTGGAGTTTTATAAAACACGATTTTAAAAATATATAGGATATTGAATTTTTAGACAAATGTCTTTTATAACAGTTTACTAAATTAAATTTTGAATTTTTTTTTAATACGCCTCTATCGATCTCTTCCTTGTTTCTCACTCCCCAATTTCGTATCCTCCTTTCTCTTTCTTTGCCAATGCTTATTATGGGCCCACACGCGTGTATGCTTTTTGTGCGTGTACGTGTGGCATGTGTGAGTATATACAGACTAGCCATTTAGATTATTTAACTATGTTAACATTTAATTTACCAAAAAAAAAAAATAGTAACACGATAGATGCCAAATAAGGATATTCTCTTGTTTTTGATTATTTTCAAGTTGTTTAAACTGGTTTGTAACAGAGTCAAACCCATCCATCGATGACAATGTCAGAGACGACCTTCTCAACAAACAAAATTTAACTAATATTTTACAATAATAACATTTTATAAATGAATCAGTTTCTAAATCTCTGACGCTCAAGAGTAAGTAACTGATAATTCTGTCTAAAATATTGGCGTCTTATAATAAAAAGGTTATATAGCCTAGTAATACGTTTTGTATTGTCTAAGGCTAACACTGTCTCTATGAAGTTTAAAATTTAGAAATAATATCTAATAAAATTTATTAAAAAGTGTATGGGGTGTCTTATCTTTCTACTGACGAACCTGTTCTTATGTTATAAATTAGATTATTTGAAAATAAATTTCTGTCAGTTCTACTATTACCATAGTTTGATTTTTATGTAAATAAAAGATAATGCTTTATGTAATTACAGATGTAGAAAATTGAATTTTGTAAAAAAATTCTTCTCACCATGTAAATTTATAAATTGTAATTTTAGTTTTCTCAAAAATGTTTTATGTCTGAATTTACAATGAAGAGAGTGAATACAAAGATTCCTTCTTTATTTAAATGGATACAATAGAATACTTTGCAAAAACTTTATAGAAAAATTAAGAAGCATCAAATTTACATTTCAACGAAATGAAATATTGGTGAAACTAAGATTCTAAGTTTTCACAATACACTTTGCACATTTGGAAAGAATCTAAATCTGTTTCCTAATTGCAAATCCAAGTTTGTTTCTGACATAAAGCGTAGTTTCGCAGTCTATTTCATACGGTGAAGAAAGAACTGATAGGTGTCATGGTGTTTTTTAAAATCAGATCCAACTGAAAGTGTAAAATTTTCAATCTACCAATTCTAGGTTCCTTCTTGATATTAGCGTGTGTGGCTCCAGACGGAAAGCGCGTACAGAGTATGCTGCTGTGAACAGTTTTGTGAATTCCTGTGGTTGCCCTTAACAATAGCAGGCTGTCATAGTTGTAGGTAATTGTCTTATTGTTGTTTCTTTAAGTGATTGTCCCAAATTAACCTGTTTGACGAAATTAGGCTCCTAGATACTTGACAATGTCTCCCCAGGGTGTTTCTTAGCCTCCTGATAAAAACCAAATATAAAAACAAAACCTTCTTTCTTTTTACATATAATTCATTATATAACAGAACTATAGAACCGGTTGCAATTTGTTATATAACTTGTTGGCTAAACAACATATACACCATACAGCTGGAATATTATCCACCGTACCAGGTTTTAAATGCGAACTCAATGTCTGTTTAAAATCACCAAAATTAAAGAACTTCCTTTGATCATGAAGAATGCATAGCTTATAGGATAAGCACTTGAGTAAAATGCTGTAGACAGATTAAATGCTAAAGAGAACGCCAGATTTGAAATGCAAACTCAACATCTCTTGTTTGCAAAGCTTTAATATAAGATCAGTCCTATTCAAAACAAAAACAGTCTCCTTTGCTTATCACATTCCATTGCATTACATTCTTTCCATCGTAATACTTAGCGAGTTATATAACTATTGTTCTCCTTAATTGTAGAGGAGTTAGCTGGAGGTTGTTGAGGGTATCGCAGAGTGTGGCTAGGTCCGTAAGAGTACGCTTAAATTTGTATCTGTCATACAATACATATTCGAAAATAAACGTTTTTTTGACACACATACATACAGATACAGACCCACACACAGACAGACACACACACACACACACACATATATATTTTGATTGACAACCACTTATTCCAAAATTAATGTTAAATAGTTTTTTTTACAGCGTACAGACCTACTACTAAGACTCATGATTTATTTCAATAGATATTAAACAAGAGAAGTCCTATTGTTAGTAATTTTACACCTCGTAACGGGAAAATGCTTCTACAATTTAATCACACTCAGGCGTCACTGTTCTTCGTCATTGCAAACTACGTGTTTTTTTAAGTAAAAATTATTGCTATGGGTTCCTCCTACTTATTTAGAATCTAATAAATGTGAATGATAGAAGAAAGTGATTTAACCTTTAACTTTTGACTCAGTCGTCAAACTATTTATATAGCTATTTATGAATATATATATATATATATATATATATATATAGGTGACAACCACCTATTCAACAAAAAATTAAATAATATTCTTTTACAGGGTACATATCAACAAATAACATTCATAAATTATAACAACTATTTTTCATTCACACTATTACAACTCTTACTCACTAGTCGCTATTTATCGTTAGTTGTGCAAAATACGTGTTTTTACAAGAAAACAAGACGGTGAAAGCATCAAGTGACGGTTATTTCTTTATAATATTTGTATTTATGTTGCTGGATTTCTCCTATTTATCTAGAATCCAATAAATGTGAACGTTGAGAAAAAAGTATTTACCTATTGAATCAGTGGTTGTCAACCTATTTATATAGCTACGGCAAAAATGTCATTGACTGACTTTTATTAGATTGCGTTTGAACGCCACCGGAGACTGCTGAAGTAACAAGCCCTTGAACACATCGTAATGTAATCGATTTTGTATGAAGTCATTGTAGGCTGGTTCAACCTATTTCCATCCATAACTGTAACCTTTTCACGAACAAATTCATTTTCTTATATGTTTCTGATGCATCTTTTTAAACATAATAATTATGAAAATCCAAGTCCTAATGTCATAATTTTATAACAAATCAAATAAAAACATTATGGTTAATAATATCGTTTCACAAAATTATTCACTACTTTCAATACAAAATACAGTGCCCAAATACAAAAATAGTGACATAAATAGTCTATAATAGATCGACAAATATAACATTTACATTTGACAAGTTTTAAAATGCGAGTTCAGTTTAACATCAAAGACTACAAGTAGGAGCAATGAAAGTAACAATGTAAAAAACTTGACAGAGCAATATATTTAATTTTATTTTCATTTTACACTCATTTAAACACCTCTTTAAAACAAAACACCTTTAAATTGTTCAACAATTCCTTGATGGCTTTGATTAACGCGTTGCTCTCGAATTTTATCTCCTCGAAAATATGTGAAACCTTTCCGAGGAAAAGATTCCTCTAAACATGGAAAGACTTTTAGCTACCTGTGCAATACCCATCGATCCAATATTACCTCTGATGGACAACACTGATAGGTCGGTACAACATTTACTTGTGTTCAACTTAACGTAGACGTTAGAGCTGAGTTTGATTCTACTGTGAATGAGTTTGCGACCAGACGTAAATAATAATTGATAGCAAATCGTATAGAGCTATATGAATGTAAATACTCTAAAAAATAATCATTTTCCTACTGTTTTGGGAAGGAAGAAACTATTTGTTTTCCATTTCTTTTCAATATTTGTTAAAAATACAATAATTGTTAAAAATATAATATTTTTTTTTAAATATCTATTTATAATTGATAGTATAAACTTGAACTTTAGATCTAAAACATGTAATGACGTCACTAAGTAGACATTTCCTTTTTGTCGGTATTCTTAACTTCTTTTTTTTACAGTATCGCTATTTCTCTCTATCTTTGTCATGCCTCACAACCTAATCAAGTACAGTAGTACAGATTAATTTTAATAGTATGGTTATTACACGCCATTTTAGGGGACAATAGTGAATTCTTACCAAAGAAGCCTTTTTGCTTATTTAGAAATTTATTGCTATATTTGAAAATTAATAAAAACGAAGTTGTAAAAAAAATAATGTTTCGTCCAGACAATATACAGTAGCAGCGAAACACTGTCAAATTATTCTGTTTATTTTGTTAAGAAGAAATTAGTGTCGAACTGTGATGATTTTCCTGAAATATTTATAAAGATAGAGACGAAATGTGGCGCATACCGGCTTTATATTTTATTGTGATAAAAGAATGAAATGTAAGAAAAAACTATCGCTTTCTATTGAATTCATTCACCCCCTATATGTTTTCTTTACTCTAACCAATTTCATCTTTCTTTTCTTTCTGTTCAATATCATAAGTTGTTTTAACTTATGCTCTTCCTCTCAGCTAGTTACGTCAAGATTTCTACTCATGAATTTCTTTACTGCTCTATTGATTATCATGTTCAGTAAGAACATTTTCTTACTGAGTAAAACCAATTCTTAAACCATTTAAGACTCTGAACACAGTTCAAGAATTCTTGCTTTGTACTTCTTATTGAGACAGTTATAGTGATCAATTAAATCTTTATTCCATTGAGATAACTCGGTTATATAAGTAAAAAAACGTATTCTCTAACCAGCTAAGACTCTAAACGCAACTCAACATTTATCAGTTTGTACTTCTTGTTGGCATCCTTACTGATCAATTCAATCTTTATTCCATTGAGATAACTCGGTTATATAAGTAAAAAACGTATTCTCTAACCAGCTAAGACTCTAAACGCAACTCAAGATTTATCAGTTTGTACTTCTTGTTGGCATCATTACTGATCAATTCAATCTTTATTACATTGAGATAACTCGGTTATAAAAGTAAAAAACGTATTCTCTAACCAGCTAAGACTCTAAACGCAACTCAAGATTTATCAGTTTGTACTTCTTGTTGGCATCCTTACTGATCAATTCAATCTTTATTCCATTGAGATAACTCGGTTATATAAGTAAAAAAACGTATTCTCTAACCAGCTAAGACTCTAAACGCAACTCAAGATTTATCAGTTTGTACTTTTTGTTGGCATCCTTACTGATCAATAAAATCTTTATTCCATTGAGATAACTCGGTTATATAAGTAAAAAAACGTATTCTCTAACCAGCTAAGACTCTAAACGCAACTCAAGATTTATCAGTTTGTACTTCTTGTTGGCATCCTTACTGATCAATTCAATCTTTATTCCATTGAGATAACTCGGTTATATAAGTAAAAAACGTATTCTCTAACCAGCTAAGACTCTAAACGCAACTCAAGATTTATCAGTTTGTACTTTTTGTTGGCATCCTTACTGATCAATTCAATCTTTATTCCATTGAGATAACTCGGTTATATAAGTAAAAAACGTATTCTCCTACCAGCTAAGACTCTAAACGCAACTCAAGATTTATCAGTTTGTACTTCTTGTTGGCATCCTTACTGATCAATTCAATCTTTATTCCATTGAGATAACTCGGTTATATAAGTAAAAAACGTATTCTCTAACCAGCTAACACTCTAAACCTAAACGCAACTCAAGATTTATCAGTTTGTATTTCTTTTTGGCATCCTTACTGATCAATTCAATCTTTATTCCATTGAGATAACTCGGTTATATAAGTAAAAAACGTATTCTCCTACCAGCTAAGACTCTAAACGCAACTCAAGATTTATCAGTTTGTACTTCTTGTTGGCATCCTTACTGATCAATTCAATCTTTATTCCATTGAGATAACTCGGTTATATAAGTAAAAAACGTATTCTCTAACCAGCTAACACTCTAAACCTAAACGCAACTCAAGATTTATCAGTTTGTATTTCTTTTTGGCATCCTTACTGATCAATTCAATCTTTATTCCATTGAGATAACTCGGTTATATAAGTAAAAAACGTATTCTCCTACCAGCTAAGACTCTAAACGCAACTCAAGATTTATCAGTTTGTACTTCTTGTTGGCATCCTTACTGATCAATTCAATCTTTATTCCATTGAGATAACTCGGTTATATAAGTAAAAAACGTATTCTCTAACCAGCTAAGACTCTAAACGCAACTCAAGATTTATCAGTTTGTACTTCTTGTTGGCATCCTTACTGATCAATTCAATCTTTATTCCATTGAGATAACTCGGTTATATAAGTAAAAAACGTATTCTCTAACCAGCTAAGACTCTAAACGCAACTCAAGATTTATCAGTTTGTACTTTTTGTTGGCATCCTTACTGATCAATTCAATCTTTATTCCATTGAGATAACTCGGTTATATAAGTAAAAAACGTATTCTCCTACCAGCTAAGACTCTAAACGCAACTCAAGATTTATCAGTTTGTACTTCTTGTTGGCATCCTTACTGATCAATTCAATCTTTATTCCATTGAGATAACTCGGTTATATAAGTAAAAAACGTATTCTCTAACCAGCTAACACTCTAAACCTAAACGCAACTCAAGATTTATCAGTTTGTATTTCTTTTTGGCATCCTTACTGATCAATTCAATCTTTATTCCATTGAGATAACTCGGTTATATAAGTAAAAAACGTATTCTCCTACCAGCTAAGACTCTAAACGCAACTCAAGATTTATCAGTTTGTACTTCTTGTTGGCATCCTTACTGATCAATTCAATCTTTATTCCATTGAGATAACTCGGTTATATAAGTAAAAAACGTATTCTCTAACCAGCTAACACTCTAAACCTAAACGCAACTCAAGATTTATCAGTTTGTATTTCTTTTTGGCATCCTTACTGATCAATTCAATCTTTATTCCATTGAGATAACTCGGTTATATAAGTAAAAAACGTATTCTCCTACCAGCTAAGACTCTAAACGCAACTCAAGATTTATCAGTTTGTACTTCTTGTTGGCATCCTTACTGATCAATTCAATCTTTATTCCATTGAGATAACTCGGTTATATAAGTAAAAAACGTATTCTCTAACCAGCTAACACTCTAAACCTAAACGCAACTCAAGATTTATCAGTTTGTATTTCTTTTTGGCATCCTTACTGATCAATTCAATCTTTATTCCATTGAGATAACTCGGTTATATAAGTAAAAAAACGTATTCTCTAACCAGCTAAGACTCTAAACGCAACTCAAGATTTATCAGTTTGTACTTCTTGTTGGCATCCTTACTGATCAATTCAATCTTTATTCTATATAAAACTAAATTCATAAATTATGAATCTACAGACCTGTGTTTATTGAATTAGTCACAACAAGTACGAAGAAAATTAAACTAAATAATATTTTCTTTTAAACTAAAGATCTAAAAAGTTTCTTTTACACAAACATATTTTATTATAGACGACGTTGATAAATATGAGTTATAAAATTCTCATGCTCTTCCTCTCAGCTGGTTACGTCAAGATTTCTATTCACGAATTTCTTTTTCATGTTCAGTAAGGAACATATTCTTTAACCAGCTAAGACTCTAAATACATTTCAAGATTTCTCTGTTTGTACTTCTTATTGAGACAATTAGTGATTAGTTCAATCTTTATTCTAGATAGCTCATTCATATGAGTGAGTGTGTGTGTGTGTGTGAGTAGGTGTGTGTGTGTGAGCGATTTTGTGTGTGTGTGTGTGAGCGATTTTGTGTGTGTGTGTGTGTGTGTGTGAATGGTTGTGTGTGTGTGTGCGTGTGTGTGAGTGGTTGTGTGTGTGTGTGTGTGTGTGTGTGTATGCGTGTTCAAGCACTCGTGCGTGCGAATGTAATTTTGTCGGGGTGTGTTTTAATCACATAGAGAAGAAATGTTTAATCTGCCTGCCGCAGTGTTTTTGTCAGTTTTAGAGATAAAAGAATTAAAAACCGTAGCTAGTTATTAAAGTGGAGAGGGCGTGTTGGCTAGAGTTCAACATTTTGGCAAGGTTCTTACCTCTGCCCCTTAACTGATAACATATTGGGTGTATTCAAACACAATTAAACCTGTTATTGCAACGGTTACTCAGTTTTATCTATCTCGCTTTATTGGAATCGTGCTAAGGGGGTTAAGCTCTAATACGCTTCATTAAAAGTATATGTAGCGTCTTAAGATGGCTTTGGTTTGCAAATATTACTTTTATTTATTTCATATTCTTTTCCCACCGAAAAACTTTAAAATAAAATTAAACAGTTTGCATTACAAGTATTTCTAATAGAATTGTATAACCGGCAAGGTTAGTGTGTGTAACCTGAATAAATGTGTATGTTAATGCAGACATAAATTACCGACTGAAGTGTAGCATTAGGTTCTTTGATGTATAAACGTTGTAGAATCATTTATTGTTCGGGTTAAACGTCTTCTGAAGTCCAACCTAATCTATGCTAACTAAACACTCACCTACTCTCAGTAGCAGTGTAACATTGCACACCTATGTAAGTCCTACTGTCCTTACATACACCCTAACGCTCACACACGGGAGTATGTCAATCCCTCTTATGATCATGATCAAAGGTGGGTCTACTCCCCATAAAGTACGTGATCCTGCATCCAAGCTAAATCTAAATACTACAGTATGTATCTACCATAATCTGTCCTTTTCTGTTGTTACCTTAATCCAGTATTTATCAGGCGATTGTAGTGAAAATGACCAAATTATATAAATGGAAATATTGGCGTTTAGATTCACAACAAATACAGATTACTTTAGAAATTATTACAACGATTCACTTCATACAAATTTTGAATTTTAAATCGATCTGCTTGTTAATTGGATAGTTTATATTTACATATATTTATATTCACTCTTTGTACAATCTGTGGCTAAAATCTTTGCAAATTGAACAAACACTAGAGCGACAAAGTTTTTCATCTTTCTTGGATAAACCTGCAACACTCAGGCTTATCGGGAGCAGCGTACTTCATAGGGTGTGCATCAACGTATGGCTGTTCCAAATAGATTATACTAAAACACGGGGAGAGTGAACAAAAATTATTAACAACAATTACAAAGTAAATAGTCACAATAAGTAGAAACATTTGTTAAAAAGGAATGAGTAGAAATTTCATATAATATTAGTATAATTTAATATTACAAAAACCTTCTAGAAATACAATTACAAATATTATTTACAATTTATATAGTTAAATTTACATGATTTCATACGAATTCAAATATTTAAACCATTCAAATAATTGTATTAAATGAAAATTGTTCATATATATATATATATATATATATATATATATATATATATATATATATATATTTTTTTTTTTTTTTTTTTTCATTTTACCATGAATAATTATAGTAAGGAAAATTATACAAATAAAAATATTAATTTTAATATTCATACCACTAAAAATTATTTTGTTTTTTAAAAAATATTCTTAAAAAAAATCATGCTTATTTTTGTAGAACTATTATTTATTACGAATTTGTAGAAATATAGATACTAATTTTAATATTGAAACCCCTCAAATTATTTTCATTGTTTTTAAAATATTGATAAATTACATTTGTTCTCATTTCCAACACACTATTATTATTATTATACACAAATTTATGGAAATAAAAATCTTAAAGGTTTTATTATTTATACTTGCCGGCCTTACAATGTGCGTCAACGTTCAACTGCTCCCTTCGGAATAAGAACGTTGCGCATTTTTAGCAATTTAAATTTAGAACATCCACCTGTATTCGAACGAACGTCATGCTACATCCCTCCATGGATAATACAAAAGTCAAAATTTGACTTCTCATTGTCCAGGTACCTATAACACAGTACTCCTGACGTTATTTATCGTCAGGAGTTTTTGCATATTCAACTAACTCACCAACATACTGTGACTATATTCACAGACGGTTCAAAACTGGACAATGGGATAGGTTGTGAATTTTATATTGAAGGACAAACCTTCACTTACGGATTGCCCTCAACCTGTAGTGTTTTTACTGCAGAACGTTATGCAATTTTCCAAGCTTTAAGATCAATTCCGTCTGCAAAATCTAAATATCTTGTGTGTTGTGATTCCAAAAGTGCTCTCCAGGCTATTCAGGAAATGTACACTAAGAACCCTTTAGTTGGAGACATCTTGTGCTCTATACACAGGCTTCAATTACGAGGTGTCGAGGTGTCATTTCTCTGGGTGTCTGGTCACTGTGGAATATTCGGAAACACTAAAGCAGATGAAGGTGCAAAATCAGCTACAGGTATGGTGCCATCGACACAACGAGTGATGGCATCAGATTTTGTATGCAAAGTTAAAACTACACTATTCTCTGTTTGGAATGAAGAATGGCAAAATGTAAATAGAAACAAGCTGAGAGACATAAAAAATGCCGTCCAACCATGGAGGACATCTGTTCGTTCGAATCGTAGGGGGGAAGTGGTGGTAACTCGACTTCGCATCTGCTACTCTTTGTTAACGCACGGATGGTTGATGAGACATGAGGATCCACCACTAATACCGTTTTGTATAAGTACCATCAATATCAAGCACATTCTGCTTGATTGTGATGAGCTGACCAATTTGTATATTCGTTACAATCTTTGAGGTGGTTTAAAGGTGGTTTTAAGGGACGATGTCACGGCTATCGACCGTGTCCTCGCTTTCTTACGCCACCTTAATCTATTTAATAATATTTAATTTTTGTATAATTCTAGTTTCTTTAGGTTTAGATAATTACAATTAGTTTTAAACATTTATTTTATTTTATTTGTTTTTTTTTGATTAGTTTTATTCATGTAACATTTATCTTAAAATAAAACTTTAGTTAGGCGATGATAACCTTGATAGGTTTTCAAACCTGGAAAAAAAATATATATATATATATACATATTTGCATATCTTTATATATATTTACATATTTACATATATATACTAACGTTAATACATACATTTTGTTCGCTTCTCCATTTTTTACTCTCAGATGAATGTTTCTGTTAACAGAAACTATTTCCAATTATTGTTTACACTCTCAGGTGTTTTTAAAATCACGTTAATAAAAAAATTCTAGATCTCTGTAAAGGTTTCTTTTTATAGCTGGAGGTTAATTTTAAGGTTGTGTTTAACTAACACGATAGCATCTGACAATGGGATCTCTACGACATACCTAAACTACTTCAATTATGCTTATATTCCATAATTTGAAAAAATACATCTAATGTTCGTAAAATACAAATGTTATTCGTGAGATATTTATTGATTAAAAAAATATTTCATTTCTTTTAATCATAAAATATACTCGTTTAATTTGAATTAGAATATATTTTTATTTAAAAATTATTTTGCCAAATTGTTGTCAATGATCACATTTACTGAAAATTACGTTTTTAAATCTCATATCATTTCAAAATAATTGATAAATAACATATTATATATAGTATTAAAATAAAAGCTTAGTATTAAAGCTCATTTATGAAGCATAGTGGTAAAACAAACAGTATGATACAAGAGAAACATAAAGTACAGCCAATAAGAAAGAGGCCATGCAGTAGCTAAATTTATAAAATTGGACATCTAGAGACACAGTTGTTCTCATTATACATCCTATTATGCATTTAATCTAACAAACATAATGTAATAAAAAAAGCATTGGCGTTTTCCTCTTTATACCAAAAAATGTTTTTAAAAACATTTAGACTCCAGCATACGTATTATTATTGTTCAATGACTACAATTTAGAACTTACAAATACAATATACAATATCTAACTTTATAAGACAACCAGTTTTAAATGCATGAATGTCTTACCAAAAATGTTATATGCAATATTTAACAATAACGAAAATCCAACAGAAAGAATTAATAATTGTATTACTAGTAATGCGCTTAATTATACATTATAATTCTAGGAACTAATATAAAAACAAACTTTTGTATATTATTAAATACATTTTTATAAATTATCATAAATAATAAATATAACTTAAGTCAATAACAAGTTATTATGATATTTAACTAAAGTTATCATTAATTCGATAACATAATTCAGTTTAACTTACTACTAAAATAGAAGGATAACGTAGCCTAGCTAACTAGTATTAATCACGAACAACCTAAAAATAACACTGAAAACCAGATGAAAAACATTTTTAGCCATTTTCGATTTCGGAAAACTTCTGAATACTTCCTTCATATAGACATTTAGAGGAGATAAAATGTTAAAGCATACATTAGTGGTGACGTCACGTTCTACCACTGTACCCCCTGTAAAGCTAACTATGTATGATAGAAGTAACATTTGATAAAAATGTCTCTTAAATAATACAAACTATTTGGGTCAAGAAAAATTATATGTCTATAAGAATAAACGGACGGACAAAATCTTTATAAACAATTAGATTTCTAATATCGATTGTTCTAACATTAGTTTGGAACCATACTAATAATAATCTACCCTATTTTCTATTTTTAGAAATTTGTGTCAAATACTAATTTTATTACTTCATTCAGAAAATATAAAATCTGTAAAAAGACCCTAATTGACTAAGCATTCGTCAAATATGCTTACAATCTATTAGTTATACAAATAAATAAGGAAAATGTATAAGTATATGTACAGGTACAACATTTAGCATTATTTAATGAATGATCGGTCAGTTACAAATCCAAATAAAGTTAGTAGTTTATCTAAAATATTAATTACCATTAATGTACACTTCTAATCAGTTGTGAACCTAAAACAAACACAACACTACTATTACCTCTACGAACAAGCCCGAGCGCACTCTCCCTCTCAAACATTGGTCGCTGTGATATTTGCTATGACTTGATGTAACAATCAACTAAAGTAGTTTCCCATTCATGGAACACAACTGCATCGCTCCTAACACCGCAATGTAGGCGTGTGCTCTACAAAGGGCTTGGCTGCAAATCATCTCCTGCAATGCATATGGAATATGTACCCATTGGGTGGCTTATGTCTATACAACGTATTATAAACCAATTCTTTTTAATTATGTTGAATAAATAACATTGCTTTCGATTTAAGGAATATTTTTATAAAAACACTTTCAATAATCTTTTTTCAAACCTGAAATGAAAAGTCGTCAATATTATGTGTATTGACAATAATAGTTTTAGTAACTCACAAAACAATCGACGTGTTTACTATCACGCATATTTCATTTTAATTCTACATCATAGATTTCAAGACTTTACTAATAGTTTACGTTATTTCGAAATGTAAAGTCAATATATGCATTTAAAGGTATTCATGTATCATAGATTCAAATCAATATTTTACTAGAAATAGGCCTATATGTCTACAGTGTCAAAAGCTGTCTTAATGTTTATGTCTTTAATTGAACAAAACGTTTATATTTTCCTTATAAAAAGGCTCGAGTTCATTTCGAAAAGGTAATTAAAAATTAGTTATATTATATACTTAATTACATTACTTTTATTAGTTCACACTTTCCTGATATATATCTTGTACAAAGTTTGAATACGTTTTTATACACCCAATTAAATTCAAATACATTTTGTTTCAGCTATAGTGGATAACAATTGATGTTACAGTTTTTTTTTCAAATATTGATTCAATAATTAAATTAAAAAATATGTGGGGTCCAGTCGGATTCGAACTGAGATTCTTCATTTTCGAAGTATAACGCGTCCCTTGACACTGCGTCAATTTTCCAATACCTAGAAATATATTTCTCAAAGACATATATGTATCCCCCTTCTGGTTGTCATCTCAACCTACATTGTATAACTAATATTATATAACCTTAAACTGTTTCCATGGTTACCAAACAATATTATAAATAGTGTTCTAGGGTAACTAAAATAAAACATTTCTTGGTTGACCTCAGTAGGAATTTAGTTATTTTTTCTTAATAATCCTGTTGTATTTAGTTATAGTGAGGTCTATTAGAGCACTGTAAAGAACTTTTACAAAAATAATCAATTTAATATTTACAAAGTTATTGCCTTGCATTTCACTAGAATCCTGATGTTTTTTCATACCTTCAATATAGATATTAAAATCTTAATATTATTAGTTATGGTGGTCTTTTACAAGTTTAATTTTTACTGTAAAATTGTGTTCCAGCATAAAAACATTTTAAAATTATGTGCAGTTTGTGTGCTGTTATTCTCAGCCAGCTCTTTATTGTTAGTGACTAATTTGCAGAAACAAATACAAAATCTGATTAGTATATGCTTCTTCGGACATACTACCAAGCATGCATTCTTTCCCAGTAAAAAAATACTTATTGTACACCTTGCATTTTTTAAATCAAGTTCTATTTTAAAGGATACATCCTGAAGGTTATATTTTATAAAATTGATTTTTTCTGATTTTAAGTTATTAATAAAACAACTAGAACAAAAATTTCTGTTTATTTGCTGCAACCCTTTCATTGCGCGTTAGGGTAGTTTCACCAATTAATTTAGGTACAACAGTGAAAATTGATATTTTGTTATCGCCATTCAGTAAATTCTCCAGAAAGGTTGGATGCTTCAAAACAAATTAGGGTTGATATTCAGCGCAAAAATAATTGCTTATATTTTCGTCAAGAGTAAAAACATTTATATTTTCGTTTGATTTAATTTTGGAAAATGATTTGAGATAATAAACAACATTCCAAATGAAAATTTAAAACTCTTAGTTTAGGGAGGGAAAATACATTTCATTTATTTCTCATCATGCTTATAATAAGATACCCTATAAACTCACCTATAAATATATTACAAACAAAGAGTTGAAATTTTCTAGTTGAGTCCTTCTGAATTACAAATCCAAAATTCTACTTTTAGTTGAATAAAAATAAAGCAAAGATGAAAACGTTTAGAAAATGTGAATTCTCGAGAAAAATAGACATATTTGTCTATTATATAACTATATTTCGGAAGAAAACGTACTATCTATAGTACGGTACCTATATAAAACAATTCCTTATCATTTTTATAAAATCGCTTTATCAATTAATTTCAATTTAACAGTGGAAGTGCATATTTTATGTTACTATTGCCATGAATTTTATTCAACAAAGGGGTTTCATATAGTCAAAATAAACAAAGAGTGACACACATGGTAAATTTCGCTCAGGAAGGTAATTATGGATTGAGGCCAAGACATATTTAAATGTAGGCTACACCCAAATTTGTAAAATAAAAAAGGCGTGTGTAAAATAAACATTTTAATTCCTTAATTTAGCTAGAAAAATACTTTTTATTAATCTCGTACAACAAGAACCGAAGTTCTAGTTCACATCTCGGCCCAGTATCTTCAACTTTTAGTTTAGCTCCAAAAATAAAAAAATCATGTTTTATTACTAATCTCGTCATATACACTCGACAAAACGTTCACCAGATTTGATGAATGAATGAATGCTTATAAATAGTTCAAATGTTTGGTCCGGAAAGAGAACAATATTTAATAATTTTATAACTCATATTCATCGACGTCGTCTATAATAAAATAAGTTTGTGTAGAAGAAACGTTTTAGATCTTTAGTTTAGAATAAAAAATTCATTTTATTTTAACTTCCTTCATACTTATTGTGACTAATTCAATAAACACAAGAGTTTATATTTATCTGCCATAAAGATTGAGTTGATCAGCAATTATCTCAATAAGAAGTACAAAATAACAAATCTTGAACTGCGTTTAGAATCTTAGCTGGTTAGAGAATATATTTCTTACTTATATAAACGAGTTATCTCATTGGAATAAAGATTTAATTGATCACTATAATTGTATCAATAGAAAGTACAAAGCGAGAATTCTTGAACTGTGTTCAGAGTCTTGAATGGTTTAAGAATTGGTTTTACTCAGTAAGAAAATGTTCTTACTGAACATGATAATCAATAGAGCAGTAAAGAAATTCATGAGTAGAAATTGTGACGTAACTAGCTGAGCGGAAGAGCATAAGTTAAAACAACTTATGATATTGTAGAGAGAGAAAAGAAAGATAAAATTGGTTAGAGTAAAAACAAATACAGAAGTGAATGAATGCAATAGAAAGCGTTAGTTATTATTTTATTAGAACAAAATATAAAGCCAATATACACCACATTTCGTCTCTTTATAAATATTTAAGGAAAACCGTACAAAGTTCGAAACTAATTTCTTCTTAACAAAATAAACAGAATAATTTGACGATGTTTCACTGCTACTGTATGTTGCCTGGATGATAAATTATTTTACAAAAAAGTTTATTATGTTGATTTCCAACACACATTTGTCACATTTTCAATAAACACTCGCTAAATAAGCAAAAACGCACCTTTGATGAGAACTCACCAGTACCCCCAAAAATGTCGGTTAATAATTATACTGATAAAAATAATCCCTACTACTCTATTAATTAATTTGTCCAGTGTGACAAAGATAAAGAGGAACAAAACGAGATACCGTAAATTAAAAAAAAAAAAACGGTTAAAGAATAACTAAAAGATGGGGAATGTTACTTGAAGATATCAATTCATCTTTTAGAGCAAAGTATAAGTTTATAATATCCATTATAAATAAATGTGAAGAAAAATTATTCAATTTTTCATCAGGGGTTGTGAAAAAACAATCACAAACGACCCTTTATATTCGAGGGTCGAAAACTTATTTATATCCTCGTAAGTAGAAGTTGTAAATATACCTTCGTACTATTAATAAATATTGAAAAGATTTTGAAAACAAACCGTTTCCTCCTTCCCGAAGCTAAAGGGAAAGGATTTATTTTTTAGAGTATTTACCTTCATATAGCTCTATATGACGACAATATTTATTATTTACAATATCTGTTTGCAAAGTCGTTAACGGTAAAGTGAAACAAATTCAGCTCTTACGTCGGACTTACATTACACTGAACAAAGGTAAATTCTGTGCTGATCCAACATTCATGTTCTCAATCAGCGGTAAAATTGGATCGATGAATATTGCATAGGTATCTGAAAGTCTTTCCATGTTTGCCTTTGTACACTGCAAAAGAAAACAATAAACTAAACTCAGGTGTTGAGTTTCTTTGACAATAATGGAAATAATGGTCCCGAAGGTTCCCAATACGACTTTCCCATTGACGTTAACCTGCATACAAATGACGTAATAGTAATAATGCTACAGCCTTCTTCTGTTCCCTTCAGTATGACACTATCGCCGACAAGCAAACACTATCGCCGAAATGACAAGAAAAATGTTTTATTTATTCTTATAAAACAGTTGGCTTTAGAGGACCGAGACAACAAGACAGATTTTGTCTTCGCCTGGAAGACTACAACTCTGATTTCCAGGTGGAGGTGCTTGCGATCAAACTATGTGCTGAGGAAATAATAGAGTCTGGCAAGAGTGGTAAGACCGTCTACATTTGCTCGGACATTCAGGCAGGTCTGAAGGCTTTAGGTAAGGCTAGTGTTCGCTCTAAGTTGATGACTGGGACTATAGCTTCTCTATCAAAACTGAGTAAGTATAATTCCCTCAACCTAACCTGGATTCCAGGACATTCTGGCTGGATAGGGAACGAGAAAGTGGACGCCTTAGCAAGACAAGAGTGTATTGCTGAGGGCATTGGGTACAAGAGAATCACGGCACAAAAAGACTGGTTGTGCAGGGAAGAATGGAATTCAAATTTGGGTAGCAACAAATCCAAGGTACTGGGGGGGGGGCACTCGAGATACTTGTGGGGTAAAGAACTACTCTCCGTTTATAGAACTCAACTCAGAGTTTCTTTAGAGCTGGTCACAGGACATGGGAATCTGAGCGGGTTTCAATACAAAATTCGAAGATCTCCCTGTGTGCCAAACATGTGACTAGAACCAAGAGGAAAGTCCAATCCACGTGTTCTATGAGTGCTTTGCTTTGGGAACTGCAAGGAGAAAGTGGTTTGGCTGTCAGGTATGTACACCAGAAGATATCAGAAGATTTAGCATCAGATGAGTACTTGGATTCTGCAAAGAGGGAAGTATCCACAAAGCTAACCCTGTGGTAAGGATTGGAAGAGTGCAGAGGCTGTAGCTAAGTGCTCTACACCGATAATGTCCCTCCGAGTTTGATTAATAAGAAAAAATATTATATAAAAATCTAATGGTGTGTATGTGTGTGTGTGTGTGTGTGTGTTACTCAATCACGTAAAAACTTCTAGGGGGGGTAAACTACATTGAGCTGAAATTTTACATGGACATTCTTAGGGTCCCTAGTTAACACATAAGCATTTTTATTTAAAAATTCCGTCGGTTCATTGCCCCACGGGCCTTGAAAACGCCCTTAACACTCTATTATCTATACTCCATTTAATATTTAACTTGGCTTAATCAGCTGATATTCACCTGTAGCACTCACTTTTAAACACATTTAAATAGCTGATAGTAATTGTTTATTGTTATTCATCTTTTGAGGTTAGTTACGCTTTACAAATGTCGTGTTACAAGTAGACGTGTAGTTTGATATATTTATTGGAAACTAATATATACTATTAATTAAAAATCTAATGATGTCGGTCTGTGTGTGTATTACTCAATCACATATAAAACTACTGTACCCATTGAGCTGAAATTTGGTATTTATTTTCCGTTCTAACGTGTTCAATTTTAGTGAAAACGATTGCGACCACTTCTTGCCCTTCAGCCCACTCTCCATCCATTTTATGTAAAAAGTGATTGAAATTTATGATCACTAATTATAGGATTTTTTAAAAAAATATTGGCTAGTTTCTGCATCTAAAAACATATACATCTTAGAAGCAGATATTGACGGTACAAACAGTTCTATGGTGATACTAAGAGTGTCCTAGAACACGCAAGACTAGGTAATACACAATGTAAGAGGCCGAGTGAAGTATAAACATTAAACGACTGCTGAAAAGACTTTTAAAAGTTAGGATACAAATTTATATTTATTTTTCAATTCATGTTTTCTTCTGTTTTTAAATTGTTTAAAATACAAAACGTTAATATTATGAACTTTATTGTTTACAATTTTATTGTTTAATAACAGACGGAATATTTTTTTTATTCCATTATTGATTTTGTGAAGTAACTGTTTTTACACCTAGAAATCTCAAACAATGAAGGCGAAATGTTGATATTAAACCAAATGTTGATAATAAAACTCTAAGGGCGACATTGCTACTTGAGGAATATTGTATTATTATTTAAATCTAGCTACCAATGCCTTTTCAATCTCAGATAAACTAAATGGAGCAGATAAATTGATAGATAACTGCCGAACAATTCTCTTCGAAAATGGTATTATTATTTTAGCTATAAAGTACAGAGAAATATATACTGACTACAACACGAGCGTAAAATGTTATATTATTTAGAATTAAAGAATTCTACATGATTTCAAACGTTAAACACTTTACTCTCTGTTGTAAAAACAACGTTTCGCTAAACAAATATTCGGACTGGAAATATTCTGTAGGAAATTTACACATTAAAATATGATCTAAATTTGTATAAAAATATTTTCCCTTAGTCAATTTATTAAAACAAAACTTTAGAAACAATTTTAATCATTTACTTCCAGAATCCAATATCATACAGAGCCAAAGAGCAGAGCTTAGCACAAGTTTAAATGAAATGTAAAATGTATTCATACAAAGCGGTACTTGTAATTACCGAATTGAATATTATAAAACTACAATATACTCTATATTTGTATAGGTATTCGACTACAAAATTGGGTTCTATTCCCAGTATATCCAAACATTTTCTAGTTTCATTCCAAAAAGATTTATATGCGTTTTTATACAAAAAGGTGTGTATACGAAAATAATTACCTATGGTCAAGCCTAGGGTAATAATGGACCGTTGATGTGTATTGCTGGCTACAGTAGCAATGGTACAATAGCATATGGTTTATGTAAAACAGCTCTAACCGTCTCTTACACCTCATTTCATGGTTTATTAAGGAGTCATTATTATTATAATTACATAAGTGACCTTAGCACGTTCCACTAATATTCCGATTTCGAACAAATTTTGTTTTTTTCTTTTTCCTTATATGTCTTTATTTCCATTTTTTTCTTCAACTGATTCTGTAATGCCATTTAAAACCTTTACTTCCTCTGAGGCTTTTCTTCATCTCTGCTTCTTCCGTTCGGTTTAGAGTTTCTCATATAGTTATTGCATCTGTTTCTTGTTTGCCTTTTGTTGTGACTATACATCTTTCATTTTATTCCCTTCACTATATTATCTTTCCGTTACTAAGTGATACCTCTTATCAATTCGATCACTTTTTTTATTTTTAAATTAATATTAAGATACTCTATTTACCATGGTTTAATTCTTTCTTTTATCAGCTTAATTTATCTCCTGGATATCCACATTGTTAACGTTTATTTTGGCGATTACAAATCTATGAGTGAAAAATCGTTTGTTAAATATCTTCTATTACGGATAAGTCTTTATGTTTCCATCAGTGCACCAAGAATTGAAATCCTACCTACTCTTATTTTTCAAATTACTACTCAATCAAAATAATTTTAATATTTTGTGTTTGCAAATGAATTTCATGGTAAATATCTTATATTCTTTCATCAACTTTTCTTTGTTGTAGCCTAATGGAACTTAATTATAATGATATAATTAACAGTACTGTTTCGTTGTTGTTTATTTTATTTCCAAGTTGGTTTCCAAATTAGTTATGTGATGCTACTGTCTGCATATAAAATGATTCAACCTATTCGTGGACTTTCTAGGTACATATTTTACTGACGTTAACCTGGTTTATAACCTTTTTACTTCCTAAAGAGTCCACTTTCACGGTACCATTATCTCTATTTTTAAGTAGAGGGGATAATTTATCTATCTATCTATCTATCTATCTATCTATCTATCTATCTATCTATATATATATATATATATATATATATATATATATATATATATATATATATATATATATATATAAGTAGTATTAAATTGGGGCCGCTAAAAATTAAAAAATTTAAAATTGTGTGTGATTGCGGGTGCGTAGGTGTGTGTGACGTGAGAGGGTGGTATTAGTGTGAGTGTGTGACGTCATGAGGGGGTTTAGGGGAGGTAGTTGAGTTAAAAGTGCGTTTAAGTTTTTGTAGTAAAAGTAGTATTTGGATCTGAGTGTATTTAATGGAATACGAATTTAGCGGCCCCAATTAATACTGGAGAATTAGGGAGAAAATGCATTTAATATTTGGGTGATAGTATGCGATTCTTTGTATTAAAATCACTTTATTGAAAAGTGTATTTATTATTAAATGCACTTTAAGAAAAGTGTATTTATAGGTATTGGAGTTAATTTGATATTCAGGATATGATTGTTTTGGAACTATAAAATGCACTTATGAAAAAGTCACTTTTCGGTGATACGTTAATCTTTATTAATACTGTTCATTGTTTCAATTATTGACGAGCGTTCATCAACGTACATGTTACCTTCTCAGCAGACTGTTAACAAATGACTACTTAGCTTCAAGTACTCATATTTATAAATTAATATTTGGTGGGAGGTATAATAATAAATACTTTAGTGGTGGGGGGTTACCTTTCCTATACTAATGTTAGCTTAGAAGAGTGTCTGGAAGTAAACGTACTTTATAAAGATTGTCTTTTTAAATTCATATCTTCAAAATGTGCATGAATCAATTTTTTCGTTATTTATCAACTAAGGACTCGTAAGACATATATTTATTATTATGAAAAGACCATTTACATTTTTTCAAGGTCAAACAAATGGTGTTTTAAAAAATAAATGCGTTTTTACAGTACTGCTCACAACTATTGTAAAAGTTACATTTTTCTGCAACACATAACTGTTCGTTAAATTACAAGTTATAATAATTATATCACTAAACACATGTTGCGGTTCTACAGTAATGAATCCCGTCTGTGGAATGTAAGGGGGGAAATATAAAACACACATAAAGTTGTAACATATATTTATTATTTAGAAAATAGCATTTTACACTTTTTTTCAAGGTCAAACAAATGTCGTTTTAAAAAATAAATGCGGTTCTACAGTACCGCTTACAACTAATCAAAAAGTTACATTTTTTATAAAAGACATAACATATTATTTTAAATCATAAGCTATATTAATTGTATTATTAAAAAGAAATAATGCGGTTAGACAAAACAACTTATTACAAATTTTAAGAAAGATAAATTCTCATAACAGATTGTACAGTCTCTCTACATACACCACAAGTTTTGCAAGCTAATCCACAAAACGCACAAGCAATAACGTGTCTGCAGGGTAAGTAGACCACTTGAACTTCTTCTACTCTACAGATTTTACATTCTGCAGGAAGTATATCTGGTGTCAATGAAGGCAGCTTGGTGGTCTTCTTAGTAACTTCAGCCTTCTCTCTGATCCTATCAACGAATGCCTTGCCTTTTACTAGTAATACGAATGAACATGTACCATGCCATGTTGCGTGTTCAATCCATGGGTCATCTTTGTCCATCCAGTCCTTAAGGCCGCCTCCGCAGCAGTAACAAAGAGTATGGTCAGAATGATTTATATAGAACAAGCCAGCAGCACTCAACTCTTCTTTTTTCTCTCTCAACAAAGGTGGTCCGTTATCAAAGGTTTTTATTCTGGACTCAAATGTCACGTATTGTGGGTAATGCAATTTTCTAACTTGTACAATGTCCATCGCTAGTCGATCTGAAGGATAAATGGTACCTTTTTGATTGCTCTTGCAGTTTATATACGCTCCTCTTTAAAGTTAACTGTAGGAGTGGGGGGTGAACATTAATTACATTCAAGGTCAAACAAATGAGTTTTTAAAAAAAAGACTGTTTTCAAAACTACTTTTACAACTATAATAAGGAATATATATTGCTACATATAAATTAAAATCACTTTCTATAACTATTATTCATTAGACAAATGCAGTTTTAGTTCAGTTGATTTCTCTCCTGAAGGTCCATGTGAAACAATGAAGTACTGCCCAGGACGTATTGAATCTAAGTCTTCATTCATTAATAAATAAACAAACCTCTTCGGTAAAAAGACTTGCAGTTTCGGAACATTTTCTTCTTTGTAAGGAAAGTCTCCAAGTACTGCAATCACAGCACTTCCATTTACCGTCTCTTTTTTACAGAAGTAGTACACAGCATAATTTTTTAACGGCTTTAAATCTGAACATTTTTTCGTTACAATTGTTTTAGCTTTTGATCTCTGGTTGAATTTTTCTACAAGGGATTGTTCTTGATTATCTGCCATCACGATGTTTCTATTTTGAAGTTTGCGTTGTTAGTGATGATTAGGACTTCTTGCAGTTTAATTTATAGATCCTATCCCCCCTTGTTTTATTTTCCCCTCACCACCCTCTCGATTTCCCCCCTCTACAATTTTCCAGCTGATACAAAATCGCATATTTGTCATTAATGCACTTTAAAGTGCATTTATTGACTTTGTTGTAAGTTGAAGATGCAGAAGGATATGTCGATTTTCGGAGAGTCTTTTTTTGTTAAAAAAAATTCACTTTTCTAAAAGTTACTTATGTACGGAAATATATTGAACCTTATAACTGATATTGCTGTAGATGTTATTTTCGTTTATGATGAAATGTTGAAGGTTTTATAAGTTTATTTTTTTTTAGAATTGACGAGCGCCTACCCCCTCTTATCCTTTCCCACGTCTACGTTTCTAGCTCTTAAACAAACGCTTAGATTTAGCGCATTACGTAGAGCACAATTTCCGTTTTGATGTCGGTGATCTTTAACAACGGTGCAGATATTATGTGAATTATAATTCTGTCTTATTTTAATAGGATAGTCTATAACTTTGGCTGTAGTGTATGTATCTATCCATTTAGTCTTTTCAGAACCGTAAGTATATATGATATCATAGTTTTTAGTATACTGTTTAATAATAGTGAAAACATCATTGAAAGTAGTGAAACCTTCAGACCACTTAATGAAATGATATCGTTTACTTAACCAATTGTTGGTTCTAGCCGACTTTTGGTTTAGGTGATTGAAATCGTAAGGGGGTTTGAATAGAAAGTAATCTGTCTCTAGAGATGAAATATCATGTATAACCAACTCCTTGATCAAAAATTCATCGTAATTTCCTCGAAAAGCTTGAAACTCGACAACACATTCTTTCACGCTTCGTTTATTTTTTTTCTGTAATGTTTCAGCCATCTCTGCAGCCTTTAATAAGTGTTTCTCTAAAATTGGTCTTAATATAAATTCAGCTTGAAAAATCCTACTTTTGAATCGTATGTGATCTAAGTAATGGTTGTTTCTCCTATCTTCTTCTTCATCAGAAAGTTCGTATATATCCGTGAAACTGCTGAAACGAGTTGTACGAGACATTTCGTCTTTAATTCTTTGTTTGTCAATGAACCATTTTCCCCACCACAGTAAACATTTATAGTTAGGCTGTATGGTTCTAGGCGCGTTGGTGATTTTTTTAAGTGGTCACCTCCCCTTTAGGCCTACACACCACTATTCTCAATTTCAACTTCTGTAGTTGTTTGCTTATTTAAATTTTGCCTGTTTTTAATTTTGTGCGTAGTCAGAAGCACAAGGTTGTTTTGTGTCATAATCAGGTAGAGCTTTGAGTGTGTTTATATACCTGTATGAAGATATTTCTTGAGCGAGTCGGTTAATAATCGTAGAATCTGGTTGTACGTATGACACTGTCTTATCCTGTTGAACTGCACTCATTAAATATTCCTTTATAAAGGTCTGGTTCAATACCAACTGTTCCAAATATCTGTCAACTGCGACCGAAACACCGATTAACGTATAGAATTCATTAGTCGTTAGCAAAACTTTTTCATGGTGTTGTGAAAAGTCCTTTATTCGTATATACTGTTTTCCATAAATTTTAAGACTATCCACTTCGATGTCAGATTCTCTAATCATTAGCTTTGTCTTCTTACCGCTGTGTTTGCCTACTATATGTTGTTCAAAACTGCTAATATTATGAAGAAAATGTGCCCAGGAAGATATATTAAATAATATATGTTTGTCATAGTGGTTCAACAAAACACCTGGTGTATATCCCAAAACTTCAAATATTCCAACTGTAATATTTTTGCCCATGCATGCTGTAAGTGGATAAAATATACGTAAAAATATACCAGTTAAAATTTCAATCAGTTCTCCTTCGTTTCTTTTTGTTGTAAAAGTCATTGATCTCGTCATAGGATTATACATATCTTCATAAATGCCGCAAACATCTTCTGAATTTTTTATGATATTTGCAGAATCATCTGTAGCTCCATCTGTTTCCATAGGTACTTCAGAAGTTCCATATGATGCAATGTTAGAAGACGTATTTTCATTTTCAGTATTGAGTTTCATATCATCATTACCTTCTTGTGAAAGTGACATTTCGCTATTACACTGTAGCAAAGTTGAGGTAGCGGAACAGCTTATAAATGAGCACTAACCGAAATCGTCAGTCCTTATATAGTCGGAAAATGGTGCAGGGAAGTGTGTTTTTATCCCCCCACTCCTTTTTTAATCGATACATATCCTACACAACCATTCTGACCACCCCTGTTAACGGAGTGTACGTAACAACAGTATCATGCAGTATTAAACAGTAAGCTGAAGTATTATCTGGAATATTCTCTTCAGTTTCAAATTCCAACCGTATATCTACAGTGGAAGACTTTACGGATTCGTTCTGCTTTGAACAATCTATGACAACAATAGGCGCGTGCTCTTTAAACGTGTCAGGCGATATTAAAGGCGTGTCTGACCTGCCATAGTATGATGACTGAAATCTAGCGTACATATCGTAAAGTATGCCATATCTGTTCTTCGAAAACGATACATTTAAATTATCGTAGGGGAAAAACTGAGAATTTAAATAAAGTTTAATATTAGTAAGTTTACAGTGGTCAAACGTCCCGGCGTTGGCTGTTATATTATTCCTTTTGTTTGTCTGCAATGCAAATATGATATATCTAGGCTTTTCTAATTGAGTGGAGGTTTTGATATTCCAAGACTGCCGTTGAGTTGAAGGTAAGATAGGATACTGATGCATTTCCCAGTTCCTAAAAGGTAAAACGATGTCTCTATCCGACTCTAATTGTTTCAACAGTGAAAGCCGGTGTTCGTCGGCAAGTCGTACGTGCGGTACCCTCCACGTTATTTTGTTTATGTTCAATTTCCAATCCATATTTGCTTCTGTAGTGGATGGGGAGGCTATAATCGCGTCATTATCCGTTGAAGACCGAAGCAAGAATAATTCTTGTTTACAATTTATAATGAGTTTCCCATAGTCTTCTGCAAACCCTAATAGTAAACGGAGCGGTATAGAGAATTCAAAATATCCTTCTTTATTTGGTGTGATAGTTGTAGATACTGGAAACACCCAACCCGATGTTCGCAGTTTGTTTATTTCATGTGGTGGTTGAGAAATAAGCGTCTTTAAAGTGCTAGTCACACCAACACGTTTCGTAGAATCTACAGTTATTCCTGAAATCTCGTATCTTATTTCTTCAAACAAAAATGCCATTGGGTTATTGATAAATGGAACTGTGGTTCCCAGTGTTCCATCTTTTTTCGTAACAATCCCTTCGATGTATATATAACTTTCACACGGTAAAGTGTACGCGTCTTGATGTTGTATAGGAATGCGTATTTCGTCGTTATTTCCCAATCTCGATGAAGCGTAGGGGTTGTGAGAATGATACTCCTTCTCCCATATTGTCTCGTCGAATATAGGTCCATTCTTTATGTTCAGAATATCCATTTTTATTAACAGTGAAACCAATTTGTTCTAGAAAACGTATGTTCTCGTTAGTTAACTTTTGAACAGACTGACAACTATTAACGTTTTCGTTACTAAAGATTGATTTAAAAGTTAAACCCATGTGTAGTAGATAAACTAGTTTCCTTTAGCGCTCTTTTATATGAAGTCTTGAAGTAATAGTCTCTCCTCTAAAATCTACAAAATCTCCGTCTTGATCCAATACGTTTAAATTAATGTCTGAAATATGACTAACATTTAAAGGTAAATAAACAAGATTATGAGGTTTTTCAACTATCTTAAAACCCGGTGCTACTGTAGGATAAAATGAATGCAATATATGTCCATTTACACCATCCTTATAAGCACCATGAACTATATTGCAAGTAATGTTTATAACGTTGACTTTGATTATGTCGACTGTTTTATCACCTACGTGATTAACATTCGGAGATAGTGGACTATTAAGACTTGAAAAGCCAAGTAACGGACCTAAGCTGTGTTCCTTTGAAAAATCAACAAAATAAGCACAAGAGAGTTCGCTTCTTAATAAACTGTTATTTGCTTTTAATGTAATTTTGTCTTTCCCTAATTTTTCTTGAAGAACCTCAGAAATATCTTCGATTTCATACGAACCTGTCTGCAGTTGTACTGTTTTGAAATCATTTTGTTCGTCGTTTTCTTTATAATAGAATATATTATTTACTCCTTCAATGACATTAGGAATTGAATTGTATGTTGTAAAATCTAGAAGCGCTACCTCCCATTCTTTATCCTCTCTAAGTTGTATCGGTGGAAACAGGGAACTATGAAGATTAGATGACGTTCCACTAATGGAAACCGTGTAAGACGACATTTCAAAGAATACTAACATCAGAAGCTAGAAACTCTAAACATAAATGTCCACAAATAGAAGTATTCTCACCCTGCCGTCTGTTGTAATTGTACAATATATTACTTGCTGGCTTGAAGTAAACCTTAAGTTCTCTAGGCGGTTGCAAATTTCCTAAACTGTCAAAGTAGTAGACAGTGTTGTCTATTTTCTTATAACAGACCCAGTGCGTTCCTTTACCAAAGGAGTTATCGAGGTTGACAATCCCCGTTTCGTATTTTTTTACTTTTTCCGGCAACTCATCTCTCATAAATACACCTCTGAAGTACGGTATTTTTAAACAAGAGGCGTAATGTATCAACTGAGTCGTGCTGAGCGGTGTATTAGGTAAAACAAGTTTGTTAAATTTATTTCTTAAACATGATATGGTTTTAGGTACAGACCTCGACCGTGTTTTTGATTTTTTTTTTTTTAATTCCTTTTTTTATGATTTTGCTTTCCAATTCTCTTTCTTCTTCCAGCTCCTCTTTTCCCACCCGTTCCTCTACGTCGTTTTGAACTACCTCCAATTGCTGTTTTTGCCTTCATTGCAGCAGCGACCGCTAATGCTGCAGCTCTCTCGCCAATACTTGAATCACTTGATTTAAATCTCTGCCACGCTCTCTCTGCTAATGCTCTATCAGCTATAGATCTGTGTTCAGCGTCTGAGTAATTTGAATAAGCAACATCGTGTATTTTACACAATTCGTCCAATTTATTAATTCCAGGATCTCCACGAGCTAGTCGTTCTTTAAGCTTTGTCCCAGGACCGCAATATCTATATCCGCCTGGTAGATGTAGCTCAATGGGTAATGCGTCGATTGTTTTGTTCAGTAACGTTCCTACAGGTACGCTCTTGACAGCTTTACTCAAAACTGATAATGCCGATGTCGCTAAACCACCTCCTCCTTTATCAAATTTTTGATTCCTATTAAATAGTTTATAAGGGCTCATCTTAATTTATTTTATCGTCAATAGTTATTTATCAAGTTCTTCCTCTCCGTCTGAAGAGTCGAATATTTCGCTCCAATTTATAAAGTTGTTTTCGTTTTCTTCATTACTCATCTTTCCTTGTGGATAGTGTAGAGTAAATTTATGAATATAGTAAAACAGTTTATTTCCGAACCTTAGCAATGTCTCCTTTTGCTTGCAACGTGCTAAGTCAAACATCGTTTTTACATCCTTGAGACACACAGCATCATTGTTTTCTTCAGAGCTCGCTACGTTCGTAATTCTAAGATTCCTAGCATTGTAAAATTGTTTTTGATCATTTGAAGTAATTGCTAACTGTTTAAGCACCCTGATATTTATTGCCTCACCTTCGTATAAAGCGTCACCAATATTGCTTAATCGTTTAGCATTGAAATTCCAATTTGAACTTCCCTGCGATGGTGTTTTCGTATCGACATACATTTTTGTAGCGACATCAGTTTCAGCTTTTGGATTGGCGACATTACGTATAAGTTTATTTTGTACGTCGTAATCACCTTCGTCGGTCAACTTATATCCTTCTCCTCGAGGTCCTATCATAGACTCCCTTAATAAGGAATTTTCATGACGTCCGAACTTGTCGACACTCATAACTAAAGTGACTTGCTAAAGTATAATTTTTTGTCTTTTTAATTCTTCAGTCAAAGCAATCATTTCGTTATCCAGTCCTGTATGGCCTGAGAGTTTAGCATCATGTAATAAACGCATTCGATCCACTAAGGCGTTAATGTTATTGTAGTATAAAACATCTGGTTGATTCACGTTCTTAAGTGGCATTCCAGCTCCTTTTTTTTGTCTTCCTGATGGAAATAACTTTGCTATTACATTTCTATACTTATGAGATTTGTTTCGATATATCGAGTTAGTGTGCGAGTAATTCTTTCTGTGTGTGTTTGTTTCTTTACAAATAACTTTAAATGCTGCTAGATCCTTTTTCGAATAAGACGTTGGATTCTTTGAAAATAACAATTCTAAAAGACCAGGCGTACTTCTAAAAACTTTACTATTGATAATAATATTATCGTGTTTATCAATCATGAGTGTAGTGTCTCCGATCATTATTCTCTTACCTTCAAGCCTCCCTCCATATACATGATTTTTTTTCCTAATTCTTCCATGAAAATCTAATTTTGTTTCATATTTTCTGTCAAGAACTGCATTGTTATGGACGTTTTCTCCCACAGCTCTATTATATTTCTTTTTTCTTTCATCATGTTGTATTAAATGACAGTCTTCAGATAAGTCATCGTTATTACCTTGTGCGTCTTCAACAATGCTATTTGTCTCATTACTTTCTTCCAATTGCATTTCTGGTTTTTGAGTAATAGAAATTTTGTTTATAGTCTGTTGCATAGGCTCCGACATAGTGTCCGATAAATTATCTCGTTCAATAATACCTAACTTCAACGCTTGGTTTTTTTTCCTTATGGAATCAGTTAGTTTTTTTAAATCGGTAATCAATTTCCCATTCTCCTCCATAATAATAATAAGATGTTTTTAATAACACGATCAATTTACAAATAAGGAAATTGCTGTCTGTATTATTGATGTAATAAAATAAATTCATCGAAACCGATTCTGTAACGTCCATTATTGATTCCCCTCTCTTTATCTATTACTGAAAACCCGTGTCTATCAACCCAAGCCTTGCTGCAGAGTTCTTTAAAAGTCTCAAAAGGCATGTCAGTGTTAACATGATCAGTATATACATGTCTCAAATTTTTTTCATCCTTTTTGAATAAAATTAACAGGTTTGCATTATCCCTAATTAATTGTTTTGGAATTTTACTATATGTCTGTGTTATATATATAGAGTCAACCAAATTATGACGACCCATACAGAAATAGGTTCTAATTTTGTCCTGTTTTTCACAAGAAACGTCGTCAAATATAAATACGGAATAAGGTTTCGCTTCATTCGGGTGAATGACCTTCTCGTTATCTTTAAACTTGTAATACCCTATACACGATAATTGTGAAAAAATCTTTTCCAATAACTGATACTTTGGTTGATTCAATGACTTCGAAAATATGTAAACATTGTTGAATTTTAGCCCATTGACATCAGTTAACAAATTAAATACAACGTTTGTTTTTCCACAGTTTGAAGGACCGCATATTATACATCGAACTGAATCGGGTAGTAAAGTCCCATGTTTGCTACTTTTGTTACAAACTTCATCAGTAAAAACATCAATATTTGAAACTTTTAGTTTTTCTTTTTGCTTTACAACTTCCATAATTAATTCCTATGTGTGTTTCATTGCTTAGCAAAAAACTTTATGTTTCTTAGCAATTAAATTAAATCTTTTTTAGGTATCCAGGAATCCTGATTACGGTCATATCCTAACCAACGTACTAAAACTTTATCTCCTCTTGTTTTTAATATCTTTTCAACTAAATACACATTACCAGACTTTGACTTCAACATCTCATGACCATAAAAGCCTCCATGTAGTAGTTCTCCATGGTGATCTTTCAATATATACGTCTCTGGCACGGTTGGTTGGACTCTATAAACTGTAAATATCTCTGTCGTCCAATTCGGAATGTAGCTTTTTGAAAAATGCTTTTTTTGTTTACTAATGCGTACTGTTTCTCCTTCTTTAAATTTCCGCGGTGGTCTTGCCTCCATCTTTGGCATTGTGTTCTTGCGTATACGTTTCAACACTAATTTTTCATTCATCTTGCTCACTTGTATTGGTTTCATCCCTATTGTCCTATGATTACTGTTATTGTAATCGTAAATAAGTTTTTGTAGTATGTCATACCATACGTATGATCCTCTTTTTGAGAAAGTTTTGTACATAATTCCTTTAATTGTTCTGTTGAAACGTTCTATAATAGTAGCTTTCATTTCACTTTTTGTAGAATAATGGTTTATATTATATTTTTTCATCAAACTTTTAAACAATTTGTTAAAGTATTCTAAGCCATCGTCGGTTTGTAAATGCTTCATTTTGTTTTCTTTTAAAAATTGTTCCATAGCATTGGTTACAGTTTTAGCTGATTTATCTTTTAAAGGTATACCATAAGCAAACTTTGTGAAACAATTTATAATAAACAAAATATATTTGTACCCCTTATTAAAACGATTATAGGGAATCATTTCTACGAGATCTGCTTGATAGTAATGATCTTCAATTCCTTTTACTACAGTGTTTCTCCTGGGGAAATGTTTTCTCACAGGTTTGTGCAATTCTTGCACTATTTTAGATTTCTCATCCATCGCGGTAAAATTCCAATAAGGTAGCTTGAAATATTATCAAATAATTATTATGTTGATTTGGTAATTTAAACGTTTTTCATCTTATCATGTATCAACTAATTTACTTAGTCATAAATTATTTGAAATGTAGTATAATTTTGTATTTAGCTGATTTCCTCACCACAGAAAGTATAAATATATTGTTTAATTTTTATACTAAGCTGTACAACTAAATGGCGCGTTAGAGGAAATTTTTTTTTTACGTGGTCCACCTCTTCCCCAATAGGCCTATTCAGAGACCACACACTTATGTGAAGTATATAGGTTGACATTTGATTATGTTTTTTTAATACACACTTTTTCTTAATACAATTGTGTATTTAAATTATCTATTTTAGCCAAGGAATAATGTCCATAAGGCAAAGTTCTTACACCGTCTTCAAGAATAACCCTTTTATCATTATTAGCAGATAGAGACTTTTTATTTTGGGTTATGCTAAAAATTCTGTGATTGTAACTCCTTATAGTGTTAAATCCAGCCATGAAAGTTTTCTTTTCCAATAAACATTCCTTATAATTTTCGAATGATATGTGTTTTGTAAGGTATGACTTTTTTATGCCTTTCAATTTCTTTATAATTTTCTTATGTTCTCTGTTTGATCCTCTTTCATTGCACGTGAATGCGTACATTTTGGGTCTCAAAGCAACTATTTCACACATTGGTATGGAATTCAACTCGTCTTTGAATTTACCAATGACTTTTTTATTTCTTCCTTGATCGTACGTCATGTGATTTGTAGGATAATCAGAAAAATCAAAATCGTTCCTGTGTGGAAATGTTTTTAAATCTAAATATAAATCATTTGTTTTGATCCAATAGATAAAAGCGTCAGTATCTAAGTAACAGGAACCAATATTATCCCTGCCATAGTATTGCACCATTTTCTCATAGTGGAACTCGTACATATGTATTTTCGAGATGTCGAGTATGGACATCCCGACATATAATGGTTTGTCCATAACCACACTTGTTTTACCCATAGACACTGCGACTAAGTTATCATCAATGATTACAGTAGTTTTAAAATTAGTTTTTTGTGTTAATTTTTTTAATTTGGTAGCATTCGAAACAAGTTGAATATTTTTATGCTTTCTTTTATTCTCTAAAGTTTTTCCGAATACAGCATTATTCATTAATTTAAAAAAGTCCTTTTGAAACGCTGTTTGCGCAACGGCTCTTCTTGCAGTATTAGATTTAATATACGGCTCCATCCAACGGGACTGTGAAAATTCCAACACTCTATGGACTTTTGTAACTTTGAGACCCAATTGAATAGCTTGTTGTATGGTCCTGAAATGTGCAACATAATAGCGTTTGTCCAACAATGTGGTCAATAGCTTTTTTGTCTTACTGTTGGGGGGTGCTTCTGTTGATGGTAAAAGAGGTAAGTCGTAATGGAAGTCGTGCAAAGTTTCTGGGTACATAATATCACATTCCAAAATGTATCCTTTCTCACCATCTTTAGGAATAGATGTAATGTCACCAATTGCTTCTGGATCAACCCATTTAAAATCACCATATGGGAGGTGCTCTAAACTAGGTTTTGAGTACAAATTATTTGCGTCAAAATAGGCTAAATAGACACTTTCTTTCCGTGGGTTGTAATCGGGAAGGTATTTGTTGTTCGCTTTGACATGTCTTGTCACACACTGAGTTATTCCGCCTCTGATAGCTGATTCCACCATAAGTACCATGTCAATGTCTGTTAGTAATTCTAGCTTGCAGCGAGTTTCTTTAAGCATTGCTTGCCATGCTAATCCAGGAGCTGTATAAGAATGTAAAGGGTCTAAGCCATATGCCGACATGCAGGAAGCTCTAAACTGTTCCATTATATCGCAAAGTAGTGTTACATCCAGCTTTACATAAAAATCGCTGTATTCTCCCAACGTCCTTATACCAAGTTCCTTCCATGTACGCAGAGCATGATTGTAATCTTCATCTGATATATCTGCTTGGTCTAAACGGTTATAGAAACATGCTTTAGGTGGAAGAGATGTATCTTCAAACTTTTTTAAAGAATCGACGTAGTCATAAGGAAATACTGATTTGCGTAGAACAAGGTCGATTTTATTAGGAGGTACAATTTTCTGTGTTTCTATTAAATCACTCCTTTGGAGGTTTTCTGTTAGTTTCTTCAAACTTGAAGGCATAAATCTGAATGAGTCTAGAAATCGCAACTTCATTTTCCCGATTGTCTTTGAAAAACTTATAAACTTTTCCATACTTGTAGCAAGAACGTCTATAGGAGCTTTATCACGCCCCAATTGTGGCACAATCAAATGAGCATCGTAACCTGTTAAGTTATGCATGACAACTGGTATAAAAGACGGTAGTTTGTAGTTAATATTACATCGATTACACGCTGCTCCTCTATATTTACCTGTTAGGTGATCGTGGTCGCGTACTTTATGATTGATTGAAGTGAAACACTCTTTACATAGGTAACATTGTGCTGTGTGGTTGAAGTCTCCAGATTCTTTTTGACTAAGTTTAAACATAGGTACTTTGCTCTTGTACATATTTTTAACTCTCTTTGTTATGTCGTATAGTGCGTCAATAAAATGTTTTGCCGCATTTTCTCCTCTGTATAACTGTGGAGTTGATGTCAGCCCGTATACTTTCAAATAGTCTTCCGATAGGGTAGACTTAATCATTAGACAGTAGCTGTTTGGTTCGTGCCTTTGGTAACGATCTGTGAATGAATCATCAACATTTATATTAGTGACTGATTGAACAGGGACAAGAGATGATTCGAAATCCGCATATATTACTATGGGAATGGGATACTGATGTTCTGTTTTGTTAAAAGAAATTTCCGCCTTATCAGGTTTTGGCAATTTTATAGAGGTGGGGTCATGTTGCCAACATTGTCGTTTATGGGTTTCCAGCCAACTTGAATTGCAGTTAGAGTTATTCTTGAAAGAAAGACATCTTTTGCAGGCAGTTATGGACTCTCTGTGCTTGGTTAACTGTCTTTTAACTAACCTGTTGAAATCGTGTATATGGACGTAGTGTGAAATTTCGCCTCTTGTAATCAAAAGCAGGTCTGTGTGATCTTGCAGCTCATTCTCAACTACCTTCAGTGGAAATACACGTTGAGTTTCATCTAATCCGTAGACATTAACTGAAACACCTGAATTTCGTTTTTCAAACTTTTTTATGTCTGATAAAGAAACAGAGTACTTGATACAACTGAAATCATAACGGTTTGATACCGCGTCGAATCCACCATTATACAACTTTTCATGAACATTACCAGTAATAAATTTTGTAAGAATAGCATAACGAAAACATTGATTGTCCATGTTACGGACGTTTGTACAGGATCTTGTTGTTGAGATTTTTTTCGGAAGCGGTAAAAAACTACTACCACGACAACCATACCCTTGCTTATGAACAC